>JABXJD010000030.1:1072500-1462500 GCA_013375575.1 Percina caprodes | reverse complement strand
TAGGCTTTTGTAAAGGATACAAAAATAGGTTATGTGTTTAGCACAAGCAATTAAAAAGCATATCCACAGCAACTTGTAGGCACTGGATGGGGGGGGGAGAATTATTCACCTTATTTTCTAGTTCCTTCCTTTCCTTTGAAGTCCAAGAGGGGGGGAGTTAGACTGGAAGGCAGAAGAGAGGAGGGTGAGGATGAAGACAGGGAACAATAGACCAGTGAGCCATTACCTCAGCTCTGCCACTTGGCCTTCCTCTTCTCAACGTCTCCATCTACTGGGGGCTTGACAAACTGACAGCTTGTCCTGGATGATTCTGCTGACTGGCACTGCTGAGTTGACAACATGGAAGACTATTCACATAATGTCTGAAGATAACGTAGTTGCATTTCACATTACTTATCGCCAACAGGGGCAACTGGAGCAGTTGCTGATGACGCGGGTCACCAAATCCACATATCTTGTAGGGAATATTAGTCTGAAATCTGCATGTTATCGTATGGCTTCAAAAGAAATGTTTTGCAATTTTTTGTTTTAAGGGGGCTATGCAGTTTGGGCCATTTCTTCTCTGTTTTCTTGCTTTTTGCTCACAGGTTTCTCTATAGAGCTCCCCCTACAGCTTTGGAAAAGATATTTGGCAGCTCCTGTTTTCTTGGGTCTGACTCCTCGCTCGGTCAATCTGCCGTTTCTTCTTTCTCTATTCCTCCAAAAATACGGCTCAGCCATGACAATAGTGTGAAAAACTCCATCGCTACCTTGTTAGACAGTTCTTGAATGGGCTTATGTGTGCAGTGCCGTGAAGCTATTTGTTACATCGTGAGACCTGAAACCACGCGATACTTTTACCGCTCACAGACGCGAGGGGGGAGCTAGACGACCACCATTCAACTCAAAAAAGACATATAACCATTCCAATGACTCCGAAGCTGTTCAGTTCAGGTAAATTAAAAATTAAAAAAAAATCCATAGTTCCCCTTTAAAGAAAAGTTAAAAAGACATAAAATATGTTTTGGGGATGTGTTTTTTTGCTTAATGGCCAGAGTAAAGTCAAAACCACTCTCTGTCTGTAAGATAATTTAAAAATAAAAACAGACAGCAAGAGGAAGTCACTGCACTTGGCTAGGAAATAGTCCAGCACTGGAACTGTCATGCCCGGCTCCCAATCCTAGGTCATGTTTTCTTTCACATCCATTTACTTTGCTCACTTCCTGTTTTATTTTGAAATTCTTTGTGTGTATGTGTTGAAGGTAACTTTGCTTCCGGTCTTTGTCTGCCTTCCCGCCTTGTGTGATCACCTTCCCACCCCTAATATCTTGCACCTGTGTCTAATTGTCTCCCCTCCCCCCACAGGTGTAGTCACTACCTCGCTCTTTGTACTCTGCCACGTTGTCTCATACGTTTGAGTTTAGTGGTTCAGCCTTGTTCCCAGAGAGTGTGTGTTTCTGATCTTCTGCCTCTTTTTGACCTGAGTCTGTATTAGTGTTTTTTGGATACTGACACTAGATTTACCTTTGTGTACTGCATGCCAGTGTGTGCAATAAATATTTTGTTTGACTGTTACTGTGTGTCTGAGTCCTGCATCCATGACTTCCCTGTTTGATCTGCTTGACAGACCCCAGAAAAACCACAATTCATCTGGGTTGTTTTTACACCTTGTGTACATTTTTTATGGATATAAAACAGGATTATAACCTGTTAATTAGTGAGCTTTAGCAGTGTTGGTGGGTTAATATGCTTTTGGATAGAGCCAGCTGTGTTGTTTTCAGTCTTTATGCTAAGCTAATCAACTGTTGGCTAAAGCTTCCTATTGAGCCTATAAGAGTGATATCAATTTTCTCATCTGACTTTTGGTAAGAGTGGCAAGTAATTCTTCCCAAAATGCCAAACTTTTCCTTTAATCTTTACTTTCTCTTTCAGCGCTAAAAACTACAATATTGAATTTAAAAAAGCTTTGGTCAAAGTGAGGACAACCCTGCTGCTACACAAATCGACGTGTGAGAAATGGAGATAAGAAGAATGAGCGAGAATGTGGTTCAGGTTGTAGAGGCATGTGGTTTGGTCAGCGTGTATTAATGTGATGTTTTTTATTCACAGCCAACTGTGAACGTGTTGGATTAGACTTATCAAATGTTTTTTTGCCTCATAAACACTATAAACACTCAAAGGCCAACTCACACACATACATACACACAAGCACACACCTACTCACACTCCTCGGTCTTAGCCACACGATTTTTCAAAGCTTGGCGAAATGCATTGATAAGCAAGTGCACGCATGCACACACACACACACACACACACACACACACACACACACACATACAGACTGCAGTGTGAAATTGGGTCAGCAGTGGAGAGTGGGCTTTAATGCTGAGCACATACGCTCTCTAAAACTGATCTGCATATTCATGTGGGTGGCTATCAAAATGACACACACACAAGTAGACACGCATAGATACATGCGTGCACATAAATAAGTACATGCATGTACACGTTGGCCTGAACTTATCCATCCCACACACACACACACACACACACAAATCATAAAGAAAACCCTGAATCTAATGCAACTGCAACTGTCAAGGACCCACAGGGGGCATTTATATTCTAATTCGGTGGTGAAAAAATTGCTTTTTCCTCTCTAAGCTGTACCATGTCAATCTTTTCTTCTTTTCCTTTCACTTTTCTTCCTCCATTCCCCCCACTTTCTCCCGCTGGCAAGCAGTGACCATCTTTCAGAGCAAAGTGAAGTCTGGCTGATGCCGGCTGCCCAGTAGAACAGCTCTCATTACTTCACAACTTGTGAGTGAGTCGTAACATTGTCAAGTCTTAAACATGCTCACATTTCTCCAAAAAAGACATTCAAGCGCCAAAAACAGAAAATCACCAGGAATCTTCTTCTGCTGAGCTTTGAAGAGAGTTGGAGGAAGAGAGGCAGCCTCAAAGAAAGGTGTGAATGAAGGGGGAAAGGGAAGAAAAGGAGGAAGATGGAGAAAGGCAGAGAGAATGAGAGGTCTTTCCCTAAGGAAATACTTGTCAAAAACCCCTACTTTGCGTTTTTGACTTTTTCAGCGATGAACAACAGTTATCTCTGACAAAGCATTTTTTTTGCTTATTTGCAGACGGAGGGAGGAGACAGGGCTCAAGTTGGAACGTGAGAAACTGAAAGGATGTAACAAAGGTTTAGAGCCAGTAAGCAGATAGCTCTGAAGGCCGCTAGGGGCCAGGGAGAAGATGGGGGAGGGGGAAGGGAAGGGAAGGGGTGGTCGTGGTGGTGTCTTTTGAAGAGAGAGATGGTAGGGGAAAGAGAAAGGAGGAGACGGAGAGAATGAGACATAGAGAGAGTGTGTGTCTCCTGTGTATGTGTTTGGGGACCCACACAGTGAGGCCTGAGCATGTGATTTATTTCAGAATACTAATGTCTCTTTGATCTCCTCTGCTTAAAATACACCCTGCTGGGATTGTGGGCACACACACGCCAGCACATGCACACAAACGCATATACCGGTATGTATTTATATACAAGCCAGCACACACCCGTACATACCTGCGAGCACACACACCCACATTAATATGGTTATGTCCCCTTGACTGACTGCTAAGCAGGACTCATTATGCACACATCCTCACACGTTCAGTGTCTCACACACACACACACACACACACACACACACACACACACACACACACACACACAAACACTCACATACTCCAGGGTGTCTAATCTACTTTAACTATCCTCAAATCCATAGAGATCCAATTACAAAGATAGAGGGATATTTGTTTTTCTCTATGCATGCTAAAAGACTAATTAAATTTCCATGTAAAGATGAAATTATTTGATACACCACAAACATCTTTTCATTTTCATAATTGTAATGGAATATGTTTTTAATTGGGGATCCTGTGACTGTTTCTGTCTACCTCAGCTGCATTTCCAGGCCTGTTATCTTTTACAAGGATTAACAGTCACACACACACACACACACAAAAAAAAAAAAAAACTGAAACGTGGCATACTCTACTAACCTTTCTTGAATGTACTTACCTTTCTGGATACACTCATTTCGTCATTATTCTAAGTCTAGGTCATGGGTCCTAGAGCGTATCCCAGAATGCACATGGCCGAAGACAGTCAATCAAAGAGGTAACAAAGAACACAAGGAAACAAATATTCAAATGGAGAATTTTCAGACCTCCTGAGTTATTTGTCTCTCCTTACCCTAAACAAATAAAGTGCATTATATGTAAATGTTAGATAGATGCATGTTTCAAGTAGTGTTAATAGGAGATAGCGTGAGCCCCAAAGTAATACACAAACTTTAAACTTAACTTTAAACATAACCACAGCTCTAATTGTCTGGGCTAGGTCATTGCCATCAATATTATAAGAACACACTACTACCTTCCATTGCAGGTCTTTTGACCACTTAACAAGACAAACAGCCTTAGCCATGCTAGCAGCTCTGGGAGGCTTTGTGCTAAATGCTAAAATGACAATGCTAATGAGGTGATGTTTCTTAGATTATGTTTAATGTTTACAGGGTCGGAGCTAGAAGGGGGGCACAAGGCGGCATCGGTCCACCTTGAACACTGGCAGTGCGTGGCAAATTTTAACAAGGAAACCAATGAGCATAGTATGGAGATTATATTGCGTTATGTTTACACAATGACTTTTGAAACAAATTCCGGAAGTTAAATTCAACAATTCAAATAGAATCACATAACAAATTTACTATTTGAATGTATATTTTTTAGATGTGTTTATAGATGTGTTGGCCAGCGTTAGCAAATCTCACCATTATCACGCCTACCCGCATGTCAAAACAAAGTGCTTTCATCACGTCACTTCTGATTAACAATAAAGTTAGCGGGCGTGAGTAACACAAGATTCAATATTCCTTTATTTGTCATTTTTATGCACCAGCACCGTATAAAAAGAAACTTGTGTTTCGCACATCCACTGGTCAATAAAGAAGTCAACACAAGGCATTGTCACATCTTAGGGCGCAAAGCTTACTTTACGGTAGAAAGACTGAGTAACGTTAGTAGTACTATTTTAACATGAATTGAAAATTGACATCCACTAAGTCAAAATGCTTCTGTTGTCATTAATTAGCTTGTTCTTGTTTCTTAACTGCGTCGCGGCTTTAGTTAACATTATAGGACCTCTGCTGGGAATTTCATGTAGACAGCTGTCAGAATCCACATCAACTTCATATATTAACATCTTTATTCTCATTTTATGTGACATGTGCTTTGATTTGTAATCTACATATTTATTTGCTTTAAGCCGTTCTCTGTTTAAATGGAGTGCACACATTTCTACATTGTAGGGTTAAATAATTTTCTGTCATATTAATCATTATGTTTTTGTCCATTGTTACAATGCTGGTGGGGAGGTCCATCCTGGCTGAGGTAAGGCGTGGCCAAGGGTGGAGGACTGTTAAATAATAATACAGTATGTCCCCTTGTGTCTCATTCGGTTAGGTCTGTTTGTCTGTTTAGTATTGCTATGTTTTGTTGACCACTTTTATAGGACTTGATATTAAGTTCTTGATTTATATTGTTTGGTCTTTTTTGGATGAATAAAAAAATGTCTTTTTCATTCAAAACTGCTGTTTTCATTGACCGACTGCTTAATTGGTCCCTGACAGTGGTGCTTTTGGGAAGGTCATGGGATGACCAAAGTCATTAGGGTACATCCCTGAGGGATCATGAATATCTGTACTGTAAGTTCACTTCAATCCAACCAGTAAGTGTTGAGATATTTAAATGTGGACCAAAGTGGTGATCCAACTGACCAACAGAGCATTACCATGCCTAGAGCCGTGCTGCTAAATGGAATAGCTTGTAAGAAACAGCTCTTTCACTTTATGACGTTTTGTACATCATATGAGTTGTTTGAACATTTTGAAAATTGCAGTAAGGCTATAGCGAATTTATCTGCTTTGTCCACTCTTAATTCAGTTACTAACTTCCTAAATGTCCCAAAGTGAGCTTGGATAAACCCCAGCTGTAAACTGTCAAAATATGGTATATGTTACCAGCACAATTGGTTGCTTGATAAAGTGGTATCTGCCTTTGCTATAATTTATTCTTGTGTAATTACAATACAATATAATTAGGCAGCTCTGCACAATTTTAATTAGCTGTGGACAAGCTGGGACACATGCTCTTGGACACTTTAGTGTGTGCGAGCATTTTACTGCAATGTACTGATGGGATTTTAAATTTCTGCAATTGTAGCATAGTCTATAGCTGCTCCCCCACACTTCTCCGGGATTCTGTCATTGAGTTTAAGTGTTTTCTGCATGTGTGTCCATCCTGCTCAGTCTAGCACCCCTCCTCCTGCAAACCCTCAGTCTCAGTTGATACATGGAATCTGTCAGAAACTCCAGCTCTCCTCCCTTATGAACACCTCCAGCAGCAGCCTCAGGGACATCAGTGCATGCAGCTGCTGGGCCAAGTCCTTTGGGTTTTCCAACCCTCCTCTTCACTGCAGAGGTATAGCAGCTTGGTGATCCCACCACTCATGAGGGGCTGCCTCGGGGTGGCACCATGCACCAAATCTTGGGTTGTGAAACTGGATAAAGTCTACCATTATTCAAAGGTAGATGATGTGACCTGCTTAGATGCTAGCAGCTAGAGGCCTCTAAAAAACAAATCCAGAATTGTAGGCTTCATTCATAATTTAAATATTTATTTAAAGCAGCTATAATATAGCCATGAACTGACAATGTCATATCAAACATTCGTCATCTTTTTACATGAAAAAACATTTCCTTTTTTAATTAATATCCACCCCTCCAATACTTAATCAAGCCAGCTTTCCTTTTTCAATCATGAGGCATGCAGCGTTCATCAGCCAGCCTTGCCAGCCTTTGATGTTTGCTGCCATATCAACAAAAGGTCAATGTAATGGTAGGAATAATTGTTATTTTTAAATAATTAATTATGCATCTGTAGCCTATGCAATCGAGAGGATCCCTCTAACAGACCCATACTCTCAGCTCTACAGGATGCATAGAAAATTAGACACACTGATGGTCATCCTGACAAAGTTGTTTGGTTGTTTGCACTCTGGGTAAAACACAAGGGTGTAGGGCTGCAGCCTGGAGCGTCCCATGTCATCCGTCTCGTAAAACAAGCCCTGACAGTACAAGCAGGAGCATAACAGCCCCATCCTAGTGTTTCTAAAGTAGACGGCGCCATCATGTGGCCGCTGTTGCTAGCACCGAGAGGGTGGAGCTAAACATGAGGAGTTAGCCTGAACTTGTCCTGCTTCTTTGTGTTTTTATATCAGCAACGGGAAGAAAGGCCGAAATGGTTCGCGAGGAGCTGGCGGTCCGTCTCAACGACAAAGAGTATAAAAACTGGCTGAAAGCTGGACGGTGTCTTCTCATACTGAAGGATGGCCTGCATCCCTTCATAAACGACCAAATTAGAGCTTTCCACAGAGATCTGCTTAATCAAAACACTCTGCTACGGAAACCGTGTGTGACATCTTGCAAACCCAGAGGGAATAAGGTTAGGGCATCCGTGCAGCTTAGTGTCCCAAATTCCACTATGGCCGCGTCATGACTCGCTCTACGAAGCAGCTCGATTGGTTGGGGTTAGACATTTGACCTCGTGTGGTTAGGGTCAGGGTTATGTTACATGGAATTTGGTACACTAACCTGTGTGTACCTAAAGTTGTTAGTCTCTAAACCCTGCTTAGTTATGGTACCTTAATTCTTGTTCGTCGTAAATCTCCAGTGGTAGACCATAGCGGCAAACTGTGAAACTCAGTATGAGTTAATTGCTACCAAAACTTGAATCTCTGCATTTTCTCTTATTCTCACAGTAACAACTTGCCTCACAATAACTTCCTACATACGTCGTAAGCATAACGTGTGTGTGTGTGTGTGTGTGTGCGCGCAGCTCTCAGCATGCAGGGTGTGTTCTGAGTGGCAGACAGTGATCCTAAGACACCACAGACAGCCAGATGCCACAGTGAACTGGGACAACTGTTTCCCTCCTAACTGGAGAACAGACCACTGGGAACTGGCCAAGGTAGTCCACTTACACACACACACACACACACAGTCACACCCAGTCGATGAGTTGTCATAAACAACACAAACACAGCGAGCCCCTGGATTTCACAGGAAATAACCTTTATGGGTGTGCAACACAGCAAAAGGTAAAGTTGCCAAAGCAAGCAGGTTTATGGAGCCACTAATGCCTTCCTTCTATTATTGAATAGTCTGACGATGTTTTCTTATTTGTTTTGTCTATGTAAAAGATTTTAATTTGTGCAACAGCCCAAGATTATCACTGTTGATTGCCAACCAGCAGTCCATAACCCAAAACAATTATTTTAACTGTCATATACTCAATTCAGTTCATTTTAGAGGTGGGTATTGCAAGTATTGCAAATAAAATGCATGGTTATACATGCATTTTGGAATTACCTAAAAGGCTATATTTATTTATTTATTTATTTATTTATGACAAAGAAAAGTATCAATTCCTAATGTTTGGGAAGCTTGAGCTGGTAAATATTTGGCATATTTTCATGAAAAAATGATTAATTGATTATCAAAATAGTTGTTGATTCATTTTATGTTGATCCATTACCATCTGGTACACTGCTGCCACTGCTAAGGACAAGCACATCATCCTCTCCACTAAGAAGGTGATTGGCTGCAATCTGCCGTATCTCCAGGACCTGTACACCTCCAGAATGCTGAGGCGGGCAGAAAAGATTGTGGCCGATCCTTTTCACCCCGGACCAAAAACTGCTTTAACCTCTCCCCTCTGGAAGAAGGTTGCGGTCCATCAGGACCAAAACCTCACTCCACAAAATCTGTTTCTTCCCTTCTGCAGCCATCCTCATCAGCAAGCCCCGGACCACCACTGACACAACTCTCTCTCTCTCTCTCTCTCTCTCTCTCTCTATCTATCTATCTATCTATCTAGGCCTACATGCCACGTGGTCAGGGGAAAGTCAAGGGGGCAGATCAATGTGATGCCTCTGCTCTGCTCAACCTAATCAACTACTGTGATTGTTTCCGGTCTGTGGATCCAAAATTTGTGAGAGAGGTAAACAGTCATATTGTTTAAAAATGAGCATATTATGCATTGTCACGTTGTAGAGTCAAGCCTTATATACCAGGGGGCAGAGGCATAAAACTTGTAGGTTCAAGACTAAAACTCTTGGTACACAGACTATGAGTCTTCCAAAATAGCTTCAAAATGAAATCGATGTGAACACCAGAAAGTGAATCAAGGAAAAGTTAACGATGCACACTGAATAGCATAATTTAAACTGCTAAGAGGGAAGAGATCAAACAACCATGTGCACTCAGTATTCAACTCACCACCAAAATAAGTTGCATGTTGAATTCAGTTTCCCACCTTATTTTAGACTTTTGTTGTTGAATGCATATGAAATACTTTGCATCAAAAAATTAGCTTTGGAAAATATCAGTGACTTGTCCGGGAAGTAAAGATTGATGAGTTTAATTACAAAACAAAGAGATTTGTATTGTAGATTGATCCAGAGATTGATCATCATTGCTGGAGGTTGATATGTTTGTTTTGCTTTTCGACCGTGATTCCAGGTGATCCGGTACAGGAACGAGTTGATGCACTCTTATGAGTTCAGGGTGAAGGATGAATGGATGAGGCACTACCAGACCACTGTGAAAAAGGTTGTGCAGCAGTTCAGCCACGTACCACAGATGGCAAAAGTTGGCCGGCAGGTCGAGGAGGTGAGCGTGTTTGTCTGTGTGTGTGTGTGTGTGTGTGTGTGTGTGTGTGTGCGCCGCTGCTGCATCCGTGTTGTTCTGTGTCACAATGTTTGTTCATGTGCATTTTGTTTGTCCAGATGCTCAGCGTTGATTTGTCAATATGTGTCTCTGGTTTGGACCAAATGGATTCTGCTGACCTGGATGGAATTGAGTGTGATTCTGTCAGCCAATGGGAGGCCAGCGCCGACTTAATCAGCCAATGGGAGGCTGAGTTGCTACAAGAGAGTCTGCAGGGGTTACTACATGCTGCTGATGATGATACAAAGACACCGGTGCGAATTACAAATATGTCCATGTGCACTTGCACACTTATAAATAATGTATATAAAAAAAGTTGTTACATTACTTTAACTGACTCTATCTCTTCCTTAGGACACTGAGCAGCTGAAGAGGCTGGGTAGTTTCCTGCAGAACAACAGAGATCTGGGTGAGAGGTTTTCTGAAGAGCTCCAAGCCATCAACTCACTAGAGGCCAGAGAATAAAAAAGGAGAAAGTGGGGAAAAAGACAACTAGGATCATATTGCGCATGGTATCTTTATATTTAAAATCTGAAATAAGTCAAGGTCAGAATTGAAGCAGATCAAGGGAGTATATCATTGAAAATAACAAATCTGACAAAACCCATTGACTACTTCCTGATTGACTCACTGACAGTTTTATTTGAAGAAGCTGAATAAGGACTTCATGTAACCACTTTAATAAAACAAATTGCTGTGACACACTTCTTGTCTTTGAGTAAAAGCTCTGGAGACTGCACCAAATCAAACCTCAGCTAGGTTGGATGCCTTGTTTTTGTGCACGTGTGGGTGGGTGGATTGGTTGGTGGGGGGGACGTGGCTCTGTGCACGTTTCTGTCTACTGAAACTCATAAACCTCTGTCTTCTGACTTTATCATAAACCATTTTCACACAGCTTTTAAATCCTAACAGTGTTTTCCTGCACCACATCCTGATGGTGTAATAAAGTAGGCTAATTGCTGTCAGAGTCCAACAGATAATATTTCATTTCATACATTGTGAGAAAAAAATCCTGTTGACACACAGGGGTTATCAGAAAGGCAAAATTGTGGAGCTGAGTGGGCAATTAGTTGTTCTATGTGAGAGTATTTGTTTTGTTTTGTGACCAAATAAAAAAAAAAAAAAGTAAATTAAAAAAAATATATACTTTTCAATTCAACAGATAAAAGCCATTATTCTGGTTAGACAAAGTGCATGACTTATGAGGTGCAGTTGCACTACAAAAAAAAGAAAGTGAAAACCAGACAAGCTTTTCCTGTCTCAGCGTTTCCCACACTCATCTGCTGCCACAGCATCCTGCACCTTCACACCCTCAAACACACACACACACGGGGCCTGTCTCAGAGGCGACATGGAGAGGGAGGGGATGCTGGTCCGGTCTATTTACTACGGGAGAATTGGAAGCGGAGCCACAGAGAGCCTGCTGGAGAGGTTTGGGCACGATGGCAGCTTTCTGCTGAGAGACAGCGAGACAGTGCAGGGTGCCTACTGTCTGTGTGTGAGGTGAGCTGTGAGAGTGGTCGTACAATGATTC
This sequence comes from Percina caprodes, assembly GCA_013375575.1. Lineage (NCBI taxonomy): Eukaryota > Metazoa > Chordata > Actinopteri > Perciformes > Percidae > Percina > Percina caprodes. Next base: position 1,451,157 of record JABXJD010000030.1, on the reverse strand, counting down.
ATGTGTATGTAACACCTTCAGGAGTGTGTTGGTTCATTGAAGCTGTCTACTCACCGGTGAATACACTGAGAATGTTTTATTTATAGTAACATAACAATTTTCATCTCATGTGCAGGCAAGCTGATGCTAGCATTTACACAATATCTCATTAAACAAAATTGTAATACTATGAATTACTAATATTTTCAATGATTTACAGGCATACATACGTAGACTTTCAAAATAAATGCACAGAAACAAGGTGGGATCAAATAAATTAACATGTAAATAGTTTTAATTATTACATTTGTATGCTGTGATTTTGTGTATAATAGTGAAACTATATTTTTAACAACCTAGAATTGTTATTTAATAATATTTTTTTAGTGCATTTACAAACAACACAAAATTTGAAAAATAAAACAATTTAAAGTAGAAATAACTGGAAATCCAAATCAACAGTATGTTCACTTTACTAAAGTAGAACGCTATAAACATGGACAACAACATACTGACGGTGGTGGAAGAAGTACTCATAGTAATAAATAGTAGATATTTTACTTTAACTTACTGTTAATAGTAAAAGTCCTGCATTGAAAATGTAATGCTAAAACTATTATAAGAATTTTATTCCTGATTCATTACTGTCCAAGCAACATCTGAATGTCTAAGCTGCGTTACTGTAGCATCATGTGAACATGGTTATGTTACTTTATGTACTGCTGGGTGGTTTGTTTCAGAACAATGCATATTTTATAAACTGATCATATGTTTGACATATAAAATCTTGATTGAAAAAGTAACTAGTATCTGTAGCTGTCAGATAAATAGAGTAAAACATTATTTCCCTCTGAAATGTAGTGGAGTAGAAGGATAAAGTAGCATTAAATGGGCCTATTCAAGAAAGGTACAAGCACTTCAAATTTGTACTTACATATTACTTGAGTAAATGTATTGTATTACATTCTACCACAGTATACTAGGGACTCCTGGGACAATACAAAAAATTCTAAAAGCTTTGTTTCAAGTAGTTAAGCCATAATTCTTTAAAGGTCTAGATAGCCTAATAAGAATTACAGCCGTAATTCGTTACATTTTTTCATATCTTCAAACTTTTTCAGTGCTTTAAAATCTGAAAAGACCAGACTTTGAAACATATTTAGGCTACATAATGAATCCATATGCAACATTTTTGAAAGACAAACAAAATTATAAGAGCGGATGAAAAATTAAGAAAAAAGTTCCTAAAGCCACTTCGGTAAAGTTAGAAAGACATTCACAGATTCGAACTTCCGGAATCAATAACTCTGTAGCGAAATGTTGTTAAATCACAAACGACTTATCTTTCCTATCGTAGTAATGTTAACAACGAGCTACAAACTCATTTTCATCCAAAAGAGCCGTCCTTCAATCTGGAGAAATAACATTGGTCTGTACGAGCAGGCGATGGAGAGACGGCGGTGAGACGAGGGTTTAGGGACCGTCTACAAATTAAAACACAGACAAGAGATACCACAAAAATATTCATTAATATACTGATTAAATAAGGTAGTGCTTCAATACTTACCTCGATTATTAATTGTCTAATGGTAATTGTACTGCAGCAGTTATTTATCAAAAATAACCAAAAACATAATTTTTGTGAATTTCTTTTGCCTAAATCATTCAATATTTATTATATAAATTATGATTCAGGTCTCTAAAAGACATAGACATATAGATGGCCCCCTGCTGGTTGTACTACAGCAGTTATATATCTAAAATAACCCAAAACATATTTTTTATGAATTTTATTTCCCAAAATCATTCAATAGTTATTATATAAATGATGATTCAGGTCTGTAAAAGACATAGACATATAGAAGGCCCCCTGCTGGTTGTACTACAGCAGTTATTTATCTAAAATAACCAAAAACATAATTTTGGTGAATTCTTTTTGCCAAAATCATTCACTAGTTATTATATAAATGATGATTCAGGTCTCTAAAAGACATAGACATATAGATGGCCCCCTGCTGGTTGTACTACAGCAGGTATTTATCAAAAATAATTCACAAAAGAAATTCACAAAAATTATGTTTTTGGTTATTTTTGATAAATAACTGCTGCAGTACAATTACCATTAGACAAGTAATAATCGAGGTAAGTATTGAAGCACTACCTTATTTAATCAGTATATTAATGAATATTTTTGTGGTATCTCTTGTCGGTGTTTTAATTTGTAGACGGTCCCTAAACCCTCGTCTCACCGCCGTCTCTCCATCGCCTGCTCGTACAGACCAATGTTATTTCTCCAGATTGAAGGACGGCTCTTTTGGATGAAAATTAGTTTGTAGCTCGTTGTTAACATTACTACGATAGGAAAGATAAGTCGTTTGTGATTTAACAACATTTCGCTACAGAGTTATTGATTCCGGAAGTTCGAATCTGTGAATGTCTTTCTAACTTTACCGAAGTCCTAAACTTTGCCTATAATGTATCCTAACACCAGTGTGCCGAACAGGTAACTGAAATAGTTCAGCTTCTGCCCCAGATCTCGTTACATTTATTTAGTACAACATGTGAGTACACAGTTTCAGATTTTACACATTCACAGCAAATCTCCTAAAATTCCTAAACTTGGTGTTTTGCAGGAAAGCACCGTATGTGCACACCTACAGGATTGTTCGCTCCGCCGAGGGCTGGTGTCTTCAGGTGGGTGAACATCTTCAAGAAGGTCGCACATCACACAAGTATGATATTTATGGTTTGTGTGATTAGCAGGATTCAGGAGTCAGACTTCAACATTTTAGGACCCTGGAAACACTGATAGAGAGCTACAGAAGGGGTACAGGCTCAGGTGTCGGTATAGCCCCCCTCACAATCCCACTGGACAAAACCCAGCTACAGTACACCAGCTTTGGACAAGGTATGACACACACACACAAACAACACACTTGTTACACTACAGGTAAATATGGTCAATGCACTCACACAGGCACAAACACACTCAGATACCCACATTGAGTTTCTTTTCAAGTGTGAAATGTCCGTTGTGACTAATGGATCATGTACTCCATCAACTCTAACACATTTCCAATGCTGTCTACAGAGCTAGTCTACATGGAAACGTGTAGCAGCAGCAGCTCAGTCTATTGAAGACTGACAGAACGACGCCATTAACTAGGTGGACACACAAGATGGGAGTACCAGTATGTAGCACATCAAGGCATCTGTGTACTGTCTGTCATATTTTTGCAGTGTTTTTCTTTCTTTTTTAATCAATAATTGACTTTAGTATAAGTTTGAAACTTCCCAGTCGGTGTATTACATTTGACAAGATGATCAAAAAGAGGCCACTGTAGTGCATGCAAATCTTGTCAATTACAAGAACATATTTTACCACATACTCAAGACACCTTGAGTCTGAAAAAAAAAGATGCTGTGCAAATATATCACGCACTAACTCTATTGCTGTGGTTTTATTTTGGAACACCTATGTCCTTCATATGTGGTCCGTTAATGTGTGTGAAGAAGGCTGTGTTTGCCTGTCAACACACAAATGGTTTCCAAACTAATGGCCTCAGTAATAAGTCTCTGGTCATCTGTGTGTATTATGATGTTTTGTGTGATAAAAGAAAAATGGTTTTACATAGTTGTGTGGTGATGTATTGTAATTGTTGTTTTTTTTGTCTGCAAACACAGACAAAGAGTTGATGGCTTTTCATGTTTTATTTCTGCTTGTGGAAGGCACCCTTGTGTACAGTGATCTATTTAATCTATGTGGTTTGTCTGCATGCATTTTATCTTATCTTAAGCTATTGTAGCAGAACAGGGTGTATGCAGCACAGGAAATGTAGCAATGCAGGAAAGGCAGATCTTAAAATAGTGACCACACTTGTTTCAAAATGTGACTTTATCTATTTTTCAGCACAAGGTTCTTCTCAGTTTCTGGTGAAATCCAACCTACAAGCCCATTTTCAGGTCTTATAATGAGCTCATACTGATCTTAATCCGGCATGAAAAAAAGGGAAATGTGTGTTTGCTGTTCTCGACATACAGTATATGTCAATCTCACAGACTGAAACACTGTTTTCTTCAAAGTTTGTCTGTTACATTTCTTCTTAACCACTGAACTGTGAACATAACTTACTTTGTAGCAGTCCAATTGTCAGATTTATAACATTTTGAGAGTTCACTTACTGCAAACTTGAATCTGAGCTTAAATATTTTCAGTCTGAAGTATCTAAGTGTAACCATCCAGTGAACACATTTTGTGCAAAATGCAGTCATAATGCGAATAAACAACTTTGACCCATTTCTGTGGCCTCAGAATGTACCATTTGACTTGAACTTACAATGATGTTGTTACTGTCAGAGCACTGCGGCAAGCTCAGCCGGGCTTCTTTACTTGTGTCAGCGGTTACATCTACACTGCTACGATGTTAACGTACATTTGATGAAACCTGCATCTGCGTTGGTTGACATTTTTTAGCGACTATTAGCTAACGTTACCTGGAGCAATTTATGGTTACAGACTTTGTTGCCGCTTGGGGACAACCAAAAATGAAAACTGCAGTAAAGCGATGCAAAGGCTCATGGGAAAAGATCATTTGTTCTGAATGGTTTCCGTTCTAGTTAAAGTGTGTTTTAATTAAACCTTCTGATCAGTATGTTGCATTGCAAACTACAATGTTGTGTATATTATTATACTTTCTATTTAAATAGTGTGTGTGTACTTACTTTTCTTAAAACTATTTTGTAATAAAGGAGAAATAATTTATATAAAATGGCCTAATAGTTTATATATGTGTATGTTTAAATATATAGTGTGTGGTTATGGTCTCCCTCATGAGTTCTAGGTAAAAACATGACGAAGACTTCAGAAGAGGTTGCCAGAGATACTATTATCTGAACATAGCCACTCTGAGAAATAAAAATAGTTTTGTGGAGCTAAAAGTCTTAATTAGATTTGTATCAACTCATTAGGCAGTGGCTTGAATGAAACAGATGTTCATTCATATAAACAAGTTTTGCACTAAAACTCTAACTTAAAATGCTTATTATTTATGTTTACTAATGATTTTTAGTAATGGCTACTAATGTAAACTTGATTTGTCTACGGCATCAACTTACCGGTCAGTGTTAATAATACAACTTAACCTGTTAAGTTTAATCTTTTGTAACAACTTAAATGATTAAATCAATCAATCAATTAATCAAAATTTATTTATATAGCACTTTACAACTACCAGCAGGTATCCAAAGTGCTTAACAAAATAAGTAAAATCACAACATACAATAGAAAGAGTGAACAAAGAAAACAGTAAATTCAGAAAAAGTTACAAAGAAACAAAAGAATGAAATTGTCACACCACTGCTACGTATTAAAAGCCAGACTGAACAGATATGTTTTGAGCTTGGACCTGAAAAGAGTGACATCTGTAACAGTACGAATATCCGGGGGTTTTAGGCGTTTTTTCCAAGGAATAGGGCTATAAGCAAGATCTGGTTTGCTGTTATTTAAAAAAAAAAAAAAAAACGCGTTACATTTTTTATTCTTGTGCTTTATTTGCATTGTTGGCTCCCAAGTGTATGAACTGCTCTTATTGGATTATACCGTGCATAAAAACAGATGGACGGACGCTCGTTTCCTGTATGTATGTCGGGGTTACTGGCGGACGCCCCTAACTACGGTGGCCGACAGGGGCCAACGCCCTGCAACTTCAGAAAACACATGCAAATTAAGACAACTTCCTTAATTTGACAACACATGCGCAGCATTCAACATACGCAATGCAAATACACACAACACGACCAAATACATAAACGCGATGCAAATAAAAAAACGATGCAAAAAGAAAACCACGGAAACAAATGCAACTAAAAAACGCTGCCTCCAGGCCTCTAGAGGGAGCAGGTAAGTGGAACAGCTGATTTTCGACCGAGAGAGAGCGAGCGAGCTGATGAGAGGTTTGTTTGGAAACGGGACCAAAAGTGAAGATAGCGGTTAGTAATCATTTTAACATTTGGCCCTCCTCTTTTACAGTATTTTAACAGAGCAACAGGTTTACGTAGCTAGCTACTGTGTTGAGACTGACTTCTGACTACAATAGTTTGCGACAACATTGTGTGCCTGATCTTTTATTGCTAACGTTAGTCCGCAGTGGTAAGAATAACTAACTACTTAATTGGGCACCTGAGTGTTTTGATTCCATTGATGTTAGTTTCCTCTTCTCTCAATTGTCTCTACATATGATAGAATACTGTATTGATCAGCAAGGTAACTTTGCATAAGAGGAAGGAGCATTAGATATGCTCAAGAAGAAATAAAGATCAGGGAAAGGTGACAAGGAAAGAAAGAAAGAAAGAAAGGTCAAATAAACAAAACACAGGGTAATCATATACAGAGAGATACAAGATAAGCAGACACTAAACATTTCACATTCCTCTGATGTAACCTTTCTTTCTATTTAGTGATGATCGCTATATGTAATTTGTGTTTGTTATTTAGTTGACTAACTTAATACAACATATCTATGTCAATATTTCAGACTTCCTTGTTTTTTCCCTTCTGTGGCCAACACCAGAGCACTGTTCAAGTGTTTTGTGGCTCATGTGGCAAAAATGTACAGTTTTAGGCACAAGCTGAAGACAACAATAGGTAGATTGATTATATGTATTTGTGTTCGCAAAATAAAAGGGTTCAACACACCACACTGTTTTTAATACTAATTAGTAGCTACATGCAATAGCTCATACACTACCTCTTCATATTTTGTTTAAAATATTTGGTTGTGTTGTGTGTATTCGCATTGTGTTTGTTGAATGCTGCGCATTTGTTGTCAAATTAATCAAGTTGTTTTCTTAATTTGATTGTGTTTTTTCTATTTGCATGTGTTTTCTGAAGTTGCAGGGCGTTTGCCCCTGTCGGCCACCGTAGAGACGCTGCTCCTTGCGACCATGTATTTGCGCGCTACTCAAACACTACAAATCGTCAACAATGAAAAGGGAACTCCCTGCTGACTTCAATGATACCTCATACAAGACTCTACGTCATACAGTTCATTAGCTGTGAATGGGGCGTGGAAAAAGCATAGGGGTCGGAGCAAGCCATCACATGTATAAGGAACTCTCTGCTGAGTTCATTGATACCTCACATAAGACTAACGGGTCACCAGTTATGAAGGGGGCATGGATTAAGCATAGGGGACGGGCCAATCCATTACCTACGAAGAAGGAACTCGGCTGAGCTTAACGATACCTCACACAAGACTAACTTAAAAGGTTCAAAAGCCATATAATAAGAGGAGGCATGGGCGTGGTTAAATTATAGGGGGTGGCTCAGTATCACATGTAGACCACACATAAGTTTCATGAAATATGGATGATGTTTGTCATATAAGGCAGATTTCCTGTTGCCATGCTCATTGACTTTGAGCCAATATCAGCCTGTTGATGGCGTCAGGGTTGGACTCTTAAGAATCCTGAAAAGCCAATTGGACAATGTACACTCACACTTCCCGTTTCAATGGCAAAACGCACAACATGGCTGCCTCGCTACGGCCGTGCCCTATGACAAATTTTTTTTTTCTTTTTAGAACTTGTTGATCGGCTGAAACCTCTAGGAGGAGTTTGTTAAAGTATGACATGGAAATGGACAAAATTGCACTAAATTCTAACTTTCAATTCAAAATGTCGGTCTTCCTGTTGAGTTTAGGTTATGAGCTCCAATGAGCTTTTTTGTACATCTTTACATGTGTACCATGTTTCGTTAATTAAACGTACTGCAGGGGCTAGCAAGCCATTTTTGTGTCTTTTATGTTCTGTTCCCTGTTTATTACGCTGTATTTATGTCGTAGTCCATGTTTGCTCCCTTGTCTAGGTATAGTTCCTGTCTTGTGTAGTCAGCGTTTTGTTGTTAAACTGTGTAAAGTGAGCAGTGACGTTAAATCACCGGTTTCAAGTAACCTCCCTACAGTACCGTGTATTTGCTGGATGGTTGGTTTCAAGGTAACAGTCGTAGCTAACATTAGCAGATAAGCCCGTTGACAGCGACGTTATTGTTCATATTTTGGCACAATGTTGGTCATAGTGACTGAAAGTGTGATGTGAGATGCTAAAAAGAAAAACTACACGCTGTTTCAGGTAACGTTAATTTTTGACGTTGAATTTGCATGAATCTTTGCAATTGCAACATCTAGAATCCCTGGAAGGACTAACATAAATATCACATTTTTCACCAGGCCTGATGCTTGTGCAAAGTTTTGTGAGTTTTTGTGCATTCTAACCAACTCAAAAATGCAACGTAGAACTCATGGTGCCTTGCACTTCCGTGCTTAGGTCCAAATAATAATTCCTTCAGTTTCAATAGGGCCTTTGTTTTATCGGTTTTATTTTCTTTTAACTGATTTTGTGTAAAGCACTTTGAATTGCCCTGTTGCTGAAATGTGCTATACAAATAAAGCTGCCTTGCCTTGCCTTGCCTTTGCCGCTGTGGGCACTCGGGCCCTAATAAATGAATTCAGCTTAAATGAGCACATGATATTATAGTGCATCACCCATCTTTATTCACAGCAAAAATGTTTACATTTCAGAACAAGCTCATCAACTAGTTCATATGGAGCAAAAGTATATCATCAAAACCCCTCAACTGACATATTCCCTTTGTTTCAGTAATAACAAGTCCATGACCAAGCAAAGCAAAATCTTCCTAAATTTATGATTTGCAGTCATATTGGTGTACTTTTGAGTCACATACAACTTGAACAAAACTTTCTGTGCTGGCTAAGGCTATAAAAGACATTAGCAAAATAAAACCACAATTTAATGTTTAATGAAAGTGTCCTTCACATATTGTTTTTATCATATCTATCGAGGCTTTTGCTGTGTGTCCTCCACCTCTGTGATCTCCTCTACAAGCACTGCTGATGGGGCAGGGTGAAAGAACTGGAAACAACACACACACACACACACACAAAGTTTGTGGTTGGGTATGTGGTAAAGTGTGTGCGTGTGTGTGTATGTGTGTGTGCATGCAGTATGTGTACTTACATTGAATGTGTCATTTTTTTCCAGGAAATATTTGTACTTTGGCGGGGGGCAAGGAATCTGAGGAAACAGAACCTTAGATATCCTGGAACACACACACACACACACACACACACACACACACACACACACACACAAAATGAGCCTTGATATGTATTTAGTTTTAAAACAAATAGTTGATCAAAATATATATGTGTGTGTGTGTGTGTGTGTGTGTGTGTGAGTCACGCAGGAGTCAATAGGTTGGTCAACTTAGAGACACTACAGTACCTCTGATAGCGCACCAGCAGAAGCGCAGCCAGGAGGATCATGGGTATTCCAAGTGAAATTGAGATGATCACCAGAGTGTTGAGTTTGTAACTCAAAACTGTTGACTGATTCACTGCTACAAACACACACACACAAATACAGACCAAAAATGTAACATAGTGTGCAGGTGGATGGAGATGATAAAAGGTCACCAGCCTTTGGTAAAACCACTTTTCCAGATGACATAACAAATAGTACTCACTGATGGCGTGACTCCAGTCACTCCACTGAGACACTTCTCGGCATAAGTGCCTCGTTTTCGTTCTAATCCTCACATTGTAGGTGCTGGTAGGATCTAGATTGGGTTCTGTATATGTCAGCGTCTCGATTACGTCTTTGTATTTTTCCTGTTTTAAATGATAAAGATTCACCAGGAAACACTCAGTAGGTTCACTTCAATTGGATTATTCTTGTTTATGTGCACCGGGACATAATGCACTAAATGGTAGCTTTTATCTAATTTATAATTTTTATTTTTACTTTTTATATTGTTTACTTAAATGTTATGTTTGTCTGTGGACCGAATTGGGATAGAGGGAAACGTAATTTCAATCTCTTTGTATGTCTTGACATGTAAAGAAATTGACAATAAAGCTGACTTTGACTACATACTGTCCATACTGTACCTGGTCACCCATGTCTAGCTGGTATTCAAAGCAATGGGGTACGAGGTTTACACGACTGTGGGGCTTACTCCATGTCACTAACAGGTTTCCATTTATGAATGATGCAGAGATGTTTTGGGGTGGAGACAGGACCTCTGTGGCACACACAACCACAAAATCAGTAAAATCATTGATAAAAGATTCAATTCAGAAGGTCTGCTGTTGACTCTTTACAACTTACAGCGTAAATCTAACCTGAACATTCAGCATAACAAATGAATATGTACCTAACTATAGGTGGCATGTGCCCAATTAACCAACAAAGTGCCAGTCAGCCCAATTCTGCCCAAATATTTGTGGACTGACTGGCTGGATAAACTACACACACAAATAATAGAAACAAGTAACTATTGATGGGAAAATAGGCACAGTTTAGTCACCTGAAAGCTAAAAAAGAGCACAAAAAAAAACATTTGTATGGCAATTTACTGGAAGTATGTTGGGGAGGGGGCTAGATTGTGAGAACAAGGTTGTAATGTTATATAAATAAAATTTTAAATAGTATTTAAGAAAATATTGATGACAGTTTACACAGCAGGGGCCCCAACATTCATTTGCAAAGTCAAGATTTGTTCCCTTGGCAACACTAAGACTTCTGCGATGGGCCTCTCTGGACTTTACGATATATGAAGGTTGAAGGGAAATCTAGTTTGGTATTCAATCATCAAACACACTAAGCAAAATACACAGATAAGATGCATTATTTTTAGCCATAGTGGCAGCTTTATGGATGGCATTACCGCTCTGTTGGTTCACCTCTTTGGTCCAGACTGAAATATCTCAACAACTATTAAATGGATTGCCAGAAAATTTAGTACAGACATTCATGGTGCCCAGAGCAGAAATCCTAATAACTTTGCTAATCCTAGATCCAGTAGTAGGTACTAGTGTTTAAGCCCCACCAGCAGGTCAAAGTTTTTACTTATTCAGTAAAATACCTCAAAATCTACTTCAAGGATTTAATCCAGACAGTCATGGTTAGCAGACAGTGCCACCATGAGGTTCACATTAGTGGTTTTGAGTGATGGGATTCTTTCTACTGTTAAAGAGTGAATTGGATAGAATCTATAAAAAAAAGGGCTACCTAGTGCAACAGTGGATACCATTGAATACCTATCTTCAACTTATATATTCAAATATTCAACTGACAACAAATGACAGTGTTTGTCTTTGAGTATTACCTAGCATGTTGATGTCCAAAAAGTAGGTGTAGACTGTCCACTTGTTGAGCAGGGTTATGTTAAAACGGAGAAATACATTCAACTTCTCATGCACGTCCAGAATTGAAGACATTGTTCCAACTCTCTCCTCAGATGAAAGGTTCAGAGAGTGACCTGCTTCATTATAATTACACACACTAGGGGAATAGACAGAGAAATTGTTACTCAGTCAAAATAATTCATACATTTGTATTTAAATATGCATTCATATTTATAAATACTCCTCAAATCTATGCTTTGTGAGTAATGTGTTATTTAAAAAATGTATTATTGTAAAATAAAATGGTAACCTGATATTGACAAAGAGCTGAGTTTCCTTCTGTAAAGTGGTAAATGACCAGGAGCAGTTGAGTACATTTGTTGGGTAAAGGAGGCAGCCAAAGTTGTCATTCACCTCAGCCTCCTCTACATGATATTCTTGCTCTGAAGGACTGTATGAATCGACCTGAAATCATTCCACAAACATAAAGAACCAAATATAAAAACCAAAATATACATCTGTATTATCTGTGGCCTTTGGAAGTTAAAGTTAAAAGGTGATTCTCACATCACCAGGGATATATTCATCCTGACAGACATCTGGATTGTTGGCCTCTGTCTCTGTTAAAAGAGGACATATATCTAGAGTTATAGCATGAGGGAAAACACAAATGTAAAAGCCATGGATCTTCAAGTTCTAACTTTGACAATGCACGCACGCACACACACACACACACACACACACACACACACACACACACACACACACACACACACACACACACACACACACAGCAAGCATCCATCTTTGCACATTCTTTTCTGTGGTACACCATGCATCAACATCTGGTGGTATTCTTAATCAGGATGATGGCTGTATACAAGGTAAGTGGAAACTGCGACACCACCCTGATATTTGACGAATCAAACATGGTGTACGAAAGAAGAGCTTTGGGACATGTTTTAACTTTAATATCCATGGATCATCATTCATTGAGTGTGTGTGTGTGTGTGTGTGTGTGTGTGTGTGTGTGTGTGTGTGTGTGTGTATGTGTGAAAGTTACCCACCATTTTGTGAGGCACAAAAGACTAGGAAACTGGACCAAAGTATTGAATGGACAGGAAACAGCTTCATAGCCAATCTAAGGGTTTTACACACACACACACACACACACACACACACACACACACACACACACACACACACACACACACACACACACACACACACACACACAGTTCATTCCGAAGCTGTCATAAGTAATTTCCTGGCTGTTCAAACTTCCCCTTTTTAAATGGTACAGTAAATGATTTAGTGACTGACATCTTGATGGGCATATAATCAAATACAAACAGCTTTTCTTGTATTAGTCTTAATTCTCCTCTGGATTAAGTTTGATTGGGAGTTTACATACATACAGTATATACACATTTCCAATACTTACAAAACAATTTTCCACACAAAAAAGAACAAAAGTAAAAAGGTAAAAGTGCTTTGGTTTGTAATTGTACTCAATCCACCACTGTCTCTTAACATAAAGAAATAAAGCCATGAATAGCTATTGTAAGTAGGCTACACGCTTCATTATGAATTAAATCTAACAAAAAACCTGAAGCACCAGATTCTAAATAGGATTACTAAGAAGCCGTTACCTCCTGCTGTCCGTCCACTCAGTCGCTGACTGTTGGTGTTGGACTGAAGTTCAATAACACATTTCTGTGGAAAGAAGAAGCATGACGTCACATACTGTACAAAGCATCAGGAAACAATGTGTTTCTTCCTGTTTCTTTATTTATATTTTTCTCAAACATACACCGCACAATTTCAGATTTTCTGGTTACATCTTAAGCAATGTGTTACTGGTACATACACTAAAAACTAACTAAAAAGACTCAGTCAATTTTACTTTTTAATAAAAGAAATTAATAAAATTGGTCACATAAAATCAGGAACCTTTTTATAAATATCTGTGACTCTCAAAGAATTACAGAATCCTTAATGTTTTAAATATATTAGTATTTTTTGAAAATGTTACACACAATAAATAAATAGAGAATTTTATTCCTGGAATTGTGAAGAAAGAAAGTAAAATTTAACAGACCGCTGAATTACAAAATTCAGAAATCCCTGTGAGCTAAATCTTTCAGATTTCTATTACGTTAGTCTACTGCTAGCAATTAAGTAGCTTAATGCTAATGCCAGATAGCTGTAATCTTGGTGGCAAATGTTGGTCATTTTTCCGCAACTTCAGGTCACATCACTGCTGGGACATTTCCAGTTGTGAAGTATATGGTTTGAAAGTTTTTATTTGTAATTTATCACGATACAAAGTCCTGCTATATACTCTGTTGCAGTCGCTAGCAGCTGCTACTAAGAAGCAAAACTGGAGCACAGCGGAGATTCCAGGTAACACGCTGGCCAATCAGAGCAGACTGGGCTTTTTTAGGGGGGGGTGGGGGCTTAAGAGACAGGCGCTCCAACAGAGTGCATCATACAGATGCAGCAGCCATGGGGACTACGCGCAAGATAAAGTGTTTTTTGAACATTAAAGCATGTAAACATGTCCTTGTACAAACACAAAAAAAAAACTTTAAATCCACACAGTTAAACAACTTGGGGATTTTCCATATAATTTAAAAATGTAATAATTTATACTTTTTATTAAACCCCGGTAGGCAAATTACACACTACACACAGGCCTGAAATACACATGCTCAGGTCATTTTTAGTGCACAAATGGAAAGATGTCAGAGTGAGTGGGCTGCGATAGCTGTACAGGCACCCTAAGCGGTTGGTGATCTTGGTATTTCGAAAATTGTTTATTGTATATCTGTTGAACTGGACACTTAACTGTTATGAATGACTTTCATTCAGCTATAGGCTACTTGTACAGTAATTTAAAATCTAAAGTTGTTTAGATATTTCTCTGTAGGATGGTTACACATAACCAATACCAGCTCCAGGTTGCTACTACATAGCAACTGAATTTCTTTTGCTGAAGATGCCCATTGCATTAATTGATGAACGATATTCTTCGATGTTATCGTCGGTGCAACTGCTAGACATAGCTATAAGAGTACAGCGCAAATACAATTGTGCAAAAATACCAATTCCCTGACCGGGAATCGAACCCGGGCCGCGGCGGTGAGAGCGCCGAATCCTAACCACTAGACCACCAGGGAAAGCTTCCATGCTTCAAGCAAGAATATGTTTTATACGAGATAAAAGAGTGTTTATCTTGTCAAACCAACTACTAATCCTCAATTCTGAGACATTTACGCCTTTAAAACCGAGATCACTTCCAATAAACCATAAACGTAACCTATGCTTTGCTTTTTAGTAGCCTAGCCTTCTTCAACTTTTTCGCCTCACGGCGGCGCGTCACTGAACAAGTCTTAAATTAATCCTTGTGGCCGATGGTAGAAAAAAAGCGCTAGCTGTTTTCCCTCACCACTCTGCAGCACTAGGTGGTGGGCAAGCACCACTTGTTTGAATCGGTCGCTGTATTCTATTCCAACTTACTCAATGAATTGCTTATATTGGGCACATTAGCCCTGAGCAGACGTCAGCTTTGTTCAGGTAAGGAATAAGGACCAACGCCTTCTAAGCCATCTCTGACCTCGAGTTTTGAAAACGAAAGCAGCCCTGCAACTGTTACGCGCCACGAGGACAGGGAATTCCAGGTAAAGTCCACAATTTGGAGGAAAACTAGATCAAATATTTATGTAATTACCGTATTGTTGCGGCTATTACAGTTTCAAAGTAACGTTAGCTTGCGGTTTTTGCATGCCGTTGTTATGTGCCTTCTGGTTTTTCCACTTGCTGGTTTCCGAGCCTGTCCAGATGCCGTGTAAACCTATCCACGGCTACCCACGTTGACAGATTCGCTACAAATTCATAAACATTTTACTGGCCTTTGCATGTCGCACCTCAATATAAACTGTACTGAACTGGACTGAATATCTGAGCACGACACTACAAAAACATTATACAGCGGGAAAATAATGTGTTTTAAAAGAAATTACGATGATCCGTGTCGCGCTGGGTTCGAACCCTCTTCAGCAAAAGTAATAGTATAACGTTGTATTATAAACGTAGATGTAGGCAATTGAGCCATGTCAATAGAAATATTGCTTCTTCTCATAAATCCAAGAAACTTGTTGTTGTAGCTGTTTGAGAGCCTCGAGATCACGCGTTTCCAGCGCAGGGTAACCAGTTGTTTTAGACCGATTGTTTCGCAAACTGTGTGCTGCCTGGTATAATTTATTAAGTCCTTGCACACGGATGGCGCAGAGGTGTAGTAGGAGGTTATAGTGCACGATATAGTTTTGTTTTTAAGCCTTATCAAGGTAACAAGATGTTTCGGTCTACTCTGTTAAACTGTGAGTCTTGTTCTACTGAGAGAAAGCAAAGTCTTTTTCACCAGTGAGCTGATTGATCTGATGGTGTAGAGGACAGTGCTGTGTAGACCCGTATGCTACTTTTGCTGAAGAGGGTTCGAACCCAGCGCGACACGGATCATCGTAATTTCTTTTAAAACACATTATTTTCCCGCTGTACAATGTTTTTGTAGTGTCGTGCTCAGATATTCAGTCCAGTTCAGTACAGTTTATATTGAGGTGCGACATGCAAAGGCCAGTAAAATGTTTATGAATTTGTAGCTTATCTGTCAACGTGGGTAGCCGTGGATAGGTTTACACGGCATCTGGACAGGCTCGGAAACCAGTAGGTGGAAAAACCAGAAGGCACATAATAACACCGTTATCGTAGGAAAACATTTAAAGTTAACTAAATTTTGACTAACGTCATCTGTAGGCCTATGATGTCAAATAACATTTAAAACACAAGTAGTTGACGTACATTCTAGCTAGTAGCGTTAGCCTACCTAACTACATTTTTAAACGGCGGTGAAATTGGCTTCCGATTCGGCAGTTAAGGGGAAAGTTAAGGGAAGCTTGTAGACCATGTTAGAACAGGTCCAGATCCATATTCCTAATGTGAAAGTGCAATACAGGGATGTTCCTTCCTTTTTGCCGTTGTGTTTGGTAAATTATTAGAAATCTCCTTTAATCTGCACTCACGAGTAGTAACGCTAGGCTATAACGTAACGTTACAACATAATTGTCAGTGGTATCACAATATTTTGCAAAACATTTCAGCTTTCAACCCCCAATAATAACTAGTGTACTTTGCTATAGGCTACTTGTTCTTTCTGTCTTTATTTCTCTGTCAGATTCAGCATGTCAGCCACAGACATGGTGAGACGTAATAAGACAGCCATTCATACAACTTTATGTGGAGACTACAGGCTAATCCTCAACAAAGTTCATGAAAATAAACTGATAACCACGCGGGAGTACAACAACCTTAAAAACATAAACAAAGAAGATGTAGAGGGCCACGTCATTGAGCTTGTGGATAAGATCATGAACAAAGGAGAGAGCACCTGCAAAGCCTTCCTGGACCTCCTGCAAACCGATGAGGACATTAAAACAACTTACCCTGAGCTGAAGAACATTCAATTGAACAAAACCTTCCTTACTCCTGTTCAAGAGTGTTCATTTGACAACAGAGGTAACTCAATGTTAACATATTAATACATAGTTTTGGTAAAGAAATGACTCATGCCACCATAGTTTGTTGTCTTAAGTTGACGCCTTAAGGGTTTTATTTTTTAGAAGTGTGAATCTGTTTCCATCTGATTTCCTCAGATGTTCTGCCACAAGAGAGCAAGAGGCGAAAGGAGGTGAATTTTTTAACTAATATTGAAATAGCACACTTTACAAAGCTTGAGTCAGTGTTTTTAGTTAGGCTTTGTTTAAGAGTTGTACACAATACGTGCTTATGATCCTATTTTTAAGTGCCCATATTATGAAAAAACACCTTTTCAGGGAGTTGGGGTATCATTTTGTGTCTCTGGTGCTTCCAGGTTTCTGAATGTCCTCTGCCTTCAGTCTCCGGTTGAGCTGTTCAAAATCTGCACGGCTTTCTACGTAACTAGCTGAGATGAGGTGGCTGAACGTAGCACGTGCTAGCACTAGCATGCTAGCTCGTTCTCAATGGCAAAACACTGCTACAACACACACTAGTTCACCTTAATCTACAAAAGAACTACTCGCATGTCCCTGTTCTTCAGGTATTCCCCAAGTACACGGTGTTTGTTTAACCATGTACACCTATTCTGGTACAAACTCAAAATACAATTATGAACCTGAAAATGAGCATAATATGGGCACTTTAACATATAGAATCTAAGCTTTGTAATATTCTCATAGCCTACTTCATAATGTTTAAACTAGTGAAGAAAATAAAAGGAACCTCTTAAGTAAAAGTCTTAAAGCTTAAAATATTGAAATGGAAAAAATATCCATTCCAGGTTAGTTTCTTAGTTATGTGTTTCTGTCAAACTGTTTCCATTGTTTTCAGGACGAGCAGTATGAGTTGAAGAGCCAGCCTACCGGCCTCTGTGTGATCATAAACAATGAGAATTTCCCAAAAGGAGCCAGAAATGGAACAGACAAAGATGCTCGTATGTTACAGAGTAGATGGATTCACAATTTTTAAATATTGTCCTGTTAGTTGGTGGTTGAAGCTTAAATATGGCTTTTTTAAATGATTAAATCCCATGCAGAAAGTTTGGCAGAGGTGTTCAGCTGGCTGGGGTTCAGAGTGCTGATGTGTAAAGACCAAACCAAGAACCAGATGGACGGCGCACTGAAATGCTTTGCTTCTCAGAGCAACCTCGCTGAGTTGCAGGGCTTCAATGTGACGGAGTGGTCTGGCAGCAGTTTCACTGATCTTCAAGAGGCTCCTAAGCATGGCGATGCCTTCATCTGCTGTATTCTGAGTCATGGAAGGAATGGTGCAGTCCTAGGGATTGATGAGCAGCCCCTCTCCATTAAACAAATAACAAGAACTTTCAAGGCAACTGACCAATCAACCCTCACTGGCAAGCCCAAAGTGTTCCTGATCCAGGCCTGCCAGGGATTGCAGATACAGGGTGGAGTGTTAGAAGAAGGTCTGCAGACAGATGATGATTCTCACTCTCCGTTCATCCCTGAAGAAACTGATGTTCTGGTTGCCATTGCCACTGTCGAAGATCATAAAGCATTCAGACATGCAATAAATGGGAGCTGGTTCATCCAATCCGTGTGTCAGCAGCTAAAGGAGGGCTGTCCAAGGTAAATGTGAAACTCAAAATTTAATATATAGTTAGTCCCGTGGCTTCAAATGTCTACAATATTATGTAGATCTGACTATATAGTCGTTATCATGTAGTTAATGCCGTACACCTGTCTTGATTATAATATGCCCTGATAGGGATAGTAATATGTTTTTGTACACTGTGTATTGTTTTAGGAGTGAAGACATTACCACCATCCTCCACCGCGTGAACAATGAAGTAGCCCAGAAGGAGGGTTGCACGCTGCAGCCTGGTGCAAAAAAGCAGATGCCTGAAGTTAGGTTCACGTTAAGGAAGAGACTTGTTTTGTCTCCACGTCACAACTGAAGCTTAATCACCAAAAGAATCGTGCATATACATGTACTTTATGTCTTGATTAGGGTTTATAATTAACTCAGGGTAAGGGTTTTCTTAAAATGTATTACTTTTTTTAATATTCTAAATCTTATATTTTTAAATGATCACATTGAATCATTGTCTTTTTTATTGTCACAGATTTGTGTCACAAAATAAACTTTTTGATCATCACTGGTGGGTTAAGGTTTTAACGAGGGGGAAACTTTTTACAAACAGAAGCCTTAATGAATACTGGTGACATTTACATATCTAACAAATAAGTTACAAATTGAAAAAGCGTTATAAATTATTGCCTCCTAGATTTATCAATGCATATTGAATATCTGAAAGTATTCCTAAAGCAATATTTATTAATAATTTCTTTTTAAGCAACCTTTATAGCAATGAACATTTTCAAAATAGATGCCAAAATATATCAACCAGTAACTGTGTGATTAAAAAAAGCCATTTATTTGTTAAAGAATTGCTATCTATTTATGTTATTTCAAGGCATTTTTTTTTATTTATTTTTAACATTAACTAAAACATATGGCGGGTTTTAAAACGGATTCAACCAACACACATTATTATTGTCACGTAACAATTCAAGTGCAGATGTGAGTTGCGCATGCTCAGATTTAAACGGTTTACAATATAACTTGTCATGCTGAAAATTGTGAAATCCATGAAATAATAAACTTCAAGAAATCATTTCAAAAACGTTTTAGCTATCTATGACAGCAGTGAACTAGTTGACGTTAGAAAGTGAACGTTAAGTAGGTACATTTTTACTGAATTGACATTTACAGAGGTGTCTCGTTAGCATCTTGTGGGCTACTTGTCGCAAAGTGACGCTTGCGCGACTCACATCTGCATTAAACTCACATCGGGTAATTGTAGTGGGAATTCGGTTGCACCTTTCTTTAACTGTCTATGGGTTGCACATGTACAACCATCTTTACGGTACTGCAGCGTCGTTGCTCTGACAACTTAGAATGTATTTGTCCTCTTCCGTATTGGAAAAGAGGCTGCAAATTCTCTTAATATAGCTACCCTGGTCATAAAGGAATCCACACTTCATACTGATGTCCATTTTTTACCTTTATTCCTTATAGAAGTATGATGAACACCGTGAAAACGTGTTTGCCTGGTAGACCAGCAGTAGAATAAAACAAAAACAGTTGACAACAAAACAGTTGGCTATTCATAGTCCCCATTTTTTCTTTTTTAAAGAAGTTAGGTTCGCGCTACCGTCCCAAAACCTCCGGTCCTGGATCTTGTAGCTTACCAAAATAAAATTCGTTTGTACTGAATATACCAAAGGGCAAATACAACTCACTTTAGCACATAAAGAACCTGAAATTCAGTGAACAATGTTTTATAAAAATACGTAGTTAGAACTGAAACCACCTAGCAATCGTACAGATCGCTTATATTAACTTCCGGTGTTGTCATGGCAACATGACATGGCGTCAGTCACACTTAACACATTCATTCTGCATATAGAAGCAGAGACGGTGTAGAAGATATTTCATAGAAGTAAGTTTAAATGTCTGCTTGCCATAAAAACTACAAAACAACCTATTTGTGACAACAAAAGTTTGTCTCATAAAGCTGTTCCAACTACGTTGATACTTATTTTACTACCTTGAGTATCTGCCAATGATGGAGGCCCCGCTGGAAGACGAGACTCCTGCCGGAGCCTTAGCGGACATCGAGGGACTAGACCATGGAGAGAAGTTGAAACCCTCTGACGAAGCTATCACGTTCATGTCCAGCATTGGTGAGTTTTCAGTGTACTTTGTTGGCAATTCGAGAGGTTCAGAAAGAAACTGCGTAGGCTACGCCTACGAGTTAGCGTCACCTGGTTGAGGCACATGTTGAGTCCTCAGACGAATAACGTTCATTAAAAATTGGATCAATTAGGACCTACCTAACGTTAGCCAAAAATATAAAACATACCCTAGCCATATTTTAAACTGTCCATTTGTGGCTCACGTTCAAACTTGAATATGTCCCACTTCCCTCAGAGCCTGCAGAGCTGCTCAAGTGTGTGTTTCCAGACTCTCTAGTGACTGTGTCAGAGGGGGGCCGAGTCCTGGGGCAGTTCAGTGTGACGGTGGAGTTTGCCCGTAGAGTCCAGCAGCCCTGTATGCTGCTGCATGCTCAGAGCCAGGGTGCCATTGATGACTCCCCTTGTGGAACTACAGTGACAGGTGAGGCAGGCAAGGGCTGCAAAGACAGGTTGACCTCCAATGTTTTGTCTATTTCATAGATTTGTGAGCATACCTTGTCTTCATGTCCTACATTGACCATTTAAGCCTACATAACGACGGACCTGGAGGTGCTGGAGGAAGATTACCATGAGTATGTCAAGGTGGGTCATTGCAAACTTCCCATACTGTCTCATTTTAACAAATGCAAGTTTTTATTTCCCTGTCTTTCATCACATTAAATCATATTTTCAGCTTAAGGGTCACAGTTTGGATAAGAGGTGTCACATGGTGCAACATAACGGGCAGATGGTGATCGATAAAGTTACCACTGTAGGAGAGGTGAGATAAGACACTAAATAGTTGCCATCAACTGTCCTTAGCCCTGATGAAACAATATTAGGGTTCAATCATCCCAGGGCCCTTTAAATATTTATATGTGAAATAAATGGTAATAACATGACCTTCACCATGGTTAAAAATCTAAAATCTGAAACAGCAAGCAAAGTCAATCTAGAGCTGAATGTCTTTCTAATAACCGTTGAAAACGGTTTTATACAAACATTTACCATTGGAGATGTCAACAAACCTGCTGTTATTACTGTAAGTGGTAATTTTTTTGTGTGGGTACAGGAGACGGCGAAGGAGACCGTTTCCTATCCCATGTCTGTCCTAAGAGGGCTGGTTACAGAGGGGTCCAACTTTCTGCTGATGCGCCTGATTGCTCGTAGAAAGAAGGCGCCAGAAAACATGACCTTCCTCTCCTTCGACCAAGAATCACACATCATCCACACCACTTTTGTAAGTAATTATGCCATTGAGACCTTTTGGTCATTCTCTGTGTTGTTTAAATAGTGAACTCTGACTATAATCTGTTTCTCTGTGGTCAGAGTGAGCTGGGTCTGAAACAGCTGGAAGTTGGGGGTAAGACCATGGAGGTATTTGGGCTGGAGAGGATTGTACGCTCTGTGGAGGACAGCCCCACTACTTGGCAGTGCTACTTCCTGGCTGATGGGTAAGCTCAATGACTGGACAGTACGTCTACAGGTTCTTAAACTTGTTGGACGGTCTCTCACTGCCCACCGCTGTGGATCAAACAGGGTACGACTGTTGATTGCATACACTTTTACAATTCTTTTAGTGTTTGCAGCTCCTAAAAGGACTTCACCTGTGTTTAGGACAACATGTAGTACAGTAATCAAATTTAATGTTAGGTTAGTTTTTGTGTGGTTTGCATGTAGTCCGGGAAACCATTTAGACACACATAGAAATCTTATTTGTGATCTGGCTACTATAGATTCAAAGATTCAAGATTAAAAATCCTTTATTAATCCCACAATAGGGAAATTCATACTGTTGCAGCAGCAAGGGATATGAGGAAAAATACAAGACACAGATAAATAAACAACAAATAAATATAAGTAAAAAGAAAGAATAAATAGTAAAATGTATTTACAGTATTATTAATTTTTTATTGCACTGTTTATCAGTCCTGGTGTGTGTGTGTTTTGTCCATGTAGTCTACAGGGAGCAGTGGATGGATATACAAGGCTAAGTGTAAACAAAATTGTATAAACTTGTGAGTGGTTTTTGTCTGGAAATGATACCCATGAAAGACAAACAAGCGTGCATTTATGACTTAAAGGCTCTGTAAATCACTGATAAAAAAATGTCACAATATGACTATATAAATATAAATGATTTTTGAGCGGTTTGTGTTCTGTGATCAGGCACTTGGCCAGCAGAGTGCAGGTGGGATCACCAATCACCACAAGGCTTCTGCAGCTGCCATCACAGCTAGAAAAAGGTAACGAAGCTCACACATAAATACTGTTCCTCCAATAAAACAGAGTAATTTATGTTGTTGGTGTGTGTGCGTGTGTGTGTGTGTGTGACAGTAGGTTTTGAGAAGATCCCTCTGGTTTGGGAAGAAGACATGCAGATGCACTCCAAGTTCTTGGACAGAAAGGTAACCAATAATGTTCTCATAGGATATATATATATATATATATATATATATATATATATATATATATATATACACACACACACACACCATCATCTTACTCTACAAATCCTTTGAACAGAGAAGGATATGGATGTGTTTATGTCTCTTTGGGGCAGGAGGAGCTGAAGGCGGACCATGCCTCGTACCTGAGACAGCATCCAGATATCCGTGCCCTCATATCTGACTTCCTGCAGTTTTTGCTGCTGAGGAAACCAGATGACGTCTTCCAGGTTGCTAGGGAGTACTTCCTCCCGTTTGCCTCCCGTCGTCCTCCAGAACCAAGCCTGAAAACCCCCTCACTCTAAAAAACCTCATGGCTCACATGCTAAAAGCAGCCTTTTTTTTTTTTATATAGCTTTCTGTTTTTTAACTTGAGATTAAATCTTAAAATTGCATTTGGTTATGCTCTTGTTTTTTTTCCTGAATGACAGATGACTAGTGGCACTAAAAGAAACTTGGTGGAGAGTAACAATAGCTTTTAAACCTGAGACTTCATCTGAGCTGTGTGATCTTGCTAAATAAAAAACTTTAATGATCTGAATAACGTAGTTTGTTTCAAACAATGATTGTGGTTTCGTTTTGGTACTTTGTCAATCAACTGTTATAAATTTGTCATCCTTCAGTGAATCTAGGAAAGAGCGAGCCTGTCTTCAAAATAAAAGTTTAAAATGTAAAAAATTAAAATACACAATGAAAGACGTGGTAAAACCTCCAATTAAGTAAAACCAAGAGCGTAAGACAATTGTGTGGACTGATCTTGGACTAATTCACTGCTTGCTAATGCCTATTGGAATTAAAAAATACGTTTGCATCTTTTAATTGTAATGACCATAAACCTATGCCATAAACATAACTTTTCTTTTGAAGGTTTAAAGTGGAAGCGACCATTCTAAAACGCTGGGGCTCATTTCCTCTGAAAGTGAAACCGGTCGAGAGAGCGTACGGACAACACACACACCAAAGTACTTTCTTATATATACGTTCATAAAGAAGTATATGCTAAAACGTCACTTGTGAATTGTTCGCTTTTAAAAAAGTTTTGTTTTACTGATTTACAGCAGACGCGCCTTTTCGCTTTTTGGACGTAAATCGACAGTGGTAAGTTTTAACGTCGTGAAAACGTACCAACCTGTGGATAGAGGTTATCTAATGTATACAGCCTGTAACGTTGACGCTGCTGTAACTTATGGAACGTTACAGTCTATCAAGTACCACACAGGTTTGGCTGTTGTTGAATATAATGAATGTAATGTAAACTATATAATGAGTTAACATTACATTATTTTTGTTGCGCTATCCAGGCTTGGGTTAAACCAAATTTATAATTTTCACTTTGTGAGATCAAACAAACGTCGACTGGTGTTGTTTCCCGTGACGTCACTTTAGCCTATCCCTGTGACTTTTCGCAGTTTGAATTCACTCAGTGATCAACAAAACACCACTTTGACCCAACCTGTAGAATAATTATAACAAAAATACTGGTAATGTTATACAGTACTAAAATGGGATTAATACATTGTACTAATATACCACACAAATACACCTACAAATATGTTGACCATTTGAAATATATATTAGTCTTAACCTATCCATGGGAGCAAACAACATGTTCCTGCCTTGCTCCTCAGACTGCTACAGGTTGAGAGTAAAGGGCTTTACAAGAAATGAGTACTCTAACAACATGTCACAGGGATTTTACTGTGTTTTGTTGTATGTTTATCACTTCTAGAAGACAAGTATTCAGTATTTCTGTTATATTCAGCCACATCAATATAGAGGGGTTAGTATAGTATAGAGGGGGTATTTGGAATTCAAGCTCATGTTATGTTTTAACTTGTTTCATCTTCCCTATTAAATGCCCACTTTTCATTTTTACCTCCTGCTTTGAATTTATGTATTTGTTTTTCTGTATTTATTGTTAATTTTATATTAATGTTTATGTATGTACCTTTCACCAAGTCAAATGGTGTACTTATTGTGGCAATAAAACCTATTTCTGATTCTGATTTCAGATTTTTTCTCTATTGTTTCTGCCTCTGATAGCAACAACCTGTAGAGTACAGTGAGCTAAACACCAGGCCTGTCTGTGATGGATAGGCTCAAGCTGTCCCGCATCGATGAGGAGCTGGGGTCCTCTGAGGTTGCAGCTCTCTGCTTCTTGTGTCGTGATGTCATCAATAGGAAACGCCTGGAGGGGGTGAGCACCACATACCTCGTACTGCTGTCTTTGCACATGTCTTAAGCACATGTCTGAGGAAAAACGTCTCATTGACCTTTCAAGGTTTGTCTTCTCAAAGGTTTGTTTGTGTGTTTGTGGCGGTTCTCATATAGATTGTGGATGCAAAAGGCCTGTTCTTGAGACTAGAAGAAAAAGGACTGTTGGAGAACGAGTTCTTCCTGAGTCGGCTGCTCCAAACTCTCCGTCGAGCAGATCTTCTCCACCTGCTGGAGACAGACAGCAGGCGACCAGAAGAAACCGACGCAAATCCCATGCTGTCAGATTACAGGTACATGTCAAGGCAGAAATACATTTACCGTAACTGGAAGAGATAACAGGACGCCAGGATTTTAATTCAGCTTTATTCCCAAAGTTGTATTCTTTTGTCTTCTGTTTCTTTGCCTGTCCCTCTCCTCTTTCTCTTTTCTCTTCTTCTGCTCTTTCTGTCAGGGTGATGCTGTACCAAGTATATGAGGACATGACAGAAGAAAATCTTGACAAGATGAAGTTTCTTTTGTTCAACAAACTGGGAAAAGGAAAAATTGAGGCATGCAATGTAAGAACACACCCACAGTTACAAAGAAATAATGACATGGATACTTTTCCTGTTTATTTATTATGAGTAAAAAGTCTAATACCGGAAATGCAACATTTGGCCCTAAGCGTATAGTAAATAGTTAAACTCTCTTTATCTGTGAACAGCAGCAACCTAAATTCATAACTAACACTATTTATACATGATCTCAATGCAATGTTAACCAACATATTAAAAAGGCTATTCCGTGTTAGTTTAGTAAGCTCCATTACAGGTTAACTTCATGTAATTGCAATTAGGCTGAATGATATAAAGATAAAGATATACATACAGCAACAACACAATTACTGCACAGGAAGAGATTTCTAGATTTGAAATTCAGCTGCAAAGCCTCTACACTAACAGATACAAACACATTTTTTTCTGTTATTTACAGACAGCACTGGATGTGTTTGCTGAAATGGAAAAGACTGGTTTACTGTCTAATACAAATGTGCATGAGCTGCATACAATGCTGCTGGAGTTCGATCAACAACTGGCATTGACTATACGGCGCTACTGGGAAGGTATGA
The DNA here is from genome assembly GCA_013375575.1 of Percina caprodes. NCBI lineage: Eukaryota > Metazoa > Chordata > Actinopteri > Perciformes > Percidae > Percina > Percina caprodes. The sequence continues at coordinate 1,424,909 of JABXJD010000030.1, read as the reverse complement.
TATGCACTTACACACACAAGCACAGACACATTTAAATGTTGTATTACTATAAAACTCGTGGATTTATTGTATTCTTTTTAGCAACCCAGCTTCCTCGAAGTCATCATGTCAGCATGGATCACCAGGTGGGTTTATCAATGTGTTTTTAAATGTAGTTAATCCTATAATGAGCCAGTGTACTGAGGAGCCGGACTCTGTTTTTCTTCCCACAGAGGGTCATCCCCAGCCATCCAACAGAACCCAGATGTAAGTCTTTTTCATTGTTTAACTCACCAACTTACTATTTATTTGAGCACACAGCTCAATAATTGAATAAGTATCTCCAATGACTAGCCTTCCACCCCCTCACTGCTATAGATCAGGGCTGGACGATATGGAGAAAATCAAATATCACTATATTTTTCAACAAATACCTCGATATCGATACCGCAACGATATTGTAGTGTTGACTATTGGTGCTTTCACAATATTTATACAATGAGATTTTTGATAAATAATCATCAGTAATTTGGATATATTGACTAAGCGGGTAAAGGCAAATAATACAACAGTTACAACAGTCTGGTAAGTTCAGAAATTGACATCACTTTACTGTAATTTAGCCTTTAAAACCAGGAAAAGACACAACTTGTGCCACATTACAATATCCAAAATCTAAGACAATATCTAGTCTCATATCTCGATATCTATATAATATCGATTATATTGCCCAGCTCCAATATACCATGCATTTGTATTATATCCATAGAAGGGATGTAAGTTTTTGCTGTTTTTGTTCTTCAGATGCAAGAGCGTCCGTTTTCTCCGATTCATCCGTTGTCTTCGATGCAGAACCAAAGATCTCCCCTCTTTCTGATAATGTAACCATTTACACAAACACAAATTCCTCTTATTCTTTTTATTAGAGCACTATTGTTTATGATTTGTCTATGTGGCTGTGCTTGTGCCCCTAGACAGAATACTACGCCCTGATTCATAACCCTCGTGGTTTGTGTGTGGTCATCAATAATGAGTACTTCCTGGGAACAGAATTGAAAAATCGAGGAGGGACTCAGGAGGATGCAAGTGTGTATTCTTGTATTTGAACAACCATGTGATTTGTTTATGTGCTGTTTATCTATTAACTTACCTAGCAACATTCATGGTTGAGGATGTTAGTTTATACTTATTACACATGATATGATGTTTTAAAATAAAAACAATCTATCGCTTTGCTTTCATTTGACACAGAGGCTCTGCGCACAGTGTTCACCCGCCTTGGCTTTAATGTGGTGGTACACGACAACCTGACTGCCCAAGGCATGCTTCTTGTACTGAAAGACCTGGGCTCAAGGAGTTTTTTGGATGACGATGCCTTGGTGAGCAGTGTTACACACCTTCAGAGCTGTAAAATCGGTTACTACTGTATATGCTGTATATGTTTTGCTATTTAAAGGAATAGTTTGACATTTTGGAGAAAGTTTGGCTGTTTTGAAGTGGGGTTGTATGAGGTTCTTATCCATAGTCAGTGTACCGCTGTACCGCTGTGGACCGGGGCAGCAGCACAATGTATTTTAAGGCCCTGACACACCAACCTGATTATCGGCCGTTGGACAATCTGGCGAGGTCAGTGACTTGAGTCTGTTTGGTGTGTTCTGCGCCATCGTCAGCCAAAGGAGCCGCCAACCTTCATGTTGGCCAATTTCACATGTCGGAAGGCGGGTAGTCTGACTCAATGACCAGTGGCCATTGGTGGAGTGCTAACCCGGAAATGACGAGCGGGATGAGCGTAATAAATGCCTCTCAAAATCTGATGAAAACCTTTGTTGATTGGAATGAAGACAGATTCAACAACTCTATGGCCTATTTAAAATGTTTTCAGAAACACGTTTTGGTGAACTATTTTCCTAAAATCCGAGATCGTATTCCGAAAGAGTCATCATTATGGTTGGTTTGAAATTCCAGAGAAGCCAGACCCACGTGTTTTTCCAATCAGCTGCCGGTTTTTAAATTTTTGGGCGACAATACAGAGTAGTGCCGCCTGCTGTTATGGAGACGTTTTCCGGGTGACCAAGTTGGTCAAATAAATATGGGCAAAAATTCCATAATAATGCTTAAGCATATTGGGATTCAAGTGGTCTGAAAGAAAACTAGACTTCTGTATCTCCTAGTCTAGGTCCTGGGTAAGATTTGTTTATGTTTCATTTAGCAGAGAATATCTCATCTGTTATAGACTAATATGACCCCGTTGAACAGCGGGATGTGTCAAAATCTCTACCTGCAACAAAAGTCCTGAAAATGACCACAGGGGACTTTTTTCCCTTTTATAGATATCCTCATATATTTCTACCAGTTTAATCTTCATATTAAGAGAAATACTTTTTGAATTACACTTTGTCTAAAAAATTGAATATGCAAATGAGGCAATATCTCATTAAATACGTGTACATATAAACATAAAGCTACAGATTTGCTGAGGTGTTCACAATGACTACGACTGATTTGATATAAAGAAAATGACAAACAAAAAAACAGTCAACCTATTACGTACAACTAGCAACCTTACAGGAATTGCCAGTTATTTATTACCCTAAACTTTAAAAGCTTACATTTCCTACCTGTTCTAAATATTGCTGTCATCACCTCCAGCTTTTTTTGGAGGTTTCATTCAACTTCAAATTCTGTGATTTTTCACAGCTTTATGTTGCTATAAGACAGCCCTGTTTGTTTCAGGGGGAACTGGAGTCTTTCTGTGCTCTGTGCCACCAGAATCCTTGGACAAAACGGTAATTGTACATCAAAGCAGCGACATACCAGCAACTCCCCTGTTCTGCAAAGTAAAATTACTGTTTGTTTGTTTTTTGTCAAAGGATTCTCGTGGCTTTGATGAGAGCATACGTAACTGCTCCAGAAAGCTCTTCAGTGAAAGTCTTAAATTGAACTTGGTGAACCCTGCTATAGCTTCTTATTGTCCATGGTACAGACGTGACAGTGGTATAGATCTTCTCATTTAACTCTGAGCGAATAAGCGTATACAAAATGTAAAACTATTCCTATTAAACAGTATCCTTTCAGTACAATAACCTTTCAAACAATTCCAAACGTTAACTGTGACTGCATGCATACACAAATCATCATGTGTCTCAATCCAAGTTTAATTGAGATGTAACACAATATCAAGAAGAAAAAAAAACCTGTCTTCCTCTGATCTTAGGTGGTTTGTGTGCTGTCCCATGGAGAAAAGGGATGTGTCTATGGGACTGATGAGAAGCCAGTGCTTTTACAAGATCTGTCCCAGCCCTTCACCAGCGGGAGAGCTCCCACCTTGGCAGGGAAGCCCAAACTGTTTTTTATCCAAGCATGTCAGGGAAGTGGCTACCAGAGAGGATCCCTGCCCTGTCCTCCAAAGCCAAGACAGGAGGAGGGGGACCGACAGAGCCGCCTGGAGGAAGACGCAGGTCGTGTGGAAGGTGAGACAGTGCCTTGGGGTGCTGACTTTCTGCTGGGCATGGCCACCGTGCCAGAGTGCAAGTCGTTTCGAAGCACTGCCACAGGCTCCATCTACATCCAGGAGCTGTGCAGGCAGCTGATGAGGTCAGCAGAAAGGTGAGAGATGCCTCCATCCAGAGTATAAGATGATGCTTGTTGAGTTGTTTTTATGCACTAGCTACAGTTAAGGCAAAGATTTGGCCAACCAAGCCTACGTTTTTGTTAAAAGAAAAAAATCTTTTGCAACATTTAAGCCTCATGTCCACACTACTCCGGTGTTTCCCAGCCCCTGAAATGGAGACATTTGGCAACCCCAACCATGGTTTGAAAACTTTGGGGTTGCTTTGTAGTCTGGATGGTCACAAACAGAGACCTTTAGAAACAACGTTGCATGTTAGTCCGTCTTATCAGCTAGGTAGACTTAAATACCTTTCAGTAACAGTTCCACCTTGTTGTTGATCTCTAAGAAATTAAATCCCTGGTCTTACTTTTCACTATTGTATTGTTCTTTTCAAAGTATTTTTTGCTTACATCCATGATTTTTAACCACAGAGTAACTTTGGACAATCTGCTTCCTATTTACATCAGCACGCACATGTCCAGTGAATGCAAATGTTCATGTGATATGCATTGTCAGACAATGTTAATATGAATGGTGATTAGTTCTTCTATTGGAGCTAAAACTCTTGTGTGGACAGAGATGGGTTTTGTCTCAAAACGCAGCTTAAAAATGATAACGTGTGTGGATGAAGGCTAGGTCTGTCTTTAAAACCAGGCTGGACCCCAGCTTAACCACAGCACTTACTGACTGTCATTCTACACAGATGTGATGGGTGACACCCTTCAGTTTGAAAGTATAGTATTCCCAAACTGTTATAAACATGTCCTAATTTAAAGTTAAAACGTAGGACTTAAGATTCAGGGAGAGTGATATGTATGTATGTCAAGAATCAAGACTAATGTGCAATGCATACATCAACTGTGTTTACAGTAGGCCCCAAAACCTCTTAGAACTCCATTATAAAATGCCATTGTATTGTGCAAATCTAACCTTTTTCCAGAAAAAAGAACAGAAAATTCCTGTTAACCCAGTTTAGGGACTATAGCTTTTTCTATAGGTCTGCTTTTGGCGTTTTTCAAATATACAGTATGTGTAGTGTAGATATTATATGTTAGAGAGCATGATGTTGTATTAAAATATACCCACAATTTAAACAAGGATTATCATTTGTAATGCATTTCCTCTGTATTCTGTGCAGCTCGGAGATGGATGATGTGCTCACTGTGCTGACACGTGTGAACAGGGAGGTCAGCAAAGGAGAATACTTAAACTACAAACAAATGCCACAGCCCAATTACACACTCACCAAGAAGCTCGTCCTCAAATTTGTGTGAGCTGACCGGAACCAAGTGCAACGCTGAAAATGTGCCATAGTGACATATACCCGACTTGTTTACTGTGTGTATGACTGTGGTTGTGTGTGTGTGTTTTTAATCTGACTTCATGGTACAACTTAAGCAATGAATTTGAATGTAGGCGTCTCTGTCTGGAGAGTCTGATGTATCTTAATCTTGCAACAGCATAATGTTATATAAAATATAACGGAAGCTGCTCCCATCTGATTTAGGAAAAATAAACATCAGTTTTTTTCATTTGGAAAGTTTCTTTGTGTATTACAGATCACAGAAAAGCAGTTGCACAAAACCTTCCTCAATTTTGTTCTACTGACACAATGAAGTCAATATGCGGTAGTACCACATAGTAGTTCTCAACATTTGAGAATAGTTTCATTTAAGGGAAAACTAACATTAGACTTCCCAAAATACAAATTTTTTTCTGTTGGTACTGGTGGTTGTATGGAGTCAGAAGTATTTAATAACAATGAAGGTAGCTAAACCAAAATGTAAAAATGCTGTGTCCTCAAATACATCACAGATACAGATACTCATTTGCACCATCTGGTGCTGTTCACAATTTAATTAAAATAAAGGTATAAGAGTAAAAGGATCATTGAGTTGATATGTAAAATTGACATGTGCATTGTTGAAGCTTGTCCAGGTAACTAATACAGTGTTCTATCTGTGAATGTAACCCATTTATTGCTGCTGTCAGGTGAATGCAGGAGAATTAAAACGACCTTTTAACTCTAAAATGGAGAATAAATATATGATTGCAATAAATACAAATTCTCATTCAAGCATGTGCAAGCACAGTATTTTTGTTGATACACTTTAGTATGGTGTTGGAATGCACCTTTATTCAGTAACATGAAAAGGGCCTGTTGAAAATAAGTCGGCTAAACCCATCAGGGCTTGGCTTTCGATACATCACACGCCCAGTGTGCGTGTGTGCGCGCGCGTCTGCGCGTTTTTTGTGTTTGACAGATTCCTCTGGACTCCACCCTGCTCTTCACTGTTCCGGGAAATGTTCTTAACTGCTGCTGGACATACAGGACAGACCCGAGAGAACAGACGGACAGGCCGCTGAACAACTTCATATTAACCACAACTCTAACCGAATCTCTTCAGTTCTTTGACGTTTTTTTGGAAACCGAGGACTTTCCGACACCGGAAAGACTTCCAGTTTTCCCATTTTACTGCTAAGAAATATCAGGTTACGACCAGACTGTTTCTTTTGTTGAAATCTCATAGTTGGTAAGTAGAGCTAATTTTTAGATGTTTTCATAGCGGGTTAATGGTCCAGAAATACATTTTACATTGAATTGAACCTGTCTAGTGGCTAATTCACGGAAATGTAGCTCTCTGTGTGTGCTGCAGGCTAACGCCACTCACCTGAAAAGAGTTTTTGTGACCTGGGGTTTCTTTCTCACTAAAAAGGGAGGGGTGGGTGTAGCCAGCCTTGTGTTTGATATAGCTCATCAATTTCAGTGTTCAGTGAAGTTCCAAAGTTAAAGTTTAATTTAGCAATAGGTAACGTCATGCTACAGAACAGGGAACATATTTTTTGATTGCAAACATGTGGTTACGTTTACACACTGGGTTGTTTGTTTACTGCATTGCTCTCAACTGCAACATAAAGCTACAGTGCTTCCTGTAACCCGGGACTAGTTTAGGGGTTTAAGGCAGACATTTTGACTTTCATACTAGGAAAATCCCAGGTGTAACCACAAACATTAAAGATGGCTCCATTCAGTCCCAGTGGGCCAGCATGCATAGGACCAGGGCCCCCAGACATACCTGAAAACGAATGTACCCATAATTAATTAATAACTATTAAGCCATAACTAATTAATTCCACCTGTTTCCCTGTGGTGTGATCATTTGTTGTGCATTGATGGGCATATTCCTCTTAATTCATTCAGTCAGTTGTCTGCACCATACTGCCCATAGACTCAAACACCGCTGACGTAGCTGAACAACAATAATGGACGCTATGGTAGTGTGGTGGTGGTGGTGGTGGGGGACCTTAAGTTTCACTTAAAAAAAAGAAAATTGCGATTGTAACGATGATTTCATTATTGATTAATTTGACTAATGTTTTCTCGATTAATCAAATGATCATTTGATCTATAATCATCCGAAAAACCGACCAACGTTCAAATAAAAATTACAAGATCATCCCCCTCTCCCCCACCCTAATATTTTTTTTTGTATAGTCCCTGAAGAAAACTTGCAGACCCTTTACTATGTCTTGACCGAATAACAATAGAAACACTTCACAAAAATAGTCCTAAAATAAAGAAACACAAGTTATTAGGTTAATACAAAATCAGGATGTTTTGACATTGGTTTTCATTTGATGGTCAGTGTCACGCCCACAGTTACAATGCAAGATTATATGATTTGGAAAGAAGAAGGCTTTGTCATGATGACAAAGACCAAATGCAGGAAGATTGTTTTGGTAACAGTAGTAGATCCTCACCAATATAAGCTAAAATACACCTTATGGGTTATCTACTCAACAGCCTCAGAGATATATATATATATTCATATTTCACATGTTCAAAATAAACAGTTAAGTCAAAACCTTAGACAGTTGCAACAAAAACTAAAATCTTTGTCAAACCGGTTCACACTGTTATTGTCTAAGGTATTACAAAATGATGTCTGTCCAAATGACAGGCTTCATGTTAACTTTTCTAGAGAAGATTTAACACCCTCCCATTCAAACACCTTTAGCTCTCTCATTTGCTAACTGTGTCTCAATGACCAAAGAAGTGACCTGTTCTGTAGTGCCTTCTGTAACTGCACATACTCTGAAGCACTTTTTCCATTTGGTATTTTCTGCTCTGTTGCTTGGTGCTCTGGATGTGATGTAATGGCAGCATGAGGTGGAGCCAGCTCTTGAATTCCTTTACGGTGCATATTCCCCTAAAAAGCCCCAGTGAATAAATGCGTAAGCGAAAAGGAACCTACTTAAACGGATACTTCATTTCAATATGGTGGCTTAGTGTTTATATTGGGGGAAATGGGTGAATCCATTTTTGGGAGAAATGTGTTTGAAAACTCAAATTATTCACGTTGTAAAATTGGGTTAATTTTGTTGTTAAAGCACTAACAATATCCTGTAAACGTACCACAGCTATTTTAACAGGCTACGTAGGAACATGGAATAGTTTGGCCATATGTGACAACATAATGTGTATGAGTGGGTGTGTGGTCTATTATATGTAGGAACATGGAGTAGTTTGGCCAAATCTGACATGTGTATGAATGGGTGTGTGGTCTATTATAAGACATTTCCCTCAGACGTATGTGGTGGTTCCTGAGCCTGTGGTGGTTTTTGGGACCACATTGCTTAGTAGAACCACATGTTCACTTTAACCTGATACAACCTCAAATGTACCCTTTAAGTCAAACCCAAGTATGAAATATTATTTTTACCCAGCCAAATCTTAGCATGTAGATAAATATGTGCGCACACAGATTCACACACACCAACAGCTGCTTAGTACACTGGCCTAATGCCAGTCTGTACTTTTTTTGTAACTGAAGCCAAGATTAGTCATTTATGTGTACGTGTTTGTGATTGCTTATATTATACTACTACGGGTTAGTCTCTTAGCTTGTGTACATTGAAATGTGAAACAGACGTGAACTGTATTTTCTCCAACTTCCCTCCTTAGGTAAAATGTCCAAGTCAGACTACCCTCCAGGGTACGATGACTCCCGGGACTTGCTGTATGCACCTCAGGGTGAAAATTACCCACCACCCCCTGCGTATGGCTTCCCTGGCTTTGGTGGTCCCCAGCCAGGCCACTCCTCTGCTCCCTACCCCGCTGGACCTTCTATGTATCCAGGCCAGCCAGGTGGCTATCCTCAGGGCCAGCCAGGGGGCTATCCTCAGGGCCAGCCAGGGGGCTATCCTCAGGGCCAGCCAGGTGGCTATCCTCAGGGCCAGCCAGGGGGCTATCCTCAGGGCCAGCCAGGAGGCTATCCTCCCGGCCCTTACCCAGGACAGCCTCACCCTGGTGGGCCAGGAGCTGGCTACCCCAGTCACCCTCCCATGCCCCCTGTCATGCCACCTACCATACCATCAGATATCCTGAGCTCAGGTAAGACAGGGACTGCCGAGCATATCAGTGTGTGTATTCTAATTTTATTATATTATTTATATATTTATTTTGCTGCCAGTCTTTATGCTGAACTAAACTAACCATCGCTCCGCTGTAGCTTTGTATTTAGAGTACAGACATGAGTGGTATCAATCTTCTCAACGGCAATAAAGCAAATAAGTGTATTTACTAAAATATCAAACCATCACTTTAAACTTTGATGTTATGATGCCTCATCTCTAACTCTTGATTGGTGAGGGATGACATGTTTTCTGTAGCTCTTTGTGGTCAGTGCTCATGTTTCTGTTCTGCTGACAACACAGGTGATGAGTTTGCGGCGAGCGACAGCGGTTTTGACAGTCTGAGCATTCGTCATGCCTTCATCCGAAAGGTAAAACACACATTTCGCACACACTATGATGAATTAGCCCTAGTTTGGGGTCTGTCGTTGTATTATCATTACATTTAAGTCACAGAGCAAAGAGAGGAACGACGGGGTGTAATGTCCCTTTCTGTATGCGTGTGTTTTTCAGGTGTATTTGATTTTGGCGTCTCAGCTCCTTGTCACCACAGCCATTGTGGCCGTATTCACATTTGTGTGAGTATACAGTGTGTTTGTGTGGTTTTGTGGGCCTGTTTACAGTATGTCACACTGTAAACTCTGCCTCTGTTTCTCACAGCCAACCTGTCAGATACTTCGTACAGCGAAACCAAGCTATCTACTGGGCATCATAGTAAGTCCTACACTGTATTTACCGCAGCACATTTATAGTTGTGTTATAGGAATCCGAATGAAAGTTTGCAAATTTCAATATATTCATCTCTGCATTTTGTTGTTTCAGTGCTGTGTATATTGTCACCCACCTTGTGCTGGTCTGCTGTAAGGGCCCCCGGTGAGTGACTGCTCAGTTTTAGAAAGAATATTTGTTCAAAGAATATTCATGAAACTGCATTTAATCTTCTAATCACACTCTCTTTGTAGGAGAAAGTTCCCATGGAACGTCATTCTGCTGTTCCTCTTTGTAAGTAAGATGACTCATGGTTGGCTTGTGAATCAGGAAATGGAGACGCATCCTTAGTGGCAGTTTTCTGGACTAGAATCAAGTCTATCTTGGACTAAAACACGGAAGCTTTCTTAGTGAAGTTTTTCATCAGGCTATGCTAGTAGTGTTCCAATGCTAGATGTTTGACTTTGATAGTAGAACTGACAGAACAGTGAGTCAGCACCACACCTGACCGACTGTGTTTGTATAATGCCTTTTGATATGTTGTTTCTGTGTTTTATCAGCTCTGTGCACAAAATGGCTCCATGTATTACTTCTTGGACTGTTATTAGATGAAGTATTATCATTTATTTAAGAGGACCATCGCTTTTTTCTGAGTATTGCTTTTTATAGCTTTATATGTATAGATATTTAGGGCAGGTACAGGTTTTTTCCCCCTCATATTGTGATTGTATTTTTTTTTGATGGACAAATAAACCTTTTTATTGTTTTTACAGACCTTGGCATTGTCCTACATGACTGGATCCATTTCCAGGTAAAACAAATGTGCACTGTCCACGTAGTAGTATATTAACATCCAGTGGTTGGTTTCCCTTAGAATTAACTCTGTGTTGCTTTATGTTTGTAGTTACTACGATACAAAAGCAGTGTTTCTTGCTCTGGGGATCACTGCCGTCGTCTGCATCGCTGTCACTGTCTTCTGCTTCCAGACAAAGGTCTGTGTCTGACTGTGTCTGTCTGTGTCTGTGTGTGTGGGTGTGTGTAAGTGCTTATTAGCTGTGTATTTGTGCGATCATGTGTATCAACCTGTTGGTTTCTCTTTCTAGGTGGACTTCACCAAGTGCCAAGGCCTCTTCTGTGTCCTGGGAATTGTGATGTTTGTGACTGGCATCATTGCAACTATTGTGCTGTCATTCAAATATGTGAGTTTCTGTAAGGCTGATTATAACAAAAGACTGCTTCCTGATAACACAAGTTTCCATCATTGTAATGCCTGTTTCTTGTTACAGATTCTGTGGCTTCACATGCTTTATGCAGCAATGGGAGCCATAGTTTTCACTATGGTGAGTGTTACGCAATTTCACTTTTGATGGTGGTTTGTTACTGTTGTTTTTTGTTGTTTTTTTACAGTTGCCCTGGTGGTAGTATATGTATAACTCTCTTTAAGGTTGTGTTCCAGTGTAATATTGAATGTTTCTTGTTTGTCTTGTAGTTCCTAGCATACCACACGCAGTTGCTGATAGGGAACAGGAAGCACTCCATCAGCCCAGAGGAGTACGTGTTTGCTGCGCTCTCCATCTACGTTGACATCATTCAGATTTTCCTTTTCCTGCTGCAAATTATCGGTGCTTCGACCAAATAAGTGCACCCAAGGGTACACAAGCAACTTGGGTCAACAGAGTGCAGGTTAACACCTCCAAAACCATTCTGTGCCTCTTTTTTTATTTTTTATATATATATATAAACCTTTTTGCTTTGTTTTTAGCCAGATTTAGAATACATTTATAAAATCATGATGCACTCCGGTGAAAATGTCTTAGGGATGAATTTGAGAGAATTTGTCCTGAAATTAATATTTGTGTTTCTGTATTAAGCAACTTGTCAGTGGTTTAAAAAGAATATTAATACTACAGTATAAATACAGCAAATACCTTTAGACACTGGATTTAAGTTGAGGAAGACAACCTTTCTTTTCTGCATGTAGAAACTGGCCAATCGGTATATATGTTGACAAAATGGGCAACCATGTTAATTCCGTTATCCAAAAAAGAGGCCCACCTCTCTGGTTGGCTTTAAAGTACAGTAGGAGGGGTTGGCAATACCACAAAATGCGGTTTCCAATACCAAGGAATATCAGGGCCAGGATCGTATTATTACTGATGCTCCTTATCTTTATTTATTTAAGTGTATGAATCATTAATAGGCTACTTCTAAATTTATTTTTTCAAACATAACGCATTTCTTTTTTTTTTCTTTCTTTCATATCATACGCTGTTTATTGTATTTTGTTAAATACTACTACTTAAATACTTTCAAGTTTGATGAAAGGATTGTCAGGTTAAAAAGAAAAGTGCCTACCAGTACTTCTAAAGCTAACTACTTACCCTATTATACCTTGTTTGTTTAATCCCTAAAAAAAACAAAGTGTATGCTGGATTTTTTTCTACTAGTAACTTCCTGAACTCATTTTTATACTAAGGTTTTTATACAGACTATACAAACAAGTTACGTAAGGTTATTTAGCGAGCTTTAAATGTGCTGGTAGGTTTGTTACCTTTGGACAGACCAGGCTAACCGTTTCCCGTCTTTATGCCAAACTAAGCTAACCTGTTGCCAGTTCGCAGTTAGCATACAGACATGAGTGATATCGATCACCTCTTTTAACTTTCAGCAAAGGTATCATGTGAATGAGCATATTTCTCAAAATATTGAACTTTAATTATTTGCATGTCAGAAGACAAAGCAGACGTGTTTATGTGCAAAAAAACAGTGATGTCATATGATGTAACCTTTGGTTTTAATCCTCATATGGATGCTCAAAACTACACTTTGTATTTGCAGTATTGATACTTAAGTGATAGATTTGCACACCCCTGAAAAACTGCTCAGTACACCTAATGAAAACCTCTGACCTGTTGTCATGGCTTCATATTATCAAGCATTTGCTAAAGGTTTAATCCATGTGTTGCTATATTGTAACTATATGCCTTCACAGGGTGAGGTTCTGAGTTTAGATTTTATTATATTTTTAAGAAGTACAGGGTTATATTCTACCGTTTATTGTACTGATACACGTCTGTTCATGTATTCTCGTCCAATCTGGGTCAGATACGGAGTGCCAGCAGGGTGAGTCATTTGAGTCATGTGTGTCTAAAAGCTCAAATGATCAACCCCAACAAGCTGGTCCTCTGCACATGTTTATATTTGGTATAGACCCAAGTTACATACCCATGACTCAACAACTAAGGCAGACATTTTAATATGTGGAGCACAAATGCTCAGTGTGGGGGCGTAAAGTAGGCTGATGAGGAAAATGTTTGCCTTTTCATGTTAAATAAACGTTTGTATTTCATATGTAGTTGTACCATTGGTGATACTTTTCATGTTTCTATTCCCACATTTATAAATATACATTTATTTGCTTTATCATATTTATACAACATTAGCATTTAGGCTAAGAAATGGGATAATTACTTTGATTCAACAAAGTGGTCAACCTAAGCAGTATGATCCAGCTTTGTTAATAAACAAGATAAATCTAATGAAAAGCACAAAAAAAGCCATCCTGATTAAAGGCTCAGTCAAAAACACGTCCCTGCATCTACCTCTAGAAGAAATAGTCTGAGGGGTTTTCAGAGTTCTCTACTGTAATCAGTCTTTGGGCTGTAGTGCAGTGGAGCCATCATCTCAGTGGTGACATTCAGGATATGGTAGAAATCATTGCAGCCATATATGTACATCATTGGTCCAGTTTGACATCCTCAGCCTGATGGCGGTAGCGACTGCCTTCATATTCTCCCTCGTTTGACCTTTTCATCCTCTGGCGAATTTTCAGCTGCTTCAGTCGGTTCTTGTCCACTTCTCTCTTGGCCAGAAGGAAGCCAATGATTCCAGTGGGTAGGCCTATCATCCTGGAGGAGGGGGATTGGTAATTATATTATCATACTCAGTGGGCAGCCATACAGTATCTATTATTGATTCTAAATGCAGATAAATTCCACATATTGTAGTAGGGGGGAGCCAATTGGGTGGGAATGCAAAATGTTTGATTCATGGTTAAGCTAGTTTTAGATTTCAATCTCCTGTGTGTTTCTAATTGTAATTTAATCATCCAGTCTTTGCTCTCTAGGAATAAATGTCAGATGGAACAACTTACAGTAGTTGCCAGTTCATTAGGTACACCTAGTTTGAACTAATGCAGTCTAAATACAACAGCCCTGCAAAGGATTGTTACCCTCATGAAGGTTTTTGTTGAAGCTGTTTCAATCAACTTCACGGCCATGTTTGAGGCTGTACTTTGGGGTGCTGTTGAGTTGTATTGTGCTAGAGGTTATTCAAATATTGGTCCACCTTGTTTTTACGAGTGAGTGTAGAGATTATAATGTAGATTATATTGTATTCATAAAAACAGAACTTGCAAAACTGAGGTACCTAATGCTGCCCAGCAGCAGTAGTCATTGTGCAGAGAAACATTGAGCATGCTCAAGGCAAATTGCACCTTATACATAAAGAAAAATGGTCTATTGATGTTTATAATAAACATATTGTCTCATCAAACTGTAGTGTTGTGTAGCAAAATGTAACTCAAAGCCAAAAGTCTCTATGTGCGCAGTTAGATTTAAGTGAGAATGACTAAATCCATTAATATTTTATTGCTCATTAAACAATGACAGAGGCTACATTTTGTGTCTGGGATCTTTTTTGTGGAAATTTCTTTGTTGAGCTGGTGACAGTTAAGTTCTTTGTTTGGATTTAAATGCTATATGTAAGAAATAATGTGTAACAACTGTTTGATATCTTAGAAGTCTATGTTGGATGTACACTTATGCTTGTGCAATAATGAACACTTTTTTTTCCTACTAGTAATGCTGCCAATGATACTACTTCTGTATGTGCTACAGCAGCACTACTCCATACAGCTGCAAATATTGTTACTTTTTTTTTTGCATCTACAAATCCTTCCTAGTTATTTGTGTTAGTCACTATAAGGGTGTGCATGACAGAAGACAAGAGACACACCAGGCATAGCCAATCCCCATCATGGGATTCTTCCCCTTTTTCTTGGGAATGTATTCAGGACCCTCCTCTTCCCTCCTATCTTCTGTGTGGTTGCTCTGCTGTGGATCTCTCCTTGAGCTGCACCGAGAGGCAGCTGGGGAGACATGTAGCGGTCGACACTGAGCAGCATGCAGCCGCAAAAACTGACACACGGTCGGGGTTTGTCTCCACCCGCCGGAAAGAAGGTGCACACCTAACAAGAAAAAATACCTTTGTTCTTCAATGATACGACTTATGTCCCCTCTGCGACGAGGTTAATGGGAGCGTTGAGTCTGGTTAGACATCATGTAAAATGAAAATTCACGTGTTGTCCAAAATATCTGAAAGTAAAGTTAACGCTACAAAACGCTACAATGACGTTATTTCATGTTACACAAATGCTCCTTTCAAAAGGTAGTTTTAACGTAAATTATATTGTCTTGAGTGTCACTTTAACAGGACGTGCAATGTTATCACATGTGTAGGCTGTTTTACCTTTCAGTGCCGTCCCGACTGCTGTCAAGTACTGTGCCGCCATGTTTGTTGAATAATGTTAGTCGGGCATGCGCAGTGACATTTTCACCATAACTGACTGCTGCCACCTAGTGGACAACACCGATGTAGCGCTTCTGTGAAATAGTGCAGGAAATCATTAACAAGCGGTTTTGTTTGTCAAAATTTTATTTATTAAACAAACCTTTCCATTTACTCCAAGTCATAATTTTACAAAAGACAATAGAACTTGAAACCAGTAAGCCTCAACATATGCCTTGAATATACAGTTATGGATAATCAGCAAATAAACAAATCAGGGTTGTTCCCCTGACTAAGTGCCAAACAGACTGAAACCAGCAAACAACTGGAGGACAAAGAGCAGCATATTTACAAAAGTCTGTTTGACTAAGACCATCTATTTTTTAATCTTAAAGAGCCCCAGAATCTTCTGTACAGTACAAAACATGTCAACATCTCCAATGCTACTTTTGTATGCGTTACATATGAGCATTCAAAAACACCTTGAACACCAACTTCATTGTTGAGGTTTAATATCAACAATCATGGAAGCTGGGAGGGGAGAAAAACTAAACAGAGGCATGACAGGGGGGAGTTTAATCTTCCAGGATATAGTTGGGGTTGACAACCAGAACTTCTTCTTCTGTGATCGCAGATTCTGAGCCCTTCAGCCCCCCCTGAGACAGCTCGATGAGGATGTGATCCTGGAAAAGCAGACACACTTGGTCAAGTTATGTCCAAACTTAAAAAGACTTGTCTTTTGATTTGAAAACAGTGGCTATTTTTGTAGAAGGTGGACTTACAAAGTGCACAAGCCTGTGAAGAACCTTCTCTATCAGACCCTTCTTATTGACGAGCTCTTCCTCTGAGTCGATCTCTGACTCAATCTCCTTCAGATACCAGTTCACCACAGCACTTTTCTTCAGTTCTTCCTCTTCCTCAGCTGCAACACAGACAGCAGTTCAAAGGCTAAACTGTATAATAAAAGAACAATTTTGGAAGTTACTAAAAATATATATTTTTTAGTAGTGTATAGAGAGCCGTCTCCTACCTTCCTCGGCCCGGCGCAAATGAAGCACCAGCAGGTTGGAGATGCGTTTGTACTCCGTGAAGGACAGGCGGAGAGATGGCTTGGACTGGGTTCCAGACTCAGTGTGGCCGTTCACACCGTTGACCTCTCCGTTAGTTCCATTGGTGTGCCCGTTAACACCGTCCATGTGACCGTTTACACCATTCACTCCGTTAGGGACAGCGTTTCCTGCAAAGATAAAGTTTGCATTGGTCTCTTTTCAGTCCTGATATAATCTGCAGGTCTAGTGTACGCAAGTCATGTCTCTGCATTTATATGTTAATGTGTACATTTGTCTCCAAGAGACTGCATTTTTGTGTGTCTGTACCATCCTCCTGCTGCTGCTCCTCTTCCTCCAGCTCGTCGTCCTGCTCCAGGTTGATGTCGGGTGTCTCCACTCTGATGATTGATTTGTTTAAAAGACGGAAGGCTTCCTTCACATGTTTGGGCTGCACCTGAAGACAAAAAGAAAGGTGAATATTCTGTAAGATGTAATACGCTTGTAAGTAATTACAATACTATACATTATTTCACCATCACTTAAATATAATAAATGGCCCATTTTTTAAAAAGTGCGATTCAAGCAGGTCAAGTATTTAAATACTGTGAAAGTATCAAACCCACAGACAGTATTCAGAAACTGTGCCCTTAAATGAGCCGTCAGGACTTACGTACGGTTGTGATGTCACAACTATACTACGTATAGGACAGTGCTGTTACATCATCCCCATCACTGACCAATCAGAGCAGACTGGGCTTTATCAGAAGGGGGGCTTAAACAGCCCATTTCGGACAGAGGATGAATACAGGTATATTCAGACAGTATGAGAAAAATAATGTTTTTTATAACAAAGCATGTAAACATGTTCTAGTAGAAACCAAAAATACAAAGTAGGATCCAGAATTTGAGCATAATGTCAAACCTTCAAAAAAATGTCAAACGGTTGTCGTGTAACCATCTGTGCCAAAGTCCCTGTGCAACTTTTGTGCTTGCTGAATAGGAAATCATTGTTGGTACTAACCTCGTCACAGCAGTGCATGCGCGCCATGCCCTCTGAAAGGCGGATCATGCTCTCCAGCTGTCGCACCGTTATTCTCCAGGCAGACTTGGACACCCCTCCGGAGCTGTCGCGTTGGCGGAGGCGCTTGTATTGCTCAACGATGAACTCTTCAGATTCACTAGAGATCTACAGACGCACACAAGGGATACGCAACTGTTAAATATGAATTTCAAGCATACAAATTGTTAGCCTTACGAAAACCACACAATCGGTGCAGCACGCAGATGCACACCTTAGGTTTGAACTGCCTTGCAAAGAGCAGGTATCTGCGGATTTCATCCAGAGAGTACAGTCTGTCCACAGATTGCTCCATGCGGGTGTGCAGGTCCACTATGCGCCTGGCGATGGCATAGTCTGTCACCTGGGATACACAGATGAACATGCAGCAATAGAACAGGTCAAATAAAATGTAAATCTCTGTAGGGAAATTGGATTGTTATAGCATCAGATATGAGATTATGATTTAAATAATAGAAAATAAGAGCTAAACATAATGTACACACATTTAACACATCTGAAGTTCAAAAACAAAACAAGAATCAGTGCAGGAACAAATGCACAGCAATTGCACTGTGTACACGCGTACCTCATTACACTCGTCCACCAGGATGAAGAAGAGGTCAAAGCGGCTCATGATAGGGGCGGAGAGGTTAACGTTCTGCTTCAGACTCTTGCTGCGGTCGTAGCGCCCATTGACAGGGTTGGCGGCCGCCAGGATGGAGGTGCGAGCATTCAGGGTGGCCTTTCGGAGACAAAGTCTGGTTATTCTACTGAAGAGATGACTGAAAGGCTTCCTTTTAGAACAGTGCATCTTGAAAGCAATTTGTAAAGCCTCAGTTGTATTGATTTTGTACGGTCATGTTAAAGAAATGGGCTTTGAGGTTTCTCTTGACTAAAATGAGGTGTGAAATTAAATTTTTTTTATCTTTATTTTTAAACCTTTATCACACCTGAGTCTGTAACGGACAAATTTCTGAAATAGTTTTAGCCTACCAAAACATCATAATCCTTAAGGAGACACCACGGTGAGTCTCGAATTTCAGAATGTGTACTATTCCCATGATCCGTTTAATTTGGCCGCATTACCTTGACGCCAGCCTTGGTGATGCTGATGGTCTGCTGTTCCATGGCTTCATGAATGGCCACCTGGTCTTTGATGTCCATCTTGTCAAACTCATCGATGCAGCACACACCCTGGGAGAAATCACTGCCATTAATACCCCTGAATACATTAAATAATGTCCATCACTGCCTGCTTTATGACTTTTAACACTTACGTTGTCTGCCAGCATCAGAGCTCCAGCCTCGATGACAAACTCGTGGGACTCCTCGTCTCTGACCACTGCTGCCGTCAGACCGGCAGCGCTGCTGGCCTTGCCGCTGGTGTACACTGCTCTGGGACTGAACTCCTCCACGTGCCTGCATGCACATTTAAATTACCATTATGACTGACTGTACACACAGTCAATACTTTTAGTCCTTTGATGGATTATAATGTATAGTACAAGTATACACCATATACAAGTAGTTTATATTGTGTTACATACTTGAGGAACTGGCTCTTGGCAGTACTGGGGTCTCCTACAATGCATACATTGATATCTCCTCTAAGCGAGGTTCGCTCCATAGTCGTCTTTGGAACGCCTCCAAACAGCATCAGCAGGACCCCACGCTTCACCTCGTCATTGCCTGCAAATCACGGTCACCAATAAACTGAAAATCTGCAGCTTTAACAACCTTCAACAAAGTTTTCCTGGCTAGAGAAAATGTTGGTCTCAAGCACTAACCGTGGATGGTGGGAAAGAGGCTGGTGCACAGGTGGTGGTACAAGTTCTTGTCCTGGCTCATCTCAAACACTTTCTCCCACTCCTTCTCGGTCATCTGGCTCTTTATGCTTTCGGCAGTCTGCTCCTCATCCCGCAGCTCCTTACCACCAAACTACAACAAGGGAAAACACACACACTTGTAAGTGAACTCCAGGTATGTTTGGAGCTTTATATGCATCTTTGGTTTTGGTGAGAACAATGCTGTGGGTGCGATTGCTATGGAAACGCATTCATTATTAGCTTGTGTGCATCTCTTACTCGTGGGTTGGTCGGGGCCACATTGCAGGCCAGGAAGGCCAGTCTGTATGAAAGCTCTCTGACGCCCAGAGCTTTCAGTCCTTTCAAACCCTCAGCTTCAAAGCCCTGGGGGCCTCCACCTACGCGGGTGCTGGTCTCTGCTCGCACACCTGGAGACAGGACGCCCAGACAGACAGTCATGAGGTGTCAAATGAATAAAACTAATGTCAATTTGTTCAAATATGTTATTGCTTTCACACAGTCACACTATGTGACAACTTAAGTGAATTTAAAGCTCAAAGTGTGTGGTCAAAAAGAAAAAAGAAAAAAAAGTAAAAAATTCACACCTGGGGTGGTGAGCTGAGAGACGTCCGGCACGACAATGAGGGTCCCGGTGAAGTCACAGCGGTCTCCAGCCTGAGCCGTCTCCACAGCCTCGGCCCTCAGGACGATCTCCAGAGAGCGTGGGATTGACCCGCGAGGCAGCTCCGCCTGCGTCTCCTGGATACGCACCTGAGCACACAGAGTTGGACTCAATCAGATAGCTCAAGCTGTCATCAGTAAACATGTTTCCCATTTATGCATGTCCACATATACATCCTCTCTCATAATTACCTTCTGGAAGTCAACAAACTTGGATTTGTGCGTGTCGAGGTGGAAGCGGGACCGGTTGTTGCAGACAGGGTTTCTGCAGATGGTAGGTGGGGAGTATTTGAACTGCTGAGGGACATCTTTGATCAGTGCCTGGCAGTCCATGCACAGGAAGGTGCCACTCACCTGCAAAGTCATTATAAAAGAATGCTATAACACACGCTCAACATTACTATTTATGCACCCCAACTTTCATTCGGTTTTTAAGCATGGAGCACCTCTGGATGCTACCGCACACCACTAATTATGTGCATGTGTTGAGTCTTACCAGTTCAGGGTGTACTGGGTGTGTCCTCACCACCTGACCACTGATCCTCACCAGGGTGCCGATGCGCATGGATGACAGCTCACGGATCCTAGATTACACACAAGAAAAGGGTTGATATATTCCTCTATCTTTGCTCATTTAGCAAATTAATGAAGTCTTAGAGTAAATGTAATTTGAAAGAAATTACAGCAACTTTGTTATTTCTACTGAGATAACTACAGTATGGGAAGTCACAGTATAGTATGCCATATATCATATGCCAACAAAGTGATTCACACCAAAACCAGCAATTGACGTTGGTTTGTCATGGGTCTTACTTGTGTCTAGTGGGAAGTTCCTCAAGTGCTACGTAGAACTCTTTGTTGAGAGGTACATTCCCATGATCCCGAGCAAAGTTGCGCACTGCCCGACAAAGGAAGGGGTAAACTCTGAAAACACAATTGTTTAATGTTAATCCACAGCTGCCTCACCGTGACTGCCAATGCACCTGCTGGTTGTTTATTTACCAATACACATTGTATACCACTAAAGATTAGAACATCAACTTTACTGGTGAGTTCAGGTTACAGTGAAAGTGTTGCTCACTCCAGCATTGTTATTAGAGATCAAACTGAGGGTACAAGGCCACAAAAGTGCCATGCAGTAGGGTTGATGCGGTTAGCTCACCTGTAGTACTCCTCCTGGATGGTGGTAGCCAGCTCCTGGTTGAAGCCCTCCAGGTCTGTGAAGCTCACCAGGAGCGTGTTCCTCTCAGGCCTGATCAGCTCCTCGGCCTCCCGGACGTACTTCACCTCCCCATCCCCTGTCTGGAACCTACACACGGATTCAGGCAGCGGAAAAAGGTAAATATTATACATGAACAACAGCCGATCAACACAGCAGTGAATCCTCATAGTTACTGATAACAAAACTTTGAAACATGATGCATCATGCTGTTAACTCGTGCACAGCCTGTTTCGGCCGGCAACAATACAATAAAGCCTGTTGCTGGCTGACTTACTCCTCTAAGAAAGCCTGGAATAGCTTCTGGCATTTTTCAGCCAACTCGTCTTTCACCATCTCTCCGGCATTCTCCGCAGCTGCTGTGGCAACATCCATGCTGAAACACCGTCAAACTGGAATAAAAGACTCAAAAACTTGTGCAAAATTCACAGAGCCGGACCGCTTTCCTCAGGACAGACACAGCACGCTACAGTCCCGACAACACAGCAACAGTTTCGCGCGAAAAGAGGGACACGTGATCTTTGGCGCGCCACTTTCGTCCAATCGGTAATGCTATACAAATGTTCTTCAGATTGTAGCCAATCAGCAGTGATATAACTGCTCCTTCCCGCAGCACGCTTCCTGCTCTGTCTATGTGCCTGCTTCAAGCAAGTTTAGGGGGGGAAATGGTGAAGACAGGCAAGTTTAAAAAAAAAAGTTGCTCATATTATATATCATACTATTTCACTTAAGGTGGACACAGTACAGACAATGTCCCAGCCTCGAAATAATTGTTTCGTTTCCAGTTTTACAAATGCTGCTGGAAATAACGTAGATAATCATTGTTGTCCATGGCTACTCACGTTCTCCCTAGTCAGATAGCTTTCTCTAATCCTAATAATACATCCTTAATAACACATCTTTTTGCATTATTACAACAATAATAGGTGGTGGATAGAATAAAAACGGTGTTATTGCACAGGGAATCATTATCCACACCTAGCCTACAAACTACTAGCTTTCCTAATGTAAAATAAAGTAGCATCAGTGTTGTTAACATGGAGAATGTTAATATGTGCCTAAATTGAATGTAGTGCTGCAGTTCCCCGCTGTGACCACTGTAGGGCAGTAAACACAACCATACAACATATAATAATTCTAAATACACTCATCAACAGTCACCTCAATAGAGAGAGAGAGAAACATCATAGGCTACCACAACTTCCCATACTTCCCATTCATGTCAAAATCTGTTTAAATATCTATATTATTCCCACCGAGGATTGTGGATTTGTAAATTCTCACATGTTGGCATTAATTATAATGAATGTAGTGTTGTAATTCTTAACTGACCATTCATGTTTGAAACCTTTTTTTGAAGAACAAAAGACAAGTCCAACACAAAGATTACAACAGAACAATCAGAGGCATAATAATCAAAATAGAACACATAAAGCACAAGAAAAGAGATAGCTCACCCGCTTAGACTAAAAGCACCCACAACAGTTTGCTGACCTGAGTCCCAGGTGGAGACTGTTCCACAGCCTGGGACCTAGGACAGACGGTCCCTTTGTGTTTTCAGTCTTGTACAAGGTCCAACTAGCAGGCCTTGTTCTGAGAGGACTTGAGGGCCCAGAGATATACATTTAGTAGTTCACTAATATAGCCTAGTCTGAAGCAAGACCATTCAAAGTCTTAAAGATGAGGAGGAGGATCTTGTATTTAATCCTAAATGTAATCGAAAACCAGTAAAAAGACATCAGACCTGTGTTTGGAGCACATTGAGGATGGATAGCACATGGACAGCAAAGAATATGCTGTCGAAGACGTCTGAAACATTTCCACAAGTTATTTGCTGTAATTAACCTGCTCCCATTGCAATCCTGAACCCAAGCCGACGACAGCAACTGTTCTCTATGAAGTATAAGAGCCTACAGGGACGAAATATTCAATATTCAATAGATAGCATTTGGGTGGAGTATTCCTTCTAGAGTTAATATAAACTGTATTCTTAAAAGGAGTGTGTGCAGGGTCCAAAGGGGGTCACAATCCCTAATCTCAGTTTTTGTGTCTGTCTCATCATGATTTATTACATACAATCGGAGTAAGTTGATGGCTTTCTAAACCGATTTTCAGTTTTCCATGCAACTTAGGCTACTGCCTACAACTTGACCCAAGAACCGCTATGTAGTGTAGTGACTTATAATGGCCACTAGAGGGGCAGTTTGTAATAACGACAAAGAAACAGAGCAGTACACCATAGTGTAATACTAGTGTGGTAGGGGAAAAGCAAAAGGTATGCCAAACTACCTGGTGAAATTTAAAGTATTTATTTGTTCATAAGGAAAGGATTTATCTATTAATAAAAATATCTAAGCAAATATCCGCTGATGAAGGCCATAAGATGCATCTAAAATGGACCTTTAGTTACTTTTCTGTGTGTGAAACTGCCATTTCCAAAATTAAGAATAAACCTTCAAACCCAACATTTCTTTATAAGATTTGAACACATTTAAAACAAACCTGCCTATGTTTGTCATGTACTGTATGTCTACAACCAGTTAAGAGATGCCTTTTAACACACTGTAAGGATTTGTACATGTGCGTTTATTCATATATCACTGAATATGATTACAGCTACATTATGCTTGCTCAAGAGCAATGGCTGGATGATATCTAACATAAAAATGCATCTAAACTCACACAACTTATGCAGACATCAAACCCAGGACCATCTGTGACTAACCAATACTGATTTCTACTCTATTATGTCTATTTCTGCTCCCACATCATTCTCACGTCTCCACCTGCTGAGGTCAATACAAACACTCCCGGTAGGCTATTGGTTTCACCTGTCACATTGTATTAATCCACCAGGAACAAAGCAGGAAGTTGTTGCCGGCCATTTGGATGCAGCCCAGTCTTTCTCTCCCTCTTTATTTTTCCTTTTGTCTTGACCTCTGGTTTTCCCACAATTGTTCAGCAGCAGGAAGCTCAGCTTGTCTGAATATGAGGGAACCTGACCATCTGTAGCCAAACGCACAAAAACCAACACAAATGCACTGCAAGAGCATCAGTGCCATCAAGGTTGGTGAGGAAGGCTTATAATATTTACCTCTGTAATGTAATGAAGTAGAAGTATATACGCAACATAAATGTACCTCATCAGAGTATGATAGAGAAGAGGGAAGAGATGGTTTAAAAAGAGTTGTTTCCTGGTGTATTTCTATTCACATGGTGACACAGTCATTGTTTGGGTGGTGTACTCCTGCACACTTGACTTAAAATGAAACGGCATACACGGAGAACAGAGCAGTGCTTGTAACTGTTTTTATACACAGACCACCATCTATAGAACAATGCAGCATGACAGCTATGTTAATTATACTGACAAGGCAACCTAGAAGCATTTTCTGGCCAAACAATGGAATATTACTGACTGTCAAAGTCCAGATGAGCATGTGTTTTACTTGGTGAGAACCAGACTAAAGGCAAAAGCCCACCTAAAGTACAGACCGGTTAAGCATCCCCAGGGAGGATACAGTGTCTGCTGATGTCTGTGGGACGTGTGGGTCATAGATTTCTGATTGTTTACCAAGTTTTGAAAATTAAGTGACTAATGTGAGACTTTTTTATAGGCGCAGCTTTGACTTTAATGTTAACGTGAATGCAAACATGCTCACTTTACTATGCAAACATGCCTATAGGCCTATGCTACACAGGTATGTTTACCCATGTTCACCATGTTAGTTTAACATGTTGGCATGAAGTACAGCTGAGGCTCATGGGATATTCATGTAATTTGGTCATACGTCAACGTTTTGGACATTATATTTTGACCTGATCCAACACTATAAGTGAGACACAAAATGTGTCTTCAAATCTTGTCTTCTTCAGAAATCTATAATTGGGTCTTGATATTATATTTGTATCATGTTTAAGAGCTAAGAACATTCTGTCTTTTTACACTAGAGATCCACTGTATGTTTACACATCACCTTTATACCTGGGTCATGATGTCTTTCAGTGTCTCTCTCGCATGGTGTTAAACTGATTTATTCTATAGCAGCTCTCTGTGTTGATGAGTGCAGAGCTGCTCGGGTGTTTGATTGTTTTAACTGCTTGTTTTTCCTAAAATGAGTTGCAGGAAGTCTTTCCTGTTTTGAATACACTATGAATAGAAGAAGAATTGTGTGTGTGTGTGTGTGTGTGTGTGTGTGTGTGTGTGTGTGTGTGTGTGTGTGTGTGTGTGTGTGTGTGTGTGTGTGTGTGTGTGTGTGTGTGTGTGTGTGTGTGTGTGTGCGCGCGTAAGAGAGACAAGGGCATAACGTAGGATAAAGAAATAGGTAAGTTTCTTTCTACATTTACTGTGAATGGAATTATTTCTGTATAAAGCTACATAAGCACATGCTAGGAAGGTCAGTTTTGTCATAGTATCAACCCTTGTGGTGCTCACTTACTGTATTCTTCCTCTTGGTCTCTCTCACAACTCTTCTCTTCCTCTTTCTCCTCTCTGCTCCAGGAAACAGGACACTGTAAACTTCCAGCTTCTGTTTCTCTCACTTCCAAGTGGAAGTAGGTATGTGGAAAGCACTTGTGTGTGAACACTGGAAAAATGGACCTCTTGACCCTTTCATGCTCCGTTTTCTCTCACGTAGAAGAAACAAACTGCTTATATAATCAGCATAAATCTGCACCCCAAAAACAGTGACACAAACACACACTCTCACGCCTGTGACTCATATACACCTGGCTATCACACATTCTATGCTAAAAAGCAGTTTCATCTTTCAAAAGAACTTTACTGTGTCCATGCTCCGGATCAGTGGATTCAGATGGCAGGCGGTTGAGTGATCATGAATGAATACAAAGGGAGACAAGTGGATGATTATGAAGATTGGAACACAGGCCACAATGGCAACTAATTGACACTTTTTCTAAAGAATCTGTATCTGTAAAGAACCAACTCTGCCCCCAAGCAAACCACACACAAAGTAAAACAATAGTTTTTCCCAAAATCAATCTGCAGGCTTGGACACCGTTGGCAGCTGTCGGCTTACATTTAAACCATGTGTGAGACCAAATAGATTTGTTTCACGCTTAGATTTGTTTCTTCCTATTCCACCTTTCCTGTTCCTTTTCAATGTGTTTTTTATGATAAAGCTGAGATGCCTTCATCTATCTTCTCATTAGCTTACTTGGAATTGTTTGTGTAATTTGGACCTTATGATATCTATCTAACTCGCTGAGAAGAAGACTTTGTGCGAAGATGGCATTGGCTGTGGTTGAGTGGTTAAAGTACATGCCAGGAATTCATAGTTTCACTCAGGAAGCAAGAAACTTCTTTCACAAGAGAAGACATTTTCACACATATGGGTATTTTGTATATTTTATTACAAACATCTACAACAGTACGCATCAAGCACATCCGCCCTGAAACAAATCTAATAACAGTATATACAGGAGAAACGTGACAGTGAGGGAGAAGACAAGTCGTGGGCCAGCAGACTGCTTCTTACTTTCTCAGACACCTTAACCACACACACACACACACACACACACACACACACACACAAATATACATATATACAGCATAAGCAATCACTAGCTGGAATGTAAACTGGAGGACTCTGACTCTGTAGTCGTGGAGGCCCCCGGGCGCCTTCGTGGTAAAATCTTCAAACTGGAGGCACGGCTCAGAGTGAGGGCTCTTCGGGCCGAACTTTTGAATCCTGCCCCCAAGAAGGCATACAGCAGCGGGTTCAGGCAGCAGTGTGCAAATGCCATGGGCTCAGCTACCCCCAGCCACACACCCAGGACGGCCTCCAGGCTGCAGCCACGGGGCAGGACCTCCAGGCGCAGCAGAGCGTCCACAGTGATGCCCACTCCGTAGGGCAGCCAGCAGATGAAGAAGCAGAGAACCAACGCAATGGTGGTCCTGACCGCTCGCCGCTTCTGCCTCTGGCCCCCAAGTGGGCCCCGGGTCAGCCTGGTGACAATGACGCAGTAACACACCAGAAGGACCAAGCCTGGGATCACCAGACCCACCAGGACCAACTGGAGGTGGAAGACTGCAACCCAGAGAGGAGCATTGTCTTCTGGGTAGAATCGCTGGCACAGAGTGGCCCCCTCGCCTCCTTCCTGAGTCCGGGCAAATATCAAGTCAGGCACTGCCAGGAGGCTGGCAGGCAGCCAGGCACCTGCAGAGAGAGAAGAAGATTAAAAGAAGTTAGCTACAGTGGAAAAAAGACAAATAAAGAGGAGAGTTGCAAAGAAAAAAGAAATAGAAAGCAATCCAGTCTTTCAACACATACCCACATAAACCAGTCTGTGTGCCAGTAGCTGCCTCAGCCCACCAGTGTTTGTGTCTGTGGCTCGGACCACTGCCAGGTAGCGGTCCAGGCTGATGAATGCCAGGATGAGCACGCTGCCGTACAGGTTGACCGTGTATATAACGTGCACACCAATGCAGGTTGCTGCTCCAAAGCGCCAGTCAGCCAGGGCTGAGTCCACGGCCCAGAACGGCAGAGCCAGAACAAAGAGGAGATCAGCAGCTGAGAGATGCAGGCGATATCGGTCTGTGAGGCTGCACTTTGACCTGTAGACAAACACAGGAGAACTCATTAAACCTATGCCGTATTGGTTCTTGTTAAGGACACAAAGGGATTCATCAGATCAACCACCAACCCTCCTCTCACCTGCGTTGGCAGCCCAGGACTATGACAACCAGGCCGTTTCCAGTGATGCCCAGTGTGAAGATGATGGCGTAGACAACAGGCAAGAAAACCTGCTGAATGTTAGCAGTCATCACATGCTCCACGTCACAGGGCTCCTCCAGATCTTCTCCCAGGTCACCAGAACCAGAACCTGAGCTGGTGTCGTTGAACTCATAGTCAAAGAAGATATGCTGGAGAGATGATGATAAGTAAGGGCTTGAAGCAATCAACAACAACTGATCCTAAACACAGACTTGTGAATTTACTCAAAAGCTTTCACATTTGCCTAAACATCACTGGCAACCTTACCTCATAGTACGACATGACGGAGGCAGTCTTTCTCCTTTCTCAACGGAGTGAAGTTGAGATTTCTGTTCACAGGGAATATATAGTTGTGTTCATGCTCCGCCCCTAAACACTGCAACACATCTGTGTTCCTGCTGAAATGTTTTTCCTGTTTTCGAGGTGTCAGGTGCTGATAGTGGTTGTATTACAGGATACTGTGTTGTGTGTGAGGGCACACTACTTGAATTGTTTTGGCCCTGAGACCTCTGGTTTGTGATAATAGGGCCAATGGGATAGACTGACGAAGAGGATCAGACAATGTGTAATGTGTGTGTGTGTGTGTGTGTGTGTGTGTATAACAGTGTGTCTCCAAACTCCTTGCTCTTTTATATCAGGACAAGCAGCAGGAGTCCCCCCCACAAGAGTGTGAACATAGTTGCTTTTGCGTCATTGTCTTATATGATGCATGCAAGCATTCATGCATCAACATGCATAGAGAGGCAGACACTTAGAGAGGAAGAGGAATGTGAGATGATTATAAGCTGTGTTCTGGTAACGCTGTAAGACTTTATCTGATCTTTTACTGCCAATGAACAATGCAATATTAGTGTCACCTTTATGAAAGCAAACTTACAAATGTTTCAACACCATGTGAGCAGGAGCACATCCTTCTGGAGTCTCCCATTATGGAGACTGGAGTGTGAACCTGTACTTTTACAGTGTTTACTGTAATAATTAATTGACCAAAGGATAATTTAAATGAATGATATAAAATGCGTTATAAAACTCAAAACTACAAAAAGGAATTGAATTTCCCCATTCTGTCTTTAAATTAATAAAAATATAATAGAATTTTGAAATGGAATAGCAAATACTTAAAGGATGTTTTATTTCTTTACTCATTTGTCTTTCTATCAAGTTCCATCTCACAATTAATTTGCTTTCTGCTTGAACTTTTACAGTTCATGACTGTTTTAATTTAAACGTGTAAGCAGCACAGAGCAACAGCTGGACCTGTGATTTGCCAGCTGCTACGTGTTGGCAGGAGTCTGGTCAACCAGAGCACCTACTGCTTTGTACATTTCACTTGATTTGTAGGTGGCACACTGCATCCATGTGTGTGATAGTTGGTCAGCAGACATATTTCCTGGCAGTTCCGACATTAAATCCCCATCCTCTCCCAATACAATAATCCCATAAGTAAACAGCAACACCCCCAATAAGTGTTGCCAAGCCTTCAAGACCCAACTCCCAGTCCCTTATCTCTTGCTCATTTACCCCACCCTTTCCTCCACATTCACCGGTATCAGCAACAACATCTTGAAAATAACATTGCTGTGTATAAAGACCTATTCCTGATTTACCCTCATCAAACTGAGTTATGTCTGCACTGGCTTTATTAATTGGGGTTATGCTGCTGATTATTGTTTATAGGTTCAGAGATCTGGTGAATAAGCATACTGGCTCACTAGGACACCAAACGATCGTTAATGTTATTAATTAAACCTGTACTCTTCTCTGTGGAAAAGTTTTCTGTAAAAATACAAACTAATTGACACACAGATATACTGTAACCGCAGTGCTGATTCCTGAATTAAGTGGCGCCACCATGTGGGCTTCTAAAGAAAGGGTCTGCCCAACACCTCTGAAAATACAACCAACAGATCCCTTTACCATCTTATAGAACATGGCTCCTGTCCACCACTTGCTATTTATTTACAATATTATTAGTAAACAGTGTTTTTAATACATACAGAAAGGGCATGCAGACACAGTGTCCCAAATTGCAACAACATACTATACAATATGAACTTTATAGTTTTTGCAATTATTTTTTTATTATAAAAAAGTTACTTTTTTTTAAAATAAATATTTCTTACTATTTTGTGCAAAAGAGAAAATTCTGCAACAGTACGCTGTCGGATGTCAAACCACAACTTGCACTAGAGACAACAGCACTTTTTAAAATATATTTAATTTAGTCACTTTTCTGCTCATGTAGGTCTACTGGTAATGATTTTAAATAATTTAAATCCATCTATCGTTAGCATATTATAAAAAAACAGCTTTAATGTAAAAAAAACTTTAAATATATACTACTTGAAATTCAAAAACATAAAGAACATGGAACTGCAGTAGTACTTTGCAAATATACTCAGACCTATAAGTACAGGTATGACTCCAGGTACACCGGAGCAAGTATTTACAGATTGGTGTTAAGAAAAGAATAATAGCCAGGCTAAACAAGAAACATCATAAATCAAAGCTAAAATGTGGCTAGAATACTTTACTGAAAGCTGTAGATGTTAAAGTGTAGCTTCAAAAAAGTCACGTCACTAATGTGATTCTCGGACGATCACGTTGCTGTTGCCACGCAACTGCACAAGCAAGTCTCTGAATCCACCCCTCTTCTTCGGTGTTTTGTGCTTGGGTGAGACCTCGCTTGGCTTAGTGGTTGTCAGAGTGAATGTGGAGGGAATCAAACCAACATTCAGATTTGTGTCTGCTTGATCATCGACTTCTTGATCGCTATGACCCTCTAAACCCGGAATGCTACTGTGACCGCTGGTTGGGCGAAGACCGATCTCATTGGTACTGCTAAAACTGATGTGTTGGCTGTGATTGTTGCTTTGGAGACGCTGTTGCTTAGTGGCGCGAGGACCCTGAGAACCATTTCTCCTCCTCTTCCTCCTGTTTTTCTTCCTCTCCTTTTTCACCAGCACTCTGACGTGCCGTCTAAGGTTCCTGACACAAAAAATGCAACACATTCAAGTCATTTTAAACAGGCTCACTGATCTGCCTCATTAGGAAATGTGTTATGTGTACAGATGCATTACCTCTGAAGGAAAGTGTGCGGCCTTGAGCAAGCTGATGATTCTCCTTCTACCACACATTGTGCAGGTCGCTTTGCACCACTGTTGACCTTAAGTCTTTTCTTAAGCCGTTGTACATGGAGCAAAAGCTTCCTGATGAAAAACAGAGGTTCAGACAGTTATAATGAGCTGAGAGAATATACTGTACATTTTCATGATTACTGGTGTTCCACCAAAAGCCAGTATATACAAGCAGCCTTACCCTCTTGCATTAGGCAGCCTCTTAGGTCTCCAGTCCTTGATCAGGACCCACTGGTCACATGTCAGGGACTTGGGATCTGGAGAAGAAACAGAAAGAGATGTTGAACATGTTAGCATGCATCTGATAGACTGACCCGCCAAATCATCTGTGTGTGTTGCTCTCTAGACGCCTTCGTTAAGGCAATGCAGAACTGAACTGAAAACATTACACTGACAGTGAAAGCACAGATGTTTGGGTTGATCACAGTCAGCAGTGGCCTCATGTGACATGAGTGTAGCCTGTGTGGATGTGGAAGTTCTTAAGTCTGAAAACACTAGTCTGAACTGGTAATGACACTGATGTTTTTCTCTATTTAAAAGTGGTAGTTGACACAAAATGAAAACCAGTCTAAAAGTTATAGTAGTCATCATTCAAAATGCTAATACATACTCTGCTCTTATCAGTATCAGCTTTATCCGCCAAGTATGTGTGCACATTCAAGGATTGTGACTCCTGTTTAAGTCAATTTAATTTATACTTATACATCTGAACTGGCAGACGTTACGAGAGGAAATGTTTCAAGAATTATTAGCAAGTGAAAATGGTAACAATGAGTTCCTATAGTAACTATATGAAAACTTGTTATCCCGCTGACCACGAAAATGAGTCAAGAAGAACTGTTTTTCTGTAGAAGCAAATATTTTTAAATATCTGGATATGTAGCATGCCAGGAGGGTTGAAATGTGTTTTTTGTACTTTGTGTGTACTGAAACATTAATATAACTATGTTGTGGCTTTTACATCTGATCTTATTAACAATACACGCATCTCTTCTGTGTACTAGTAGTTGCTGTAGTAATGGGACAAAACACACTGCATTGTTGCTGAAAAAATGAATGAGTGCACTCACCGTTGTTTAGGAGTTTGTTTTTAATTGGTGCTTTTATCTTCTTTGCATTCTGGTAGAGTTTGTGACAGTCTGAGCACAAGCCCTGCGAGGGCATCGGTTTTGGGAGAAGCGTTACATAGCAAGGAAGGACCAGAAGCTATGCTGCTGGTAACAGAGCAGCAATCTTCATCTGACTCGTCCACTCCTTCATCAGTCACCTCTACAGATTTACCTTCATACTCTTCGACATCTTTTTCATCATGTGTGCTGTTAATGATGTCGATGATGTCACGGTTCTTCCCCTCATCTGTATTGACTATGCTGTTGCCAGCTTCAATCTTCCTCAGGCCTGTCCTCTGTCTCTTACTCC
This sequence comes from Percina caprodes, assembly GCA_013375575.1. Lineage (NCBI taxonomy): Eukaryota > Metazoa > Chordata > Actinopteri > Perciformes > Percidae > Percina > Percina caprodes. The sequence continues at coordinate 1,392,522 of JABXJD010000030.1, read as the reverse complement.
TCAACTTGCGCTGAATAACTTCTTCATTTGGGCTGGGACTTCTCTGGGGGTTGTTCTTGGAGGCCTTTGGTAGTCTGGAGGGGTGTTGGCGATACATAGGTCTCTTCCACTTCAGACAATACTCAAATGATCTGTAAAAAAGAGCAACTGTCACTACCTGTAATCACGCATCTACAAAGTGTAATACACTGGTATGTGTTCACTACACAGCAAGTTTTCATGTGGTCTCACCTATAGTATTCTATTCTTAAGGATGAGAAATTAATGATCTCAAAGCCCTCTGCCTCAAACTCACTTTCAGTCGCAGGCCTGTAAAGACAACAAATCAAAACATTGGAAGGGAAAAATACAGTACAATATTAAAATATGATCTTGATACTATTTCAACTTGATCTAAATTGTCGAGTCAATTTTATTTATCTAGCCCAAAGTCACAAATCTTTCTGAAGGGGCTTTACAATCTACAGCATTGCTACGTGCATCGTGTAAATATTATTTAACAGCTAACCAACGTTACATATAACTAAAACTGTATTTTGCCTAAGTTGAGCTCGAGAGAGCAAATAGTAACGTACGCTGAAGCATTGACGTTACTTTTCTAAGTTTGCTGTGTCAATGAGTCTGTGGTTTTAAAACTAGGTTTTAAACAGGGTCTCTCCAAAGGACAGGATCTCAAGAAGGGTAAACGTTAAAGATGGAGAGCCCGCCTTACGATGCAGTGTTGAAAATGTCCCCACTCCATAAAACGCTACTTTCCTTAAGCTCATTTTAGCATCTTGGCTAAGCTAACTAAACTAAAATACCGTAAACAACAACTGAATGCAACGACACCGTCAGCACTGAAGCTAGGTTATGCCTTTAAAACTTACTGCTCCTCAGATTGTTCACAGTTTACGTGATCTGACATGTTCAAAACTGTTTTTACTGGAAGCTACAACACAACGAGGCGCTTACTTGTTAACATACTGGCTAATCCCCTATGGAGCTCGCGGACCCGTGTTGTGTTGTGTTGTTCTAACTGCTCGAGGACAGTACGTGAGACTAACTTGAAGATGCTCCGCTGCGTACGCGTGCGTGTCGGTGTCACTCCCCGATGGATGTAAGTCGAGCTTTCGTTTCTTTAATTGTTGTCACTGCCCAATGTGAGGAGAGTGCAGATTTGAGTCGCGCATGCGTCACTTTGCGACGCGTAAAGCTGTGAGTTGCGCATGCGTCACTGTGCGACAAGTTGCATATAAGATGCTAACAAGAGACTTTTGCAATGTCAATACAGTAAAAATTGACCTATTTAACTCAAGTTAATTTACTGCTGGCTACAAGTTAGCATCAAACACAACAAATGCTGTCAACTGAATGGCGTTTTGAGTTAGCAATCAATTAATCATAGATAGCTAAAACGTTTTTGAAGTGACTGCTAGCTTTGCTACACGCTAGCAATCAAACACAAAGATTGTCACTTGAATGGCGTTTTGAGCTAACGTTAACGTTAGCAGTCAAACAACCATAGCTAGATAGCTAAAACGTTTTTGAAATGATTCCCATCTTCTGTTATTGTTTGTAATAAGAAAAGTGTATTATTTCATTGACTTCAAAGTTCAGTATGACAGTTACATCGTAAACCGTTTAAAGCATGACGACGTGGGCAACGTGTCTGAAAGTTGTAAGTCTTCTGCTAGCTGTGCCAAGAGAAATCTCAATCATTCCCAATCAGCAGAGACGGAGAGCGTAGGTATATGTTAGGAGATAACATAGACACAGGCTAATTATTGCTAACTAACATGCTAGTTAACATTAGTAATTAAACCTAAACTGCTAATGGAAGCCCAAACTGTCTGCGAGCTTCTCCTGACAACACGGTGATTTGTCGACTATGCGAGGGTAAGTCGCGTGATTATGACGTTTGCGTTAGCCTATTTTTACAAACACGTCTGTTGCGGAGCCATAACGTGAGGTACAAGGTGACGGACCCTTTTATACATTGTCGTGTTTCTTTAGAAATAAAAAACGGACAAATAGAGTCTTTAAATGCATCAGATGTAAAGGTATTCACTATCAAAGTGATGCCAAAATGAATGGCAGTCAACGGGATGCTAACTGCACGTGATGGCTTCGTAGCATTAAAATGGCGCCATGTGAGCTATGCTTAGAGAGGAGAGGCTTACCTCCTTTGACTCTCATCGGTTATGACACGTTATGCCTTAAACCGTTTACATCTGAGCATGCACGACTCAAATCAGCACCCTCCTCACATTGGGCAGGGACAACTGTCTATGAAGTCAAGTGCAGATTTGAGTCGTTGTCTATGAAGTTGACTGCAGATTTGAGTTGTGCATGCTCAGATTTAAATGGTTTACGGCATACTGTGTCATACTCATTGACAGTTAATGTCATGGTCATAGCCATAGACTGTCTATGGTCATACCCACACTAAGAGAGAAAGACATCTCTCTATGGCTCTGGTCATACCCGATGAGGGTGTCACTCCCCGATGTAAATTGAGGGCAGATTTGAGTTGTACATGCATCAATTTGCTACAACTGAAGATGTGAGTTGCGCATGCTTCACTTTGCAACAAGTAGCATACAAGATGCTAACGAGAGAATTCTGTAATGTAAATATAGTACAAATCTGGTAAAAATTGACCTACTTAACAAAGTTTGTTCACTGATGACTACAAGTTAGTGTAACATGCCTCACGCGTGAGGCCTGTGGTCAGATTAAAATGTTCTGAAAAGGACAGGAAAATGATGAGACCGGCAACAGGTATTGTGTTTCCTTCTCTCCCTTAATAACAAGCATGTCCTTGAAATCCCCTGGTTTTATGATCCTGAGCACACCTCTTACTACCTCTGAATCAGTGAAGTCATCTTTAACTCCCTCTTCCATCTGCCTACACACACTATTGTAACTAATATGAGATGAGTGATCTCCAGTTTGGCCTCCCTGCACCTTAAATTCGCTGGATGTAGGGGAGATCTTTTAGGGACAACCCCTTTTCTGGTTCCCGGGATGTGGCAGCATCTGGCTGTGTTCTACTGTGTAGTGGGGCACTGTTCACTGGAAAAGATTGTGCAAGTGTGGGTTGTGATGTGGGCATGTTCACAAACTCATCATAGTTCAAAAACATTTACTGTACATTTTCTGGTAAAACATTAGCATTGCTAAGTGTAGCAGCATTGGTTGTGTCAATGACACTTACTGCTCCAGTCAATGGTTTGTTAGCTGTGGCTGGATGGGCAAACTTGACAGGAGGGGAGGTAACACCACAAGACTGTACAATCTCGTCAACATCATCTTTTAGTGCTAACAATAACCCCCAACCCTCTGTCCTCAGTGTCTAAAAGGTTCTTACTGTACATTTGAGCATAAATGTGTTCAAAGCACCCCTCTGCATCCTCACTAGAAAGCACTTATGAATCCTTGTCTGGAGCTGGGCCCACATTAGTAGCAATCTGGAAAAGTTAATTAGGCGACAGTGAACGCAGGCTCTTCCTGTTGTCCCAGACCAGGCTCTTCCTCTCCTTGTCGGCCATCGCAACGTCCTCTCCAGTCCTTAACAGTAGGTCCCTCAGCTCCAGCTTCAGTGGGTTGCAGCTCTCATGGACAGCAGCTGCTCACCTCCAGCACTAGGCACTGCACCAACCAGCTCAGCCTCTCAGTCATGGTTTCAGGATCAGCGTCTCAGAACATGAAGAGCCAATCCCGGACGAGCCCCCAAGAATCTGTAACAGGCCCCGGGCGTGAGGCCTGTGGTCAGATTAAAATGTTCTGAAAGGAACAGGAACAGGAAAATAATGAGACCGGCAACAGGTATTGTGTTTCTCTCTTTCACTTCTGCCAGACTAAAGACAAGAGGCTAAAGCAACAATATGCCGTCTCACTGGAAGGTGCGGCCCCCTTGTGGTGAACTTTGGCATACAGCTTGCAAAATAAATTTACACCAAATGCAAGAACCGAGGCCCTTTTAAGCAATATATACATATGTTGATTTATTCAAAATATCCAAAATGAAACCACATAATGTGATCACACATTGCTGGGTGTCACATTAGCAATCAAACACAACAAAGGTTGTCAGTTGAATGGTGTTTGAGCTAACACTTTGCAATCAAAACAATCATAGATAGCTAAAACATTATATAAAAGTTATTGTTTCTAATGAGAACACTTAATTATTTCATGGATTTCACAAATTTCAGTATGACACATTATGCCAAAAACCGTTTAAATTTGAGCATGCACGACTCAAATCTGCACTCGACTTACAGTATATCTGGGAGTGACAGTCGGTTTAATTTTTTTCTACTGTTGTTTGACCAAAAAAAGAAAAATGGCTTTTTAACGCCACAACGCCAAAAGTATTAACTCATTGCACTTTTTTTTTTTTTTTTTTTGGACGATTTTACAGTTGAAACATCAAAAAGACACCAGGCTGGCAAAATCAGAGTTAACACGTAGGTGTAAAAGGGTTATAATTGTTTGTATTATAGAAACTACCATATTCAAAACATTTTAAATTCAAAACATAAAAACATAACAGTTCTAACTAATTAAAATCAAATGTATGCCCTTAGCCTCTATGCCGTTGTGGTATTATGTAAGTAATTTTATTTGTGAATGTTTAGCTAGCTATTCAAATTGTAATCAACAGATTAGCTTAACTCCCTTTTTGGACAGATTCAACGCAAGTAACAAATATTTTGTGTTAGAGACCATCCTAAATGACCTCCTAACTGCTAACTGTAGGACTACAATCGTTATCTGACTGCAATTGCTTTGGTTAAAGAGAGGACTTTGAACACACACACATACACACACACACACACACACACACACACACACACACACACACACACACACACACACACACACACACACACAAGGAATTTTAACAACCCAGAGAGAGGGATCCCTAAGGGCGGGCTTAGCTTACACGAGCAGGCAGCTTTTTCTTGTTGCTTTACTTCACAATTTCCTGTGTGTAGCCTAAGATTCGGTGAGCTGCAGAGACAGAGGAAAGAGAAAAATGTGGAAAGCAGCAGTGTTTGTGTTCCTGCTACTAAACATGCATATGCAGCTGAATGGTGCTGTAGATAACACAAGGGGGTCTGTGGTAGAAAGCTCCAGGCCAGAGAAGAAGGTGAAGACAGAAGAGGCTGAAGCAAACAACAACATTCCTGCAGGTGACACTGCTTCTTCAGGTTTTTTGGGAAATTTGCTGGTAGTACCCATGGATGGGAGCCATTGGGTGGGCATAAAGGCCATTGCCCAAGAAATGGGTCGTCGTGGACACCGGGTTACAGTGGTGATTCCAGAGATCAGCATGCGGATGGGCCCAGGGAAACACTACGACACTGTAACCTATCCTGTTCCTTATGACAAGGCTCATATTGACTCTATCATGTCCTCACACAAGGACATGATGATAACATCTGCACACTCTTTCACGGAGAAGATAAGAAAGGGATTCTCAAAAATCCAGAAAATTACAGGCTTTATCCACACCACAGCAGAGAGCCTACTATTCAATGCCAGTCTGATCTCACATCTGGCACAGCAGGTGAGTGCAAATACAGGATCAGGTGTGAAAGCTAATCCGTTCAATACAATTGCCTTCCACATTATACGGAATTTGTGTAGACTTTCTATTTGTGTAAACTACCTTCTGGGGTTGCTACTATATTGGATTGCATTATACTGTAAAGTGTTTGTGTCATATAACCCCTGTATCTACTGTAGTTGGGACAGTGGTAGCATTTTACCTATTTGCAATTAAGTGTCAAATATAAAAGTAGTCATTCTGCAAAAACCGGGCCCTGTGATTGAAATATGACATTATTAGATTGCTAATACTGAATACATATATAGGTAGCATTCACTGTTGTAGCTGGTTGAGGTGGAGCTTGTTTTAACTAATTTACTTAATTAGTTATAGTAGTCGAGAGGTTGTTGTTCCCAACCTGGGCACCAAGATGAATCTGAGTGGGTCATGAGATGATAAATGGGGGAAAAAAAAATATATATATATATATATATATATATATATATATATATATATATATATACCCCTGATGAAACTAGAGACTAGAAAAGTGCTGTATAAGAACAATCCATTTACAGTCCATCTGAAACATTACAAGGAACCCTGACCTGACACTGATTCCAAAATGTTTTAAGTTTATCATAATGTATGTTTTAATGTAAAATTATTTATCTGCAAGGTAACTATAGAAGATAAAGTGGAGTAAAAAGTGACATCACTTGACATGTCCGTTGTAAAACCAATGCATGATAAAACAGAAGGAAAGGTGCGTGCATATTGTTGAAGATTCACCCCTTTTTCATATTTTTCCTTTGCACCTTTCCACTCTGCAGAACTTTGACGCAGTCCTAACGGACCCCATGGTGCCCACAGGCTCATTAATAGCTCGGAAATTAGGTGAATTTTGCCACAATTGGATCATCTGTGCTCTTTTATGTTTGCACGTTTTCTGATAGGTCATAAATAAAATCCTTTTCAGGTATCCCTACTATAAATTTGCTGAGGGGAATTCCATGTTTCTTGGATATGAAGTCTTCAGGCTGCCCCTCCCCGCCCTCATATGTGCCCCGCATGTTGACCAGATACACCGATAAAATGAACTTCCAGCAGAGAGCATTCAACACTTTGGTGAGCACTTATTGCTAGATGTGCATTGACGGGTGCATGCATGAAGGATGGCCATGTTTTCATTGTGTGAAATTACTCTACAAATTCTGTGTTAACCAAACTATTCCCTCTACTTCAGATGCCTCATTTATTTCGCTAGTTGTCACAACATTCTAGAGAAAGAGGTCAGGTACAGTACCAATCTAAATGTTTTGAGATACTTAAAAAGCTTGTCCAGACTTTTGACTGGTACTGTATATTTGAGATATGAAGTTTGGCAATGTAGCAGACCCCTTTAGTATCTGTCTCCCTACTTTGATGTAGGCTACATTCATAGTCATGCAGTAGGTCAAGATGAACCAATTAAACCACTGCACGATGAAATGAATAAATTCAGTTTCAGCACTGTTAAAATGTAACTGAAATTCAGCTCTTTTGCCAAGCACCTATGCCTTACTTTGTACAATTGTTCATCTTTGCTCTGTAATACCTCTGACATACAGGTGGCTTTATTGGAGCCGTTGCTATGCCGACTAATGTATTGGCACTTTGACCAAATAGCCTATCAGTTTCTGGGAGAGGAGGTGGGCATAGCTGAAGTGCTGTCAGAGTCTGCTATCTGGCTGCTGAGGTAAGGTTTTATATTAAGATTTGAGAAATAATACACATACACCTAGGTGGTCCTATGAAGAAGTACTTAATAGTATTAAACTAATAAACATGATAGGAATAATGCAAAGGTAGTTTTACTGTTACTGTTATGCCTGTAAATCACACTAAAAAAAAACAAAAGGTCTTAGAATCAGATAAATATTGTGATATTGTGTTAAAACAGGTTGGACTTCACACTGGAGTTCCCACGCCCTATCATGCCTAATGTAGTACTAGTTGGTGGAATCAACTGCAACGTGAGACATCCTCTGCCTGAGGTAAGGGCTGAGTGGTTTGATTCAACCGTATGATTTTGTTTTACTTCATCCTTATATTATCTACTTTTTGTGGGGAGATAGAGAGATGAATGCCAGACACTAGTTTGTGTGTTTTTTTTGCAGGATTTGGAGTCCTGGGTGTCAGGAGAACATGGGTTTGTAGTGTTCACCCTGGGCACCATGGTGTCAGATCTGCCAGAAGAGACAACCTCCATCTTCTTAGAAGCTTTCAGACAGATTCCACAGAAGGTACAGGAATATATGAACATAATCATACATCAATGCAATAAGTAAAAGCAATAAATGACACTTCTTTTGATAGGTTATATGGAGATACACTGGGCAGGTTCCCGACAATTTCCCAGAAAATGTGAAGTTGATGAAATGGGTGCCTCAGAATGACCTACTAGGTCTGTAAATCCACTGCAAAACATCCTGAAATGTGTAGCGCACAGCTCAATACTGTGTCACATATACCGTAACATCTGGAATCTTTGTGTGTTGTATGTTAGCACATCCCGGAGCTCGGGCTTTCATCACTCATGCTGGCTCTCATGGTCTCTTTGAGGGACTGTGTCACGCTGTTCCCATGGTGATGATGCCAATTGCTGGGGACCAGGCTGACAACGCAGTGAGGTTGGCGAGCAGAGAAGTTGGAGTCGTGTTGGATATTTATTCGATCACTACAGAGGGCCTTCTTCAGGGACTAAATGAGGTCATCAATGACACCAGGTGAGGGATTAGAAGCTCTTTCACAATGTCTGAAAAACTCCTTAAATCTCTAAGCTAATGATAATTAAAATATAAAATAAGTTTTGGAATCTGCTTTTCATACCATCTTCCCTTCAATGTATTCTTCATATCATGCCATCAATCTGTTTATATCCAGGTATAAAGAGAACATGCAGAAGCTGTCGGCTCTCCATAAAGACCGGCCAGTTGACCCGCTGGACCTTTCAGTGTACTGGACAGAATTTGTGATGCGGCACAAAGGGGCAAAACATCTCAGACCTGCTGTCCTTGACCTCAACTGGCTCCAGTACTACTGCCTGGATGTAATAGCAGTACTGGCTACTGTTGTGCTGTTTTTCGTAATACTGATAGTAAAGTGCTTGAAACTATGCTTCTGGAAATTGAGCAGGAAGAGGAAGCAGGACTAACCTGTGAGTGCACATTTCCAAAGAAGTTTCCAAGTGATCAAATTACCAGAAAATAATTGTTGGTTGCTATACACACCATTTACACAATGCCTTTACATGTTTTAACATACCGAATAAAAAATTTAGAAAAACAAGCTTGATAAGGCATAGGTGTCATATTAAGATACTTCAAGACTTTAGGACTCTTTGTAAATGCGGTGTTGGTTTAATGAATACCAAATGTTTGACCTCAGTGATGATGACAGAATGAATCCTTGGGTTCTATGGATGTGTGTGAAGTGATATCTCCACAGGTTGTGTGGTAAGAACAGGAAAGATGATGATTGGTCAACAAAACAGTCAACAGTCCATAGTACACACACACATTAACATGCCATTGATTTTGGAATATCCCAATGTAAATGTGATTGCTACAATAAAGGGAGTAAACAGAGAACATGTAAATACATTAATTATATTCTAATAAAAAGAAAACAGTACGGCATCAAATACACAATGCAGGCTTAATTCAATGCAAGGACAAACAATGCTGAGATGAGAATACAGTCCTCATAACTGTAAGGGAGTGTCAACAAGGAGCATGGCTCATATCCGTTACTACTGGTGTAGTGCAAGCAAAAGGCCAGCTAAAGAAATGCACAACGGACACTAATGCATGCTCACTGTGCTACCATAATCCAAACAAGCAACATTCTGATGGCACAGCAAAACATTAACATAAATACCATCGTCGGGATCATATGTCTACAAGGAGTGGTTGTTAAGAGCATCGGCATGATGTATCTGTCAAACTATTACAGGGAGGGACTCAAGCACTGTCACTGGCAAAAACATTGCCTGCCCTACTCTGCTTCTGATTGGCTATTACTAGTTGCCTTTGTTGGTTGGATTGGTAAGGTTTTTATGGGAAGAGTGAGATTAGTTAGGGTAAAAATACCAGGATAAGTCAATCAGAGGCAGAGTTTGGCGGGTCATGTCTTCGCCATCCTAGCAAAATAAATATCTCCTCCGCTATCTATTTTGCAAGAGCGCCGTTGCTGTATTCAGGGCTGGTCTCACTGCAGCAAAGAAAATGTTGGCTTTGCGTTGGCAACCGCCTCACACATTGTCATGGCAGCAGTGGGCCAACTATTTTCTAGATAGTTATGATGGAGAGATCTGTAGCTCAGGTATGTGGAGCTAGTTGGAAAACTCTACATGGGATGAAGCTTATACCTTGTTTAAAGAAAGTGTACAGCATAATGGATTTTACTCATTTTGATCATGTCAGTATTATATCTGTATTGTTTCCTTTTTCATTTCTTGGGAAGGTCAAGAGATCAGGGACAGGGGTCGGTAAGGGGGTCGCCATGGGATGGGGGAGGGTGGGGATCTTTGTTCTGTATTTTTGAGGTATAAGGTTTTGTGATTTTTAAAAAAGTCTAAAACTAATATCATTGAAAGTTTACCTGTTTATTATCAATAAAAAAATGTATCTAAAAAAACCAACCTCAGCAAAACGTTATTAACACACAGATGTTTAATAGCTTGATTATTATAGAGTGTAGTGTGCACACATCCAGGTAAAAATACTCATGTAAGACAAATAATACTTGACTGCAGGACATAAAGGATCTGCACACTGTTGGCCACCAATTAGAATGGCTCATTAAATCTTTTAAGGCAACATTTTGATCTGCCTGAAGAAGATCTTGCAGATTGAAACATTATATTATATAATTGAATATTGAATTTTTTTTTTTTACAAAATAAAAAAGTTTTTACAACATACCATTATGTGTGAAGTATTTTGGAGACGTTACTCTAATAATAAAACTACTGCACATTTTCCCCAATAAATATTCCCCAAATGATGCAAAAGCCTTTTTCAAAGTAAGTGTTGTAGTATAACCAGCAAGAGGCAATCTATGTGTAGAGTACATTTGGAGACATTACTTGATATAATAATAAAACTATTGAATGTTTCCCCTGATAAATGTTGCCCAAAAGTATGTGTTGAAGCCAAAATTAGGATTTTGAGATTAACTTTCAGTTTGATGAATTGTGCATGAATGCATTGATATTTAGAGTAACCTAAACTCATTTTAAACTAACAACTTGTGTTAATTGATCTTGATACGTGGCATATCATCACAGCCTTTTGACGATCAGCTGACTGTAATTGCTTCAGCAGGTGTACAAGAGCAGAGCATCATTCAGTTTGGGTGCCTTTGGTTTGGAGCCATACATTTTTTTGATTGCTGCGCTAAGTACCGCTTAGTTATGTGATTGTGAATTGAAGTTGTTTTTGTTATATCTTTTATTTTTTGCTTTGCTGTCAATGCTTGTACACATCTGGTAAGGACAGTTCATTCTTTTTATCAAATTGAAGTGAGAGTGATTGAGTGATAAAGGTGATAAATAGTGATAAATATTGTTGTTGTATCTCTCTTAGGTGTTGCACTTTGTAGACGGTCCCTGCGCACTCATCTCACAGATGGCTACATACGCAGATCAATGCTATTTGTTCAGGTCGGAAGGGAGGACAAGCCGTTTTGATGAGATAAGGTTGAAGCTCTTTGTCTACCTTACTATGGTAGAAAAGAGGCGTCGTTTGTGTTTTTAAAAAAGGTTTGGTAATGTATTATTGATCCCAGAAGTTTGAATTACTGGATATAATTCCAACTTCACAGGAATTAAAGAGCTATAGTCGAGTTAAGAACATGAGGAATACTATGCAAACGAAATGTTTTTGTTTTTGTGTTCTTGACTTTCATTGTAAGTCTGATATCAATGACCTTTCAACTTCTAGCGTTTGAGGACTGCAGTTGTTGCTCTTGTTAACAATAGGACTTTGAACACACACAACTTGCTCAAATCACAGAGGAATTTCAGCAGCCCATACGACCATAAGGGCAGGAATTGTTTACAAGACAAGCACAAAGAAGAGACAAAGGAAAGAACAATGTGGAAAGCAGCAGTGTTTGTGTTCCTGCTACTAAACATGGATATGCTGGTGAATGGTGCTGTAGATAACACAAGGGGGTCTGTGGTAGAAAACTCCAGGCCAAAGAAGAAGGTGAAGACAGAAGAGGCTGAAGCAAACAACAACATTCCTGCAGGTGACACTGCTTCTTCAGGTTTCTTTGGGAACTTGCTGGTAGTACCCATGGATGGGAGCCATTGGGTGGGCATAAAGGCCATTGCCCAAGAAATGGGTCGTCGTGGACACCGGGTTACAGTGGTGATTCCAGAGATCAGCATGCGGATGGGCCCAGGGAAACACTACGACACTGTAACCTATCCTGTTCCTTATGACAAGGCTCATGTGGATTCTGTCATGTCCTCACACAAGGACATAATGGAAAAATCTGCACAGTATTTCACGGAGAAGATAAGGATTGGATTCTCAAAAATCCAGAAAATTACAGGCTTCATTCACACCACAGCAGAGAGCCTACTATACAATGCTAGTCTGATCTCACATCTAGCACAGCAGGTGAGTGCAAATACAGGATCAGGTGTGAAAATCTAAGAAAATTGGGCGACCTGATTCCTCAGTTGGTAGAGTGGGTGCCCGTATATAGAAGTTTACTCCTTGACGCAGCAGGCCCTGGTTTGATTCCGACCTGCGGCCCTTTGCTGTCTGTCATTCCCCCTCTCTCTCCCCTTTCATGTCTTCAACTGTCCTGTCATTAAAGGCCTAGAATGCCCAAAAAATTATCTTTGAAAAGAAATCTAAGAAAATTCAATAGCCTTGCATCTTATACAACATTTGTGAGCATTGTGTGAAATTTGTCTATGTTTAAACTAACTTTTGGAGCTGCCACTATATTGAATTGCATTATACTGTAGTGTTTGTGTCATTGTGTAATGTGTAACCCCTGTGAGACAGTGTTAGCAGTTTACCTGTGTAAAAGTACCACAAAGATGTATTTGAAGTGCCACAAATATTGCCTTTTTGAAGTGTAAAATATAAAGTACTTTTTCTGCAAAACAAACAACTGCTGTGACTGATGAATTATACAGATACAGATAGCTTTATTTATTTCAGAAAGGCAGTTTTGTTGCTACAGTCCACCGGAAAATATGTACACATTCATACTGCCTGTCGTCAATGACAAAGGGCGTACAAATTGTAATTTCCCCACTGGTGATCAATAAAAACTATGAATTAAATTATAAATAATGGTCAGTGTGAGATCCAAAAGTATGCAACAAGAAAAGTATTTGAAATAGGAACTGAATGAAGACGGTAAAGTCTGATAACATTTTTTAAATAAATTAGAAAATGGACAAAGTGCCGAGTGGATTGCACATAACATTACAATCCAACAAGTTTAAACACATAACCAATATGGTGTGCAAAATACATTTCATTTTTAGAGTATTCATATCTAAGTAGCAATTACTGCTATAGCTGTTTTAGGTGGAACTTGTTTTACTTCATTTACTTAATTATTGTAGTACCTAGGTATTGTAGTTCAGCAACCTAAGGGTCACAAGATAAATCTTAGGGGAACATAAAATGATTAATAAGGGGGAAAATTGATTATAATCATGTGGACATCACATGATTATTAAAAATGGAATGGAAAATATCTCTTTGGTGGAACCACTATCCTCTCACATTAAAACATAAAAAAGGAGCTCTGACCAGGAGGACCTAAACAGTCACAAAACAAAACATTTATAAATTACTAGTACATATACACATACATTAAATACATTGTAAGTTTATCATTATGTAGGTTAAATGTTAAAACATACAGTATATTCCTCTTAGAGACAGACCGTGTCATCAGTTGACACGTAGACATGTCATGTCTTCTGAAGAATCACTGCATGATGAAGCAGAAGGAAAGGTGCTTTAAAATAGTGCACACTGATTCGTCCCTTACATCTAATTTTGCTTTGCACCTTTCCACTCTGCAGAACTTTGACGCAGTCCTAACGGACCCTGTGGTGCCCACAGGCTCATTAATTGCTCGGAAATTAGGTGAGTTCAGGCACATATGGATGATCTGTGTTCTTTTATGTTTGCACGTTTTCTGACAGGTCATAAATAAAATCATTTCTTAGGTATCCCTACTATAAATTTGCTGAGGGGAATTCCATGTTCCTTGGATATGAAGTCTGCAGGCTGCCCCTCCCCGCCCTCATATGTGCCCCGCTTGTTGACCAGATACACCGATAAAATGAGCTTCCAAGAGAGAGCATTCAACACTTTGGTGAGCACTTATTGCCAGATGTGCATCAACAGATGTATCCATGAAGGATGGCCAGGTTTAATTCTGTAAAATGAATATAACAATATACTATCAAACCCCCATATGTCATTACGTTTGGCAATGTAGCAGACCCCTTTAGTATCTGTCTCCCTACTTTGATGTAGGCTACATTCATAGTCATGCAGTAGGTCAAGATGAACCAGTTAAACAACTGCCCGATAAAATGTAGAAATTCAGTTTCCGCACTATTAAAATGTAACTGAAATTCAATTGTTCATCTTTGCTCTGTGATGCCTCTGACATACAGTTGGCTTTATTGGAGCCGTTGCTATGCCGACTGATATATTGGCACTTTGACCAAATAGCCTATCAGTTTCTGGGAGAGGAGGTGGGCATAGCTGAAGTGCTGTCAGAGTCTGCTATCTGGCTGCTGAGGTAAGTTATATTTTAAGATTAATGAGAAGAAAACACATTAACCTAGATGTTCCTGTGAATAAGTATTTAATAACATTAAAATAATTAACAAGGGAGGAATAATGCAAAGATAGTTTTACTGTTACTGTTAATATATGCCTGTAAATCACAAGAAAAAATCAAGTGCATTTAGAATCAAATGCATTTCCTGCAGAAAATGCTAGTGAATGCTGAAAAGTTAAATTGCTAAAGCCAAACTAGATTGCTGGTTTGATTGCTTAAGAAGAAGGTGAAGTAGTGAGAATAGTTGGAAAAAGAGGACTGGTTTTAATTAGTATGAATCTCATTTGAATGTTGAATTAAACCAATAATGCATTAAAAGCAACTGGAATATATATAAAAAATAAAGAAAACATAGTATGGCATGTTGAAAAGTGATAGTATAAGTATGTCAAGTAATGTGTAATGTCGCAAGTAATGTGAACAATAAATACTAAAAACTACAAACCAATGCATTATAGTCATAGAATAGTATGCCGAAAAATAATGATTTGTTTCGACATGCTGCACTATTACTTTTTTTTAATCACTCTTTTGTACATACTACACTAAATGTGAAAGATAAATACAAGTACAAACCAACAATATCAGCTTCACAAATAGCTCAGTGAGATAAGCTGTGGCCGATAAAAGAGACTGGGGGTTGAGGGTTCAATTCTGTAACATACTATGCTTTTTTTTTTTGACATGCTGTTTTATGACTTTTTATCAATTTTTTGTACATACTAAACTATGACTTTTTGTCTTCAGTGATGTAAACATATAAAACAATATAATTTTTCAACATACAATACAATGACTTTCTTGACATATTATGACATGACTTTTTTTTGACATACTATACTATGACTTTTTTCTGACTTTTTTTGACATACTACAGTCATACATAAGTCATATTATAGTATGTTGAGAAAAAGTCATAGTAGAGTATTTTGAAAAAAAGTGATAATATGTCAAAGAATTGAACCACCAACCTTAAACCTGGACTTTATCTCTATCTCACTCAACTATTCATGGAGGATTCAATTCTGTAACATACCTTGCCTTTTTTTTACATACTAAAGTTTGACCTTTTTATGACTTTTTTTTTGACATGCTGTTTTATGACTTTTCATCACTTTTTTGTACATACTAAACTATGACTTTTTGTCTTCAGTGATGTGAAAATGTATAAAACAATATAATTTTGACATTCTATGACTTTTTCTAGACTTTTTTAATGACTTTTCTGACATTTTTTCAACATACTTTAATATGACTTCTTTCAGACATGCTATACTATTAGGATTTTGACTTTCAATGCAAAAAGAAAAATGCACAATATTTTAAAAATGGTGAAGAAAAGTTGAATACAAGCACAAATGTCATTAACCCTGGTGTTGTCTTCCATTGACCATCCCGTTGTTTTTCTTCCAGGGATAAAATTGAAAATGAACTTATTTTGGCATTTTTACGATGTTTTTGGTGCTTTTTTCAAATGTTTTTGTCCTTCTTTTCAACTTACTTTTTTATTAATGGTCAATAAACCTAAGTTAAATGACATTATACCAAATTTTTGAGTTTATAAAAAAGCAGATATTAGGAATTATTAAGTTATATTAATAATATTTATAATTATTATTATTAAGTCAACATTAAGTCAGGATGTTGTTTTAAAACCCTTTAAAAAAGATTTTTCAAATGCCATGAAACTGAATAAAACAACCAAAATTCAATGGAGGTAATCATTAATTTTACCTGCGAGGAATGTTGTATGGGTTGCATACAACATACTTTTAATTTAATTTTTAATTTTAATCTATTTATTAATCCCCAGTGGGGAAATTACATGCATGCCTCCAAGCTATTTTGGGGCATTTTAGTTGAAAGAAACTCATATTTCCGACATAAAAAACGTTGAAAACAGGTCAAATTTGACGCAAGGACAACACAAAGGTTAAGAGTTAAATTGTAAAGAAGAATTGGATAACTGTGAATGCTGTTGAATCACAATAATATGTGATACTATATTAAAACAGGATGGACTACACACTGGAGTTCCCACGCCCTATCATGCCTAATGTAGTACTAGTTGGTGGAATCAACTGCAACGTGAGACATCCTCTGCCTGAGGTAAGGGCTGAGTGTTATTGATTCAACCGTCTGATTTTGTTTTACTTCATCCTTATATTATCTACTTTTTGTGGGGAGATAGAGAGATGAATGCCAGACACTAGTTTGTGTGTTTTTTTGCAGGATTTGGAGTCCTGGGTGTCAGGAGAACATGGGTTTGTAGTGTTCACCCTGGGCACCATGGTGTCAGATCTGCCAGAAGAGACAACCTCCATCTTCTTAGAAGCTTTCAGACAGGTTCCACAGAAGGTACAGGAATATATGAACATAATCATACATCAATGCAATAAGTAAAAGCAATAAATGACACTTCTTTTGATAGGTTATATGGAGATACACTGGGCAGGTTCCTGACAGTTTCCCAGAAAATGTGAAATTGATGAAATGGGTGCCTCAGAATGACCTACTAGGTCTGTAAATCCACTGCAAAACATCCTGAAATGTGAAGTACACGACTCAATACTGAGTGATGATGTGTCACATATACCGTAACATCTGGAATCTTTGTGTGTTGTATGTTAGCACATCCCGGAGCTCAGGCTTTCATCACTCATGCTGGCTCTCATGGTGTCTTAGAGGGACTGTGTCACGCTGTTCCCATGGTGATGATGCCATTGGGGGGGGACCAGCCTGACAACGCAGTGAGGTTGGCGAGCAGAGGAGCTGGAGTCGTGTTGGATATTTATTCGATCACTACAGAGAGCCTTCTTCAGGGACTAAATGAGGTCATCAATGACACCAGGTGAGGGATTAGAAGCTCGCTCACAATGTCAGTTATCTCATGACAAAAAACTCCTTAAATCTCAGTGCTGATGATGATTAAAATATAAAAGGTTTTGAAATCTGCTTTTCATACTATCTTCCCTTCAATGTTGTATTCTTCATATCGTGCCATCAATCTGTTTATATCCAGGTATAAAGAGAACATGCAGAAGCTGTCGGCTCTCCATAAAGACCGGCCAGTTGACCCGCTGGACCTTTCAGTGTACTGGACAGAATTTGTGATGCGGCACAAAGGGGCAAAACATCTCAGACCTGCTGTCCTTGACCTCAACTGGCTCCAGTACTACTGCCTGGATGTAATAGCAGTACTGGCTACTGTAGTGCTGTTTTTCGTAATACTGATAGTAAAGTGCTTGAAACTATGCTTCTGGAAATTGAGCAGGAAGAGGAAGCAGGACTAACCTTCAGGTTTCGTGTGCACATTTCCAAAGAAGTTTTTTAAGTGATCAAATTACTAGAAAACAACTGTCCACCATTTACATGTTTCAACATACTTAATCAGAAATGTAGAAAAACAAGCTTGATTAGGCATAGGTGACATATTAAGATACATCAAGACTCTAGGACTTTTTATAAAAGTGTGTGTTGGTTTATTGAATTACAAACGTTTGACCTCAGTGATGATCAATTAATGAACCCTTAGGTACGGATTCAATGGATGTGTGTGATATCTTCACAGGTTGTGTGGTAAGAACAGGAAAGATGGTGATGGGTAAACAAATGCAGTCTATAGAACACACTCTAATTGACATGCCACCCATTTATTGTTTGGAGTTTAGAATGTCCCAATGTGAATGTGGTTACTACAATAAGGGCGTCAACAGATAAAATGTACAGTAGACATTCACTATATGCTGTAATAATAAATAATAAAAGGTATGGCATGAAATACACAATGCAAGAGTATTTCAATGCAAGAATAACAATGCAAAGGTGAATAAATGAGGAGAATATAGTCATAACTGTATCAGTGTCAATAAGGAGCAAGGCACTGGAAATTTAGAAGACATGCAGCAAAGAGCCACAGGCCGGATTTGACTCCTGAGCCTCTGCTGTAAGGACTGAGCCTTGGTAACTGAGCATGCTACAGTTCCTTTTAAGAAGTAATGTCGGCTAAGATTTTTGAAGAGCAATAACTCATCAACAAAATGTTTTTAAAACACAAATATTCAATAGCTTGATTATTTTACAGAGCAGTGTTGCCAAAATTAGATCACACATATATGGTCTCCTGTTAGTTGTAGCCTACTACAGCACTTATTGAAAGAAAAGGCCTTTGTATAATTTTGGGATTTGAATTTAGTTACATTTTCATATAGTTACTAATATATAATGGGACCAATTGTGTACATAGCCAGGAAAAAATGCTCATGTGCAAGACAAATAATAATTAATTGCAATTTCCCTTAAGAAATATTGCCCAACATTATGCAAAAGCCTTTTTTTAAAGGTAAGTTCTGTAGAATAACCAATAGGAGACCAGTTATGTGTGAAGACGTTTGGAGACATTACTCTATGTAATAACAAAACTATTAAATTTTTCCCCTCATAAATATGGCCCAAAATTATGCAAAAGCCTTTCTATCCCAAGTACGTTCTCTTAATAGGCTACATCCCAATACAACCAGCAGGTGGCCAGTTATTTTTGACGCAATTTTGAAGACATGACTTTGTAGACAGTCCCTGCGCATTAATCTCATAAAACATATGTTAGCCTACTTGTCCAGGGTGGATGGAAGGGCGACCCGCTTGGATGAGATAAGGTTGTGGCTCGTTGTCTAATTTACTACGGTAAGAAAAAGGCGTCATTTGTGTTTTAAAAACGTTATGCTGATGAGTAATCCCGGTTGTACTGAAATCTGTGACCCGTCAAAATCTGTGTCCACCTAGGTTACATTAACGGAGGGGGGCACTACGCATTTTAACAGCAGGGACCGAGATCTCGACGGGTCACAGATTTCGGTGCACACCGGAAGTTAAAATATGTGAATTCCAACTTTACCTAAATTCCCATCAGTTTGGGAGCATTCCTGACGGCCTAAACATATATAACACAGTTCAAATTAAGTATTATTTGTGTTCACTTTCAATAAAAGGCCCATATGAATGATTGCTAGCTGTTGAGGACTGCAGTTGTCGTTCTTATGAAAGAGAGAACTTTGACCACACACAATTTGCTAATCCACAAAGGAATTTCAACAATCCAGACAATCATAAAAAGCAATAAAGTTTTACATGAGAAGCACAAAGAAACACAGAGAAGAGGAAAGAGCACAATGTGGAAACAAGCAGAACATTAAAAACACAAAGAAGATTGTCTTAGTCAATTTTTTTTTTTAAAACTTAACCTTACATTTTTTCTGTGTTGGATTTAGTGAGCTGCAGAGACAGAGGAAAGAGAACAATGTGGAAAGCAGCAGTGTTTGTGTTCCTGCTACTAAACATGGATATGCTGCTGAATGGTGCTGTAGATAACACAAGGGGGTCTGTGGTAGAAAACTCCAGGCCAGAGAAGAAGGTGAAGACAGAAGAGGCTGAAGCAAACAACAACATTCCTGCAGGTGACACTGCTTCTTCAGGTTTCTTTGGGAACTTGCTGGTAGTACCCATGGATGGGAGCCATTGGGTGGGCATAAAGGCCATTGCCCAAGAAATGGGTCGTCGTGGACACCGGGTTACAGTGGTGATTCCAGAGATCAGCATGCGGATGGGCCCAGGGAAACACTACGACACTGTAACCTATCCTGTTCCTTATGACAAGGCTCATATTGACTCTATCATGTCCTCACTCAAGGACATGATGGAAAAATTGTCTTTCACGGAGAAAATAAGGAAGGGATTCTCAACTATGCAGAAATTCACAGGGTTAATGCACACCACAGCAGAGAGCCTACTGTTCAATGACAGTCTGATTTCACATCTGGCCCAGCAGGTGAGTGCAAATACAGGATCAAGTGTAAAATCTAATAAAATTTAATACAATAGCCTTGCACATTATACAGATTTGTGAGGCATTTGTTTAGACTGTGTCTACTACTTTTAAACTATGCTACCTTTTGGGGCTGCTGTTTGTATGTTTTTAATGTGAAATCTTTATCTGCAAGGGAACTAAAGCAGATAAATGTAATGGAGTAAAAAGTACAGTATATTCTTCTGAGAAAATTTTTATTTTTATGCAAGAAAGCTGTGTCATCAGTTGACATGTAGACTAATGCCATGTCTTCTGAAGAATCAATGCATAAAAAGCAGAAGGAAAGGTGCTTTATTAGTGCGTACTTACAATTCATCCTTGTATCTATTTTTCCTTTGCACCTTTCCACTCTGCAGAACTTTGACGCAGTCCTAACGGACCCTTTGGCGCCCACAGGCTCATTAATAGCTCGGAAATTAGGTGAGTTCTGCCACACTTGAATGATCTGTGCTCTTTCATGTCTGCACATTTTCTGATAGGTCATAAATAAAATCATTTTCAGGTATCCCAACTATACATTTGCTGAGGGGAATTCCATGTTCCTTGGATATGAAGTCTGCAGGCTGCCCCTCCCCGCCCTCATATGTGCCCCGCATGTTGACCAGATACACAGATAAAATGAGCTTCCAGGAGAGAGCATTCAACACTTTGGTGAGCACTTATTGCCAGATGTGCATCAACAGATGCATGCATTAAGGATGGCCAGGTTTAATTCTATAAAATGACTCAACTCTACAAGTTATTAGGTAAAACACAAATTCTGTGTTAACCAAACTAATTAAAAAAATATAGGTCAGGTACAGTACTAATCAAAACGTTTGGAGACGCTTTCAGAATGGGAAATCTTGTCCAAACTTTTGACTGGTACTGTATATTTGTGATTTTCGCACTGGTCTGGCCCACCTTGCCTCCATTAATATACCAATCTACTATCAGAACACCATATGTCAATACATTTGGCAATGTAGCAGACCCCCTTAGTATCTGTCTCCCTACTTTAGGCTACATTCATAGTCATGCAGACTATGAGTTCAGTTTCAGCACTGTTAAAATGTAACTGAAACTCTTTTGCCAAGCACCTATGCATTACTTTGTACAATTGTTCATCCGTGCTCTGTAATGCCTCTGACATACAGGTGGCTTTATTGGAGCCGTTGCTATGCCGACTAATGTATTGGCACTTTGACCAAATAGCCTATCAGTTTCTGGGAGAGGAGGTGGGCATAGCTGAAGTGCTGTCAGAGTCTGCTATCTGGCTGCTGAGGTAAGGTTATATATTAAGATTTGGGAAATAATACACATACACCTAGGTGGTCCTATGAAGAAGTACTTAATACTATTAAACTAATTAACAAGATAGGAATAATGCAAAGGTAGTTTTACTGTTACTGTTGTTGTATGCCTGTAAATCGCACTAAAAGTACAAAAGGTCTTAGAATCAGATAAATATTGTGATATTGTGTTAAAACAGGTTGGACTTCACACTGGAGTTCCCACGCCCTATCATGCCTAATGTAGTACTAGTTGGTGGAATCAACTGCAACGTGAGACATCCTCTGCCTGAGGTAAGGGCTGAGTGGTTTGATTGATTCAACTATTTGATTTTGTTTTACTTCTTCCTCCCGTTACCCCACTACTAATATTGTGAGGAGATAGGAGATAGATAGAAAGGAATGCCAGACACTAGTTTGTGTGTTTTTTTGCAGGATTTGGAGTCCTGGGTGTCAGGAGAACATGGGTTTGTAGTGTTCACCCTGGGCACGCTGCTGTCAGATCTGCCAGAAGAGAAAACCTCCATCTTCTTAGAAGCTTTCAGACAGATTCCGCAGAAGGTACAGGAATACAGTGGGGGTTGAATGTTTGGGCATCCCAGGTAAGAATTTGTATTAATGTGCATAAAGAAGCCAAGAAAAAATGGAAAATTTCCAAAAGGTATCAAATGATAGATTAGACATTCGTATAATATGTCACAATGTTTCATTTACACTTTCAAAATAACAGAAAACAAAAAAATGGCGTCTGCAAAAGTTTGGGCACCCTGCAGAGTTTCTAGCATGCACCGCCCCCTTTGGAAAGCTGAGACCTGACAGTGTCATGGATTGTTCTCAATCATCGTCTGGAAAGACCAGGTGATGTCCATCTTAAGGTTTTAAATGCCCAGACTCATCTGACCTTGCCCCAACAATCAGCACCATGGCTTCTTCTAAGCAGTTGTCTAGAAAACTGAAACTGAAAATAGTTGACGCTCACAAAGCAGAAGAAGACTATAAGAAGATAGCAAAGCTTTTTTAGATGCCAGTATCTTCTGTTCGGATTGTAATTAAGAAATAACCGTCATCAGAAACAGTGGAAGTTAAAGCAAGATCTGGAAGACCAAGAAAAATATATCAGACAGAACAGCTCGCAGGATTGTGAGAAAAGCAAGTCCAAACCCACGTTTGACTGCACGATCCATCCAGAAAGACCTGCAGACACTGGAGTTGTGGTACACCATTCCACTATAAAGAGATACTTGTACAAATATGGTCTTCATGGAAGAGTCATCAGAAGAAAACCTCTTCTACGTCCTCACCACAAACATCATCGTTTGAAGTTTGCAAATGAACATATAGACAAGCCTGATGCATTGTGGGAACAAGTTCTGTGGACCGATGAGGTTAGACTAGAACTTTTTGGCCGCAATGAGCAAAGGTACATTTGGAGAAGAAAGGGCACAGAATTTAATGAAAAGAACCTCTGTCCAACCGTTAAGCGTGGGGGGGAGATCAATCATGCTTTGGAGTTGTGTTGCAGCCAGTAGCACAGCGAACATTTCACGAGTAGAAGGAAAAATGGATTCAATAAAATTTAAGCAAATTTTGGACAATAACTTGATGCCATCTGTGAAAAAGCTGAAGTTAAAGAGAAGCTGGCTTCTACAAATAGATAATGATCCTAAACACACCTCAAAATCCACGGTGGATTACATCAAGAGGCATAAGCTGAAAGTTTTGCCATGGCCTTCACAATCTCCTGACCTCAACATAATTGAAAATCAATGGATAGACCTTAAAAGAACAGTGCGTGACAGACAGCCCAGAAATCTCAAAGAACTGGAAGACTTTTGTAAGGAAGAATGGGCGAAGATACCTCAAACAAGAATTGAAAGACTCTTGGCTGGCTACAAGAAGCGTTTCCAAGCTGTGATACTTGCCAAAGGGGACAGTACAAGGTATTAACTCTGCAGGGTGCCCAAACTTTTGCAGACGCCATTTTTTTGTTTTGTTATTTTGAAAGTGTAAATGATGTAAATAAAATCTAAATTTTTGTGACATATTATACAAATGTCTAATTTGTCATTTGATGCCTTTTGGAGATTTTTCCATTTTTTCTTGGCATCTTTATGCACATTAATACATTTTTTTACATGGGGTTCCCAAACTGTTGAGCCCAACTGTATTTGATCATTAAGAATGCACATTTTAAATCATACATCAATGCAATAATCAAAAAGCATTAAATGACACAGCTTCTTTTGATAGGTTATATGGAGATACACTGGGCAAGTTCCCAACAGTGTCCCAGAAAATGTGAAGTTGATGAAATGGGTGCCTCAGAATGACCTACTAGGTCTGTAAATCCACTGCAAAACATCCTGAAATGTGTAGCGCACGACTCAATACTGAGTGATGATGTGTCACATATACCGTAACATCTGGAATCTTTGTGTGTTGTATGTTAGCACATCCCGGAGCTCGGGCTTTCATCACTCATGCTGGCTCTCATGGTCTCTTTGAGGGACTGTGTCATGCTGTTCCCATGGTGATGATGCCATTTGGGGGGGACCAGCCTGACAATGCAGTGAGGTTGGCGAGCAGAGGAGCTGGAGTCGTGTTGGATATTTATTCAATCACTACAGAGGGCCTTCTTCAGGGACTAAATGAGGTCATCAATGACACCAGGTGAGGGATTAGAAGCTCGCTCACAATGTCAGTTATCTCATGACAAAAAACTCCTTAAATCTCAGTGCTGATGATGATTAAATTATAAAAAGTTTTGAAATCTGCTTTTCATACTATCTTCCCTTCAATGTTGTATTCTTCATATCTTGCCATCAATCTGTTTATATCCAGGTATAAAGAGAACATGCAGAAGCTGTCGGCTCTCCATAAAGACCGGCCAGTTGACCCGCTGGACCTTTCAGTGTACTGGACAGAATTTGTGATGCGGCACAAAGGGGCAAAACATCTCAGACCTGCTGTCCTTGACCTCAACTGGCTCCAGTACTACTGCCTGGATGTAATAGCAGTACTGGCTACTGTAGTGCTGTTTTTTATAATACTGATAGTAAAGTGCTTGAAACTATGCTTCTGGAAACTGAGCAGGAAGAGGAAGCAGGACTAACCTGCTGCTAGATTTGTACCTTCATCCCAGCAATAACACCTAGAAAAACCCATCATTGTCATAAAAATATTAATGCCAAGTCGGTTATGGTTTAAATATGCAACAGGGAGTACAAACAATCAAGGAAACCATGGGGTGATCAGAAAAACAAACTTTTAATTAACAGAAAATACAGAATATTATTAGATGCCATTATGGCCTGGGCTTGAGGGACAATGATGAGCATTAGTGGCTGCCCTTCTTAGGTGGGAAAAGGGCATACTCTACAGCCAGAGCAACAGTAAAGGCAGCAAATCCCCACTTGAAACCTCTCAGAAGCACATCAGACAGAGTCACAGCACGAGCGAAGCCGCCTGAGTACCTCCATGCCTCGTTGCTGCAGAGCCAGAGTGGCAATGACAGGAGAGAAAAAAAAAAGAATGAGAAGGTCAGGAATAAGATTGAATAATATCAGCTGTATCTGATTTAGGTTGAACTACTGACCGTGCCCATGGATCCCTAAGGCCCCTGGCTGCCAGCCTCTGCTGTGTAAACTCCAGTGGTGTTCCCTCTGCCTTCCACTGGCGCCAGTCTGGCATGGACATCTTGTTGTGGCCGTGGTCACCTCCCATCCTGAAAACAGACATATACACATATATGATTATATATTATCCCTGCATTGTGTTTTCTCCCTATATTTCTAGGATACTACTTGATTCTATGTTATCTGTCCTTCTAGTGCCTGTTGTCTAAGACAAAACCGGTAAAATAACCAGCATAGAAAATTACAGACCTATTGCCCTGGCTAGCATACTTTCCAAAGTATTAGAAAGCTATGCTGCTGGATAGGCTTTAAGAATACCTCATAAATACTGACAATCAATATGTTTTTTAAAAGTAAATATGGCACAGATTTTTGTAAATACATATGCCCTGAAGGAAAATGTTAGTAAGTATAGAAAACATAACACTTCAATATTTGTGTGTTTTCTGGACGTGTCAAAAGCCTTTGATCATATTAATCATGGAAAATTGTATGACTAACTACTTGCGCGAGGTGTCCCACAGTATTTGATAAGGATTTTTAACTTTTGATACTCACACATTGCTGGTAAAATGGGTTAAGAGTATATCTGCAAATGGTTTTAAGTGACTATGGGATCCGAAAAGGTGGAATACTGTCACCTCTTCAATTTGTAAATTAATGATATTTATATAACTACAGCCCATTTACATTTAATAGTGTTAGTAATCATCTGGTGTATGCCGATGACTTAGTTGTCCTGTTTCCGTAAAGTGCCGGTCTACAACAACTGCTTAGAGCCTCCTGCTCACAGTATGGTGTGCAGCATGACATCAAATGTAACTCTAAAAAGAGTGTTGCCATTAAACCAAGGAGGATCAGAGGCAAGTTTTGCCTTCCTTCTTTATGGCAAACCAAGCACTACATGTTGTTAATGAAGTGAGATTTTTGGGTCACATCATCAGAAATGATTTATATGATCATAATGTGCAGCGCCAGTGTTATAAAATATATGAACAATTAAGCACAGATGATTTAAAACTGCCCTTTTTAGCACTTCTGTACTCCACTCTTGTGGTGCAGCTTTAGTAAGGCAACAATGAGAAAGCTTCAGGTGGCAGTGAATGATGCATTCAGAATCTTTCTCAAACTGCCAATATGGACAAGTGTGAGTCATGTGTTTGTGACTAGTAATGTTTCCACCTTATGAACAAATATATGAGTCACTTAACTTATTCTAAAAAATATAATAATGGCTTTAACTGACCCCACACAAAGTAAAGCAAGGTACACTTCTTGTTTTTGGAAACATTGGAATTAATGTCTGCATGTGTTTTTTTCCACTTTAAACTCATGAAATTCAAATTTTTTATATTTATATATAAATAAAGTAACATTAAATTTGAATTGTCGTTTAAATGTCACCATTGGTGCAAAGGGCACCTTTTATAAAAGAAAATAAGTAAGTAATATTGTTGAAACCATGGATCCAACCAACTGTCAGTCAAACCCTGGCACAGTTATATGGATGTTTTTTATGTCAGGATTGGTAAATATGTAATCTAGCGTCGCTGTTTCTAACAAATACCAAAATAAATTAATATCTGTCTATTTGTTGCCACTTAATGTCACTGATTACATACCTACCTAAAATAAATGATCGCTTCGTACATAATGATTCCAAATACGAAGATAAAGTGTAGCTAGCCAAACCAATGCAGGTAACGTTAACGATAGACAGCGACAGCGTTTCCTCAGCTAGCATTAGCTCCGTTCTCTCGCTAAAGTTAGCTAGATTAATCAAATTACAGCATTAGTTCTAAGACGCATTGTCTACACCTTCATAAGTGTTGTCGCCCACTGTGAATGAGCATCTAAAGATAAGTCAGACATATAAGATTGTATTTAAAAGATAAACACAGTACCTGTGTGGTTTGTTGTGACCTCTGTTTCTGGACTAAATGTTGCGACAGCTAGCGTTGTTTTGCGGCTTTATTACGGCACAGCATTTGGGACA
Source organism: Percina caprodes (assembly GCA_013375575.1). Taxonomy (NCBI): domain Eukaryota; kingdom Metazoa; phylum Chordata; class Actinopteri; order Perciformes; family Percidae; genus Percina; species Percina caprodes. The sequence goes on along the minus strand of JABXJD010000030.1, from coordinate 1,365,332 downwards.
AAATACCAGAGGAGAGGGCGTTTGAGGTTTTTCTTTTAATGCAAATGAATTACACGTCACGTCAGTTTCTTAATTTATGTAAGTAACGGTTTCAACAAATTAAAATACAATATAACTAAAATTCGCACAGTATATATTATTTGCATAATGTAACTATATATTCGTAATAACACAAATCACAAAAAACTATCCAATTCAAACAAGTATCAATGTGCTTTTTCTTTTTATTCGCAATTATTTTAATAACAAACTTCCCTTATCTGTTTCCCCTTAAATATTAGAAAAGAAGAAAAGAAATAGAAGAAAGAAAATTATGGTGGAGTTGCCATCATACGTACATTTACATCTTTTACATACACCATTTAGGCCTACATCAGTACCTAACTAGGAGGGAGCGTGATATCAAAGTAACAATCTATATCATAAGACAGTCAATGTCAAACGTTCCCCTGCATTACTGTTTATTTTTTATTTCTTAATGATCATCTACATCACAAATGTTTGACTTACAAAGAATAACATGATCAGGTCCCTGTAAAAAAAAAAAAAAAAGAAGCTTTCCCATCTCATCAGAGTAGGAGCCTAGTTCAAGGTCCAGGCTAAAACTAAAGGTGATCTTGCTCTTGACATTGCAGCTCTTGACTTTGAAACAGCCTCAGAGATGCATAAACAGTGCAAATTTAATCATTATCATTGCCATTTTCCTTTGTTGCTTCTGTCTCCATTTGGAAAGGACTTTGTAGCACTTGGGTTAAAAAAAAGCACTGTATGTTAACCTGCCAACTTACAAAGGCATTGGAAAAATATTCTACATTAATTTCAACAATTTGTCACAACTCAAACAGTCAGACAACCAAGTTGCTATTAATTACATACAATTATGTACATTTGTTGCAATAATCAATCACACCATCTTTCAATATAACCAGGCCACTGTGGTGTCCTGTTTCTTTGACAGTGCCTGTGGTGCCTGTACAGCTCAATGTCCATGATGCTTGTTGTCCAAGTGTGTATATGCGTGTTTATGCACTGGGCTCAGAGACTTTGCCGCAAACGTAATTTAGAGTTTGCTTTGTGGGTTGAGCAGGTCCTTCAGAGCATCCAAGTTCTCCCCCTCTGGAGCCTCAGGCCATGCACTGTGATCTGGAGAAAAACACACAAAACACACAAGGATTTAGTATACTAGTTTGCTTGTATTGTCTTGTATATAGTATATACCGTAAAGGCCGCGTTTGTGGATGCTTTAGCAAGATGTATACGTACTGGGTATCTCCCACATGGAGTGGTACAGACTCTGCCCTGCATCAACCCTCAGGGTGGCTCCAGAGATGTAGGAGGCAGCAGGGGAGAGCAGGAAACACACCGCTGATGAGATCTGAACTTAGGAAAAAAAACAGAAGAAATCACTACAGCCTGTGACACTGCAACAATGCCACAGACACAACACATCATCTATTAAAATTGTTCTCAATTACCAAATATTAATTTTCTCTTATTAGTCATGCCAATCACAAAACATGACTTTGTTTTGTTTTTTGTTTCAATGAAAGTAAAACCAAGGTCATGATATTCCCTCTGCATGTCAGATTGGCCCCCAGCCTTCACCTTTTTAAATCACGACTTAAAACTCACTCTTATTCATTGACTTTTAAACCTGCTTGAGAGTTGTATTCTGCATTTTCAGTAAGTTACTATATATATACTATATTATAATCTGTCCTAAATCATGTCAATGTCCAGCACTTTGGTCAACCTGGTTGTTTTAAATGTGCTTTATAATAAAATAATAAAGTTGGATTGGATGTGTTGTCTAAAATGAACTCTACAACGTCATTATTATGTTATATGTTTCACAGGATGCTGAGAATATTAAGAACAACAGTTCATTTTGACTTTCCATTATCATGCAATTGAATGTGACAGATATCAAGTAGACATGAGACAACTAAACTGGGAATTTTCCTAAAAAAAACAGATGCTGTGACATTGATAAATGAAACTACTATGGATGTTACAGTATATTTATCTATATAGTTTAGCCCTTTCCACAACACAGTGTCATCAAAAAGACAGATATTTTTATGTTCACTTTAGCAAGATATAGCCAGGACTTAGGATGTACAAAAAGGGACTTTGTTGAAAATCCCATGAACAATTGGCCTTTTTTATATATAAAACAACTGCTCTGAGTCTAATGGGTGCCTTTCCTCAGAGTATTGATACACACCTCTTCTGGTACTCCTAGCCTCTTTGCAGGGCAAAATGGAACAGACATCTTAAAAGAGTAGGTCCAAACTCCTTGTAGTTCTCCATTGCCGTTTTAGAAAAGATTGTGCCCTGCAACGGGACAAATGGACAGATTTGAAATGACTACATATTAAAAAGACATCCAACACTTATTCTGCATTAACCCTGTCCTTACAGGTGCAACAGAGTTGACTCTGACTCCTGAGGATGCCCACTCAATGGCCAGACTCTTTGTTAAGTTGTCCACTGCTGCCCTGGCTGCCCCTGTGTGGCTATCAGGGAGAAGAGATACAATGTTTTAACAAAAGGGAGAAAAGTGTGCCAGTTGTAAATTAATGTGTGAATGTGGTGGGTGGTGCTGCTTACGCCATGCCTGGGAAACCTTTCCACATGTCAGCAATGATGTTGACGATCACACCTCCATGCTGTTTCATCCATGCAGTGTAGACTGTGTGGATAGAACAGCAACAATCACACTGGGAGCTTTAACAAACACACACTAAGCCAGTGCTATCTGTCTGCATCTTACCCTCCTGGCAGCAGTGGAAGGTTCCAGTCAGGTTGGTGTCTACCACAGCTTTCCAGCCTTTAGAGGACATATGTTCTGCTGGGCTGGTGAACTGACCTCCTCCATTGTTCACCAGAAAGTCTATCCTGCCGTACTCTTTCAGGACTGATGACACAAGATTCTTCACCTGCAGGACCAGGGAATTACAACATGTGATCAAGCACTGACAACGTCAACATGAAGCTGTTCCAGAGTCTGAATGCGTGTGTAGGCCTACCTCATCCTCGTTTCGGATGTTACATGGTAGAGGAGTGACACATGCAGAGCTGGAGGCAGGGAGCTTTTGTCTCATCTCCTGAGCTGCCGCCTCCAACCTCTCTGCCTTTCTGCTGGAGATCACCACATTGCAACCTGAAGACAAAATAGTTAGCCATGACAAAAAAAAAAACTATGATAACAGTACTGATAGTCTGTTCACTTTAGGACACACTTTTTTATAATTATTATCTGGTTATCTGATGTGATTATTTGCAATGAGTTGGCCACAATTAACAGTCACTGACTTGTTGCTGTTCTGTGATTTTTTATGGATGACTCCAAATTAAAAATACAATTTAAAGCAATTGGAAGATCCACTCTATTCCAAATAGTGAGGCAACATTTATTACCATTCAGTTTTTAATTAATGGGAGGCCAACAGATGTCATGTCATTCTTCGGTATTTATTTAGACAAGACAAACGGGTGAAATAAGTCTCAATTACTGAAATCCGAGGAGGAAACATTATACTTGATCCAGATGTTTCACCACATAACCAATCAGTTATGTGACATGACTAGGATATTAGATATTACTGTTATTTGCCCACACACTGTAAACGTTTTTACATTTTGCCAAAGTCTTGACTTCAAGACTTTGGCAAAATGTGATTAAAAACGTTGTTATAGCTGTTACCGAAACCTGAGCCACCACAGTGTTTAAAAGGTGTCACAATTTCAAGGTCTTTGCTGGTGTGATAATAGAGTTGGAACAGGTTTAGCATTCTATGTCAAAGTTCACTTGGCTGTAGTTGTCAGTCCGCTGCTGTTCACTTCAACTGTCTGCTCTATGAAAAAAATGTCTTGACCCAGAACTCGGCATCACTTACCCAGCTCCAACAGCTCTGCAGAGATAGCTTTACCGATACCGGTCCCGCCACCCGTTACTATTGCAACTTTATGGTTGAACAAGCCCGGTCTGAAAACGCTGGACGCCGCCATACTAGTATTTAACACTACTGAGGAAACGCATGGATATAAAGGGAAGATTCTAAATCGGATATGCTACAATGATCGACGTAGTTAGGTTTAGGCATAAGGAGTGAGGATTGGTTAGGGTTAGGGTAAGAATACCAGGGTAAGCCAATCAGAGGCAGAATAAGGCGGGTCATGAGGAACGTCCTTTGACTTCAACACATATAGCGGATCTGATCTAGCAGCTACCGAAGCCAAAAAGGTACGAAACTGCTCGGCTTTTTACGACAGTTGTTTTTGATGCTTTTTAGTTTGTGTTACACTCATACAGTATAATTACATAAAACATTAAATACATATCTATGGTTACACTGCTGTCATCTTCAGGAAAGTACAGGTAACAGTTACCTACAAGGTTCATTTTTGGTGTAGACTAGTTAATGTGTGAAAGGAACTAGTGAAATCGTATGTTTTTCTTGATAGTTCCTGAAATGTAATCGTTACTTATTTAGTCATGCATATGTAATGTGACTGACAGTTTTGATTTTTTTAAGTTTAAGAATTCGGTGCCTCGTATCAATTTCATCGGGCAAACCTAATAGCCAGGATGCAAACAGTTGTTTCTAGACTTATTAGAAAAAAAAATGCCAGTACTTAAAAGTATATAATTTGTCTTGTATAACACCCACGTCTTTTTTCTATTTTACTGTAATTTTGTATTGTTTGTGTGTATGCTTATTTGTAGGTATGTTTAGTCACACCTGTGCAGAAGATCACACATTTGTAGCATAAAAATAAAACTTATTTGCGATCAGTGATAGTACACAAACTCGTTATGTACGTATGTATGGCACCAACACTGATCAGTACTAGTCACTACCACCATCACCTTATTCACAGCACACATTAACTGGCCACTGCAGGACATGCACAGGTGCTATAAATGATAGCACTTCTGTTTGGAATTATTGTATAATATTGTATGGAAAGCTTTAGACTTTGACTTCTGCCTCTCATAGACGTTGAGGCTTTACTTTATAGCACTAGTGGTACGAAACTGTCTATCTAATATAAACCCACTATTACATCTTTTAGCAAGTCAAAATATTTGCTTTGAAAAAAGGTCTGTATTCCACATGCAAGTTCTGTGCAAGTATTTATCACAACCATATTTTGCCTTGTTTATCAATTCAAATATTTTCACCTTCTGCTAGAAACCGTATTCTTTAATGTCCTGTGGCTTGAAGAGACGTGGTAGAGCATTTGAAACAAACAGGCCATTAATCTGACCTGAAGGGAGGAGAAAAAAATAATAAAAAAAAAGCGCAGCTGTCTACTGCCAAGACATCTAAATCTATTAAATGCAGTTACAAGGAGTTGTAGAGCCTCTTTCTCTGGTGAGGCATTTTTTTTTGTGGTTACAGCCCACAAGTTTTAATTTTCTGCTACATTATAAAACTGATGAACAAAGACAAAAGAATTCCGCTCCAGACTGATTTATTTGACGTATTGAGGCCGTGTCCAGGTCGTTTACAGATAAAGTCCCAAATCCACCAGTGACTTTTGCACTGGTTTACTGGTCCTTCAGCTCCTTCAGTCTCCTGATCGCAGATTTGACTGTGACAGCTGAAGTTGTGCTGCAAAAGACAAAACAAAAAAACATTACTTATACTTTGTGTATGCCTGTTAAGGAATATTCCCAACTTCTGTCAAGACATTCCCATCCTATTCAAGATGGAGTCTTTCCTTAAGTAGAAAACTAAATAGTCATGAAAAAAACCTTGGGTGTTGCTCCACTTAGTCACGTCATGCAGGCGATTTAAGAAACCTTTGGAACACCTTCATGAACAGTATTCAGTATAAAAAGCTTTCCAGATAACCCATAACAGTTTATCGGCATTTATTCCGACATTGGTTAATGCAATTTTAAGACATTTGTGATAGTTGGGCACAGCTGCCAATCATTTTTCATATTGTGGTCTGGCAAGGCCATGGCTATATTATTGCAATTAGGATTACTAGGTATTTTGGTTCACTCCATACATTCAAACAATTTATGAAATCCCATTTCCATATTCCTTCAGCTGTCATTTAAAAACTTGTTGCAGTTGTTCAGGAAAAGTCAGATGTCTTGTAACATATCCAACAAAATGTAAGGGAGGAAATGTATGCTGGATCATTTCTTAGATTTATATTAACTGGGAAGTTATGTTGTCAACGTTCACTGAATGACAACATCTGAGAGGGTTGACTCCATTCTTGAGTAATTGAGATTTACCATACATATGAAACCAGTTTACAAGCTTCAGTCTAGGTATGCAATGTTGATTTGTAGTTTTGGTAAGGTTGTTTTTTTTAGTTCGTAGGGAGTTGGGTTAGGAATCGGAGGGTCGCTGGTTCAAGCCCCGTTCGGACCAAAGTATGGTGGTGGACTGGTAGCTGGAGAGGTGCCAGCTCACCTCCTGGGCACTGCCAAGGTGCTCTTGAGCAAGGCACCGAACCCCCAACTACTCGGGGCGCCTTTCCATGGGCAGCCCCCTCACTCTGACATCTCTCCATTAGTGCATGTATAGGTACTGAGCATGTGTGTGTAATTCAGGCCTGTGTGTAATTACAACAGTGTAAATTGAAATTTCCCCTTGTGGGATTAATAAAGTATACATTATTATTTACACGAATTAGCATGAACTGTAGCCTACTCGAAAGAGACCAGCTTTTCAAGTGGACTTGGGCACGGATACATAGTGTTCACACTAAACAAACTGGACTTTGCTTCTAGTGTGTACTGTGTACTTGGTTCTAGTGTACTGTGATCAGGGTCCAGGCTCCTGATGTGAAAGCCCCCTTCTGGCATTTTGTTGTCTTTTTTTATAGTTCCCTGCCTGCGTAAATGCGTTTTTTTTTTACATAAAAACATGGATGGTATGGTCAAGGTATTTATAATAGATCTGTTTGCAGAGCTTATATGCAATATTGATTGATCCAACGAATATTGCATCAATTCACTGTCCCATCACAGCACCTTCCATCACAACAACAAATTAGTCTCACATACTGACTGAATAAGACTCCTGAGAATGAAGCATGGAAACTTGGAATTTAATGTGCAACAAAAACTCATTCTGAGCCAGGAAAACCCTGGAACCATATTGCACAAACAGTCTAATCATTGACATTCATAACATTTAGATTCCACTGATTAGCTTAGAAGCTTTGCATTATATTGAAACATTAAAGACTGTTCTCTAGGTAAAAGTTGTATGGCTGCTACTCCATGGGTACACTTCCTACTGCGTTCGGACCGTTTACGGTTAACGCAACAAAACTTAGATATGGTCCTAGCAGCAAAAACAACTACATAACGCTGCTGCTAAAAGTAGGGTTGCTGATAATGGAGTTAAAGACTCACAGTTTCCATTTCAAAATTCCATACTTTCCCAGAACACAGAGCTTTTGCCCTTGCATATGGCGTACCATTGCCACCTTTCCCATGTTGGAGATAAACGATTTACAAAGTTCACATCAAGCTTACTTGCTTTAGTGTTTGTAAAGCATTAAAGTTCAACAAATGGTTCACATAAACATTTTCATTTTTTTTTAATTTTCTATGTAGATGCACTCCACTACAAAATCACCCCAGTAGTCGAGAATAGAAATAGAACTATTATCCTCATAATTATCCAGACTGGGAAATTACTAAAATTAATTTCCATACTGCATAGGAAACCTGGGAGACCTTGGGCTTAGCAGCAGCAGCCCCTACACCAAAGTAACTTTTTTAAATGAATATAAACTTATCCACAGCAACAATATCCATTTGAGTGAGTACATTTGATAGCAGAATTACAGCAAAGCAGAGAAACCTACTTGTAAGTCCAGGCGCCTCCTGCCACGGTCTTTCTGCAGGACCCACAGTGCCAGATACCAACAGCCCTCCTCTTCATCTTGGTCTGTCAATATCAAATTAATAACAGTTGTAAAACAGTATTTTTCCTCAGTATTATTTCTCCAGAGACAAATCCAAACATTGTGTACTAAAAACCAGTGCCAGTAGCTGAGGTAGTAACATTACATACACTGTAAAGACAGTAGATCGTGATTTAGTTATTGCGAAGACTTGATGATTTCTAGATAGTCTTACCTTGCCACAGAATGAGCAGGTGTATTTAGCGTGCTGGGAGATTTCAATTTTCTTCACCATCTTCCTCAGCGACGCGCCATAACGCGTGCCATATTTACCAACGATCCCCACCTTCTTGGTACGCTTGGCCTGCGGACAAGATGTACACCCAATAAGTTACAATATGACATTTTAATGCAGGTGTACTGACAGTAATCATTTCTGATAGACTGGTTAATACTACAGACATCTGCTCTGCAACTGAACTTTCAAGCAGTTTCTTTATAAGGGTAAACGGAGTGCACGGAGAAATGCTCTTGCAGGATAACCAAATATGCTACATATCCCCGTAAAGAGCCAGTCGTTTTCATTATGCCAACCAAATGCATTAGGGAACACTAATCACATCACTGCAAGTACTCAACACGTCATTAAATTGCAGAATCCGTAATACCAGGGTACTAACGTTAGCACACACCCGCTTCCTCTCACCAAAATTTTAACGTTACCAAACTTACGTTAGCTATCTAGCTAGCCACATCGAGTTTAATTGTTTATACCCTGGGCCAAGTTTGGAGGAGATTAACTATATTGAGACATGTAGAATACCATATTGTTTCACTTAAAACCGAGGGCCCTCTAAACTAACATGGCATTTAGGATGTAGAGACCGATAGCATGCTAATAGCACTAGCCCGCCCGGTACATGGACTGGGTGAGTAACGTTAGCAATGGTGGCAGCCATTTCTCTCACTAAAACATCATTTTACTTGTTGCTAAAATCACAAATTCAACACAAATAACGGCCAGGTCTAACAAAAGAAAGACCACAGAGCTTTCCAAATATGTGATTATATCACTTAGAGTACAGGAATTGTCGGATTGAAACAGATTTGAAGGGGACATTCTGGGCTCACCATCGTTTCAGTGGAGACGTAGGTCCAAAGAGGGATTGCTTACCGCGCAGGCGCGATTTACCCATTCTTTTACACTGCATTGTGGGACTTTGAGTTTTCACGGACTGCAGATGCTACTACATAAAAATATAACTAATATTATACATCGTTTACAATACTAAGGACTTTTCCCAAGGAGTAGTGTTACAAACAAAAATAAAGTAATACAATCTTCACCTACGCAAAAAGAATAATACAGGAAATGATTGTAACTAAGGACGCCACAGTGGATCCGCGCATGCGTATTTATGCGGTGGAAACGACATCTCTGCTGCTCAGTTGTTGGTGTCCACTAGCCTGTCATAATGCGGTCTTTGTTTTTTGTGAACATATAGTGTATTAAAATATTCTTTACTGATAGCTTAGTTAGTTATTTGATATGCTATGAAGCTAACACGAAAACAGGTTCTCGCGAAGGCAAAGGCCTCTGACTTGGAAAGCGTGAAGAAATTGAACTGCTGGTAAGTGTTGAAATTGTAGCATAACAGTAGTCAGTAATTTTGTTGTTGTTTTGTTTACATGTCGTTGTAGGTTGACAGATACAGGTTGTTTTGTTTGATTTGGGGTAAATCAATGTTATTCTATTTTTGCAGGGGATGCAGCCTGACTGATGTGAGTACGGTTATTGGATCATAGGCCTATTAGGTTTGACACTGAATTCACGTTATTTATGCACTTTTTACTCGTTTTAAGTTGTATGCAAGTATGTGTTCCATTATATTCCATCTTTGCAGATTTCTATCTTCACTCAAATGGCCAACATTGAGGTGCTGACACTTAGGTTGGTCTAATAAACTCTTTGCTATGTGTCTCTCTGTTACATTTGCACCGAATCATTTGAGGTGATCCAAGAATTCTGACTGCTGTTTTTCCTTTTCTCTTTCTGTAGTGTCAACAACATCTCATCTCTCTCGTCTCTGGCTGGCTGTCTTTCTCTATGTGAGCTCTACCTGAGGAAGAACAATATTCCCACACTCTCTGAGCTCTCTCATCTGCGACCCTTGACACGTCTCAGAGTGCTCTGGTTGGCTGAAAACCCCTGTTGTGGAACTGACTCTAGCCAGTATCGCCTCACTGTACTGCGCTGCCTTCCTCGCCTCCAGAAGCTTGACAACCAAGGTGAGTATGCAGTGTGTATGTAACTATTAGAAATGATTTGCACCCACAATGGGAACAAAACATTCAAATTATTGTGGTGACAGGAGCAAAAAACAATGCATAGCTTTGGTATGACTTGAGAGAAGGTGGTTAGATAAAACATATTTCTGTGACTGGAAACAATTTAAATGAAGCATGTGTATTATATACACTTGTGTGTTTTGTGCCTGTGTTGCAGTAGTGACAGAGGATGAGCTTGCACTTGCTCTCATGGAGGGTGAAGAAGTCACCACCCCCCCAGGCAGTGTTCAAAACCAGCTTTCCACCAATGGACTTCCAGATGCAGAGACAGAGAATGACTCGCTTAACTACAACATGGAGGAGACCAAGTAAGCTTTGTGGATTGTTACCAACACTTACAGGAAGTAGAACATGCACTGTCTGTCAAGGTAACAGAGATATTTTAAGAAAACATTTCACTTTTTTTTGTATTTAGCAAAATCAGGGAAGAGTTGGGGATGAAACCCCTCTCCAGAGACAAGTTCCCCTCTCTTTCTTCTCCATCAACCAGAGAAAATAAACCATCAATGAAAAAGGTAACCTCTAAAAGAACTCTAAATGCTTAATATACTTAACTTGGAATATTTTTGTAATTTTGGGAATAAATGATAACCTTAATTGTATTTTCAGACACACACTCTTGATGCAGTGCTGTTGCTGCTGCAGGATTTGGATGAAGAGGAGCTTCAAGTTGTACACACAGCTACCCAAAATAGACTGCACACTTACACAATGGGCTCAGAGATGCTATTAGATTCAATAAAGACACAAAAAACTCCAGAGATCCAACACTGAAACACTTTATACACACACACACTCAGGGCCAAATCTCTCCCGCCTCTTTCCATATTTAACCTAAACCTCATTCTTGGGCTCACAATACAGATCCTTAAACACTGCTTTCCTTACCCATTACCTTCTGATTGCAATATGCATGGCACTTGATTTGGTTCACTGATCTCTCTCCAGTTTGTTACACACTTTTACATGTGGAGAAGTACTAAATAACTTTACTTGCTTTTTTTATTAATAGTAGCATGCCTATCTGCCTTGTACAAACAAATGTTTTGCTAAATGTAAATCTATTTCTATAATAAATATGTATTTGCAATAACAAAGTGTGAAATTGAATTACACAGAGGTTAGCTGAAAACATGTAATACATCAAAACACTGGATGTGAATGTCAGCTACAATGGGGCATTTTGTGAAGTGAAAGTATTCACCAATAATTAGATTCAAGCCATTCATTTAAACTGTAAAGCCTGAAATAAGGGCTTATGGGCCTTCTTATCAGGGACTGATTCAACCAAAATATCCATTTGCTGGTAAAGTCAGTGGATGAAGTATAAGTGATACAAGTCTTCTCCTCTCAGTCATCCTTTTCATTCTCCAGGAAATCCATCAACGTGCTTGCATCCACGGCAACAATTAAGTACTCCACACCATCTGCACCCTGAAAAATCATGGGAATAAACGTAAATGAGAAAAGCAAGTTTGAGAGTTATTTCACTAAATGAAAGATGGGAACTCTAAAGTGAAACAGGACTCCACCTTGCGTGTCCTTATCAGCTTGTGGTCTCTGAACTCAGTTAGCTGAGTCCTCAGTGTGAGGTCAGAGTTCACCAAGAATGCCTCGCGACAACGCTGGTAGAAATCTTGGAATGACAACCCTGCACACAGCAATAGGAAAATATTACAATGATAAAGCAACATTTTACTGAACAATCTATACAGAATTTTGAAGTTGTGTGTGCACCTGTATATGAAGGGTTATCTTTGTTTTCCAGCTGGAATTTCACCAACAGTTTGAAAATTCCTCTGCAAAAAAAAGGGACACAGAGCCATGAAGAACTGAAGCAATTAATCATTTAACAGCTCTGATAATTAATTATACCAAGGTGAATGTTGTACCTTGCATTGGGTGTCAAGCTGCGTAGCACGTGTGTAAGGGAGGACAGAGCGAGAGCGCCAGTCTGCTGCACCAGGAGCGAGTTTTCATATGACGTTTCCTCTGCGTAGTGCTGAAAGGTCACACACTCCCACCACAACCAGTTAAACTGGCTCTGCTTAAACTGGTCCCACACTGGAAACACACAAGAAAGATTCAGCTACAAGAATACATTTCAAAATAATTAACACAGAAGTACACACACTTATAAACACCCACCTAGTGGTGCGTTTATGTGGTCCAAAGAAGCCACCAAGTGCAGGTTGGGCAGGGATGCCAGCTGCCCCAGTGCACTCTGGGTCTTCTCTCCGCGCAGCATTGGTCCGTCAATATTATGGATTAGCAGGTATACATGGAGATTTGGGCCTAAAAGGACATGCTTTAGTTGTAAAACACAGAATTCAAAACACAAGCTTAAGACGGAGACAATTGACGGACACACTCACTGTCTTTGAGAGTCTGAGTGATGTACTGGATCTGGTCTGAGGGGGTCCGGAAACTTCCCTGGTGCTCTAAAACCTCGCACGTCAGAGCATTTAGGATCTGCAATGAAAGCATAGTATGATAAAGACTGAAGAACAAAAAAAACTACCATTTATCAATATTGCTCAAGCTCTTTTATACCACAAGGGTGGCAACACAATTCTGTGAAAAGACCAAAAACACACAGCTCCATGCCCATTGTGAATCTTTAAGCTGGGTCATATGTGGTTTTATTTTTAAGTAAGGCCAAGTGATTTTGCTAAAACAGCCAGACACTATATGGAAAATGTCAGAAGGAAATCGTGCATTTACTGGAGACAATTTTTATCTATGGATTAATACACATTTGATGCTGCAGTGAGTATTTTTGTCAGCAGGACAGTGCGTTTGTGATTGTCTCTAAATAAACTATAGTGCCTGTTTTCATGTCACCCAGTGCAACAGTATGGCTCACTGATGTATTTCAATAGTTTTTGCACAATAGAGCTCTATAGCACAGAGGAATAAGATGCATCAGTCTTTTGCCACACACACAAAATACTTATTAAAAGGACACATGCATTGCTGGTTTTGGGTCTTTTCATGAAATTGGTTTAGAATAAAAACATTTAAAAAATCCAGAACATCATAAGCCTTGTTCCTTGCACACTGTTGCTTCTACTTTGGTCCCAGTATATAGGCTGTACCAATAAAGCATTTTTATTTTTGAAGAGATTTTTCTGTGTATACTGACTGATTTAAGAGTAATGGAAGGGAAGAATCCATTGACCACGAGGTGGATTTCCTGAGCCAAGTGAGATACACGGAAGTCTTCCAGCAGAGACTTTTTGCTGCCCAAACCATAGACCAGCACACTGAAGCCCAACCTATACAAACAGACACTTTTTGTCTTATACCAAAAAAATTACAACAAAGCATGGATTTAAGAAAGTGCAAACCAAACATACTGTAACTGTAACATCCATTTGCTAAAGTGCTTTTGGTGTTTGTTGTGGAGCTGCTGGATCTCTTTGGAGCAGCAGGATGGCTTTCCTTCTAAAAGCTGGACCAATGTCTCCTGCAAACACAAAGTAAGGATGCACTTTATTAACAGGGAAGCACAGCTCATTCAATACATTTAGAACACTTGCTGTTATATACTGACCCTGTCAAGTTTAGGTGTGTGTAAACGCTCTAGCGTGCGGTCTGACGTCAAGACCTTTGAACTGCCATGGGCTTCAAAATACTCCTCAATCATACTGGGCTGATTGGGTACTTCAGAAGCAGTCTTGCTTTTCTTGGCAGGAGTCTTGTAGAGAGCTGCAGATGAACCTTTACTGGGTGTTCTTAGAGTTTTCAAGTTCTCCTTATCGTCTTTCTTTACTTTCTGCTCTTCCTCTATCCCATCTTCATCCTCCTCTTCCCCAGAGTCAGATGGTGACAGCTCGCTATCGCTGTCTGAACGGATGCTCGGGGCTGAAAATATCAAAACAGCTTAGCTCAAGTCTAACTTAAATATCTTAACGACTATAACAACAAAAAGAACATTCTTCCATTGTAACGTAACTCACTTGTCATTCTCTTCCTGAGCCTGTGGGGTGTTGTGGAGACAAACTGAACCTTCTTGCTCTGTCATACAAAAAGCAGAGGTAACACAGAAAACATCTCTGACACTGCAGCAAAAAGCCACCTAACGGTAGCTAGAAAAATGGCAACATCAGAAAAAAAAATAGTTTCTGGATCTGATGTGTATATGAGAAGTTACAAATTCCTTCTAGTCTCACCCTTTGAGGTGTCCTGCTTTCCCCTCTGTGGTCTAGTCAAAGACAGAAAGAATAGACTTAGTTGTATATAAAAAAAAGTAAGTAAAAATAAGGAAAGTTTGCAGAACTTACTGCGGCCTGTTCGGGTGGGAGTCGAGGGTTCAATGTTGGGGGTCGTGCTGAAGGTCACACTTTTCCCGGGAGTCCGAGCCAACTCACTTGCTATTTGTAAAAAGCACAAAAGAAAGTGTGTAATATCCTAAAAACCAAGTTAAGAATCAGCTGATGCATGCAGCTGATGACATGCACTCCAAGAGGATGGAGGATCTCACCAGTCTGGGCCATGCTGTGTCCACGTTTGCCTTTCTGAAAGGTGAAAATGGAGGATCCAGTCACTCTGTACATACCCTCCTCGTCTTCTGTAAAATCAAGGAAATTATGTAACCTCATAAAATGATAATATGCATAGGATTAGCAGCAATAAATACAATGGCCTTGTGCCCATTCAGGAACTGGAATTGGTGTGTTAATTCCATCATTGATCAGTTGTGAAAATATCATGTTTTAATACTGTATACATAGTCTACTCTCATTGATATAAATAGGGGATGAACAAAATACCCTATGTAAAAAAAAAAAAAAAAAAAAAAAGTAACACAAACTGTAACACTGTTTGAACAACAACAAACAATATAACCTGACCATGAAAACAGGATTTATTGCAGGGCTGTTGTATTAGACATAATTCATTTTAGCTAGGTGTACTTAAAAAACTGGCAACTAAGTGCATACTAAATCGCAGCTGGGGATTTAGTTTACATTCTTCAGCAGCATGCTGGATAAAGGTTAATTATAAATACCTTGCTGTAATAAAAAAAACATACCTGACAGGTAGACTATGGGCGAGGTTTACTACCCACAAAAAACAACAGTTGCCTCACTTACCTTCTGCATTGTCTGTTCCTAAAGCTTGGACATAGTTCTGCTCATCAAGGACTTCATTTTCGTCCCCATCATGGTCTGCATCCACTCTGGTCCGTCGTCCAGCTGGGCTTTTAAACGTTACCATCTTCTGAACAGACCCACTGTTGCTCTGCACACCTTTCAGTCATACACACAGACAGGCAGACGTTATTGAGACAGAGTTGTAACCAACAAAATATCTGAGCTAGAGAAGTATAGGGACTGTGTTGCTTACCCTCCTGTTTGTCCACGATATGCTCCAGAGCATCTCCATCACCAATGAACTTCACCTCCAACACACTCATGATGACTAAAGGGAGATGACACACAGTGACAGTGGCTAGCTAAGCTAACTACTCAGCTGTGTCTTACACACACAACACACAGATTTCGCTTCTCAAGGTTACATTATTTAACGTTACTGCTTTTAATTAAGTTTGGCTCTATCAGTCATGATAACGACATGTTAGCTGGCAGTGCAGTGTGGTGTAGTTTCCTGTGGACAGTCAGCAACAATGGACCGCGGCTGCACATTGAATGTCAAAAAATAAAAGTGGAAAAGTAACCAAATGTGTCTCAACTAAGATAACTTACCAGACAACGAGTCAGTACCGCCCGAAGAAAATGTAAGCAAAACTTTCATAAACTGAGATGTACGCTGTGTAGTGTGACAACTTTCCGCGCCATCCTCCTGAAGTTTTTAAACCACATGACAGGCAAAAGGTCATATGGTGGCCAATCAGAACGTTAGTTTCAGTAAAAACCACATTTCCCAAGATGCACTTCGCACGGATGTCTGCAGCCAAGAGCGTAAGCGCAGACACATAATTTATTATGTCAACTGTCTATGTTTGCAACGATAAAAGTCCTATGTAAAAATTTAAAAAAGAATCGCAACCTGTTAGCAACCTACTCACTGATGAGACTTCCATTTCAGCTGTATGATACTACTACTACTACTACTAATAATAATAGTAATAAATTATAGTTAATGATTATAAAAATGTTAGAAGTGGCATTAAACTTTACTTTTACTGTTATCATTATGACACCTATGTTAGAAATTAACCGTATGCACACTTATTTTATATATATATATATATATATATATATATATAATTATATTATAAGAACAATGGTAGTTTTATGTAGTCAGAAAAAAATTATCCATCTTAAGAGGTTAAGACAAACATATCTAGGCTACATACAATTGTGCATGGTTAACAGTCGTAACCCATGCTCTTCATGGTATCTGTGTTTTACCATCAAGCTGGCACATATAGATATCTGCTGTAGTATCATTGTTTTCAGCCTCCAGTGAGTGCCCACATACTGACAGCAGCCATTGCTGCCGTCTTGGTCTTGTATACTGACTCATTTAAATAACCCTTTTAGGTGGCATTGATGAAATGATTAGGTCAAAACAAGGTCCAAAAGTTTTTATTTTAATCATTTAAAAGCATACAGGTGTTTTTTTTTCTATATTTCCCCCACATTGCTTTTGATAAAAACATTTGGGGAATAGGTCTAGAAAAGGTACTACGTATTACTTAATCAGTGGTTTGTAATACATCTAACCTTGTATTTTGGAATGAACTACAGGTGACATGAGTAGCTCCAAGAAGTCCTCCTGCAGCGTTAATTTGGCTATCATAACAAGGTCATGTATGAGTGAACAGTTGGCTAGCTGTTCACCACCCACGTGTTGGTGTCCACTTCCCCAGCAGACGGCCCTCAGAGTGCACATGGTACACGGGATGCATTGCTGCAGTTGCACACGACTATAAAAAAAAAATTAATAGAAACAGGGTCAAACAAGAGAAAGGTAACACAACAAAACCAACACAGCATTAAGCTTTACTCCATATTGAATTGTACTAACATGGTAGGGGATCAGTGTGAGCAGAGAGCCCACAGGGTATTTGCTGTAGTCCAGCAGTCCTGAGATGGGCTCCACTCTACCGTGCTCCTGGGTCATAGACAACAACCTGGGGCGAAATATATTTGATCAGAACTTCAGTTAAACTTAAGTTTAATGTTAAGACTATACTCGAGAAAATAGTTTACTTAAGGTTTGGATGTCCTTCAATCACAGCATATCCAGTGGGAAGTTTTCCAGCTCCGTCTAGACTGAGAGCAGTGAGCAAAAAGGATTTAAAGAACAATAATAACAAGAGATAGAGTAGCTGTAATTATGATATAAAGAAAAATTTGTAATGAAGTTGTGAGTAAAAAATGTGGTTAATGTATCTGCTCTAGTTGGGGAGCATTATAGATGAACTGAGAGTAAATTCATTTTTTTGCCCTCAAACGCCTTGCCCTATCAGTCACTGTGTGTGAGGGAAGCAACACACCGTTCATCTGCACACACTTCCCACATTAAGATGACACAGAGCTGGCTTAAAATCGGCAAAGTATCCCTATAAGTATGCTAATAAACATTATTAAGGATTATGTCAGCATAAAACGGTAAGTAGGTAAAGTCCATTGTGAAACCAAAAAACAGGCTGAACTATTTTGATGAAGGTACCTGAGTCCACTCCATCCACAGTCAATCAGGATCTGGTTCCTGTGAGGACAGTGTCCGATGACTCTCGTCAAAACTCTCACAGCAACATCCTCCAGACTGCACGAGCCAATCACAGACTGCTGCACATCTAGAAGACAGCAAAAAAACGAAACAGCATCAACAGTGTTTAATTTTTTAATGATATTTTTAGGGCTTTTTCATTTATTAGTACAGCTTTTCAGTACACTAATTTCAATTTAAAAAAAAACAGAATGCACAAATGTTTACTGATACAACAGCAATCTCCATACACACACACCATAGAAGCAATAGTTTCCAGGATGCACCTCGCTGAGCTGTGCCATGTCTTTGACTGGGTGACTACAGGAAGGAGTGGAGCCAATGCTTGATTTACAGGTGATGCCAACAGCATTTAGTCTGCCCAAAAACAAACCCAGAGAAGTTTACAGAATGATTATATCAAGACAGCATTTTACAGGAAACAAAGACAATAGATTTTTTTACTTGCACTGAGGTCTCAATGTGATAACTATCATTAAGATAACACCACTTAAATCTGAATTACATTTTAGTCCGTTTGGGGGCTGTGCAGCCATCTGCAAACACAACTCTGACATAATATTACTATAAAAAGGTAATTTCTGCAACAGTTGACTATTTACACATCCAGTAGACAGGAAGCAACATTAGCATCCAAGTTAACCAGTGAGTCTGATTGGACTTCCTTAAAAAGCTCTGGGTACACTAAAACATGCCAGTTAAAAATTAACCAAATGATATATCCATAACCATTCTCTGTGGCATGTTACATATGACATAATTGGCCTGTAATGGTCTTCTTGCCATACTTTTTCATGAACTGCAGAGTCAAGTCAGTGGTTTCCTGGGCAACAGCCTGTATTTTCTCAACTCCTCTGCAGTTATAGGTATTCCCACAGTGAGCGTACACTCCTGTTAGTTCCACGCCCTCCGTCTCGGCAATGGCCTGAGCCAATCGGAGTGCCTCAGGTTCTGAGTGCAGGACACCAGCTACGGAAAAAAACAACAGAAGATCAGCAGGCACTTGACTTCCACAGCTTGACAGCCAATGATGAGCTGTGTCTTGGTTTCCCTGCTTGTTTACCTCTCCCGTTTCCACAGTCGAGTTTGAGCCAGACGTGCCAGAGCCGACCGTCTCTCAGTGGTCTCTTTTTGAGCTGCTCCAGAGCATGAGCATGATCCAGTAAAACTTGGAAGAGATCCAGCCTTTCTGACAGGGCAGCACAGCGCTCCACCTATGAACAACCACAGACATAAATTAATGTGATTGGTATTTGGAGTATGGTTGGGAGATGAGACCTAAAATATATAAAAGCTATGAGGAAATTATATAAAAGTTATGTTACTTGCATTTTCCTGTATGTAACTGATTAGTTGATAGGCATAAAATCAATATGTGGAAGAAATGAATCTGCTGTGAAAAAACAAAAAGCTATTTCCTTAGTTAATGCTACATTACATACAGCATAAAATATTTAATAAATTCTAATTGACATACAGTAGAATACTGTTTGCAGTTAGTATGCAGGAAATTAATTGAACCATTAGAAATTATGCAAATGGTGACTTTTTAAAAACAAAACAAAGCAAAATGTTATTTTCTACAATTGCCTTTACATCTTTTGTTTTTCAAGATCTACATGGATCTGTTTAACCACCACCTGCAAGTTCTTTTAATGATATGCAGCTGTTAGCAGTTCCAATTTTACATTTGTGCATAGAAATTTTGACTTGTCATAGTACAGTAGGACAATCAGTACTGTAGGCAAAGGTGTAACTGAATGATGGCTCTGTTTGAAGTGAATAGCAGTAACCTGAAACTAAAGCAAGTGGCTAAATGGAATTAAGCCCTGGTGAATCTTATTATTTACACCAGGGTTTTTACTCTGGCACTGTCAAAATGTGTTCTGTGAAAGGTTTATGGGACAATGGTCTAAATTTACAACACACTCAAAAGTCAAAGGGATTTTAGGATCCATATTGATCCATATTGACCTACCTTTAACTTAATTTTGTCCCATATTTAAAACATACTACTGTTTTCAAAACGCACTTCGTATTCAAAACAAATTTATTTGGAAAGAGTCTTTTTAGTGTAATTTGAAAGGACCTTATCAAAAGGAAGAGAGTATGCATAGAGGATGTCATCAAATCCGTGGTCGGCATAAAAACAGGCCTCTGCCAGTGTGGAAACCACAATGCACCTCCGTGATCCACCCGTCATTATGTCAGCACACTCACTAGACATGAACACAAATGCACAGACCTTATCAGTATCCCTTACATATAGCAGATGTGTATAAATATGTTGTATGAGTGTGTTTCATACAGGGTTTTGTGGGTCTTCATGTGGGGCCGAAGCTGGACCCCCAAATTCTGACAGCGTTTGAGCATCCTCTCAACATTTCTCTTCACTTTGTCTACATCCACCACCAGAGCAGGGGTACACAGGGCGGAGAGGGCCTCACCCTCCATACTGGCAGTACTGGAACACACAAACACACACACAAAATATTTTGTGCAATTAAACTCTTGTGCATGACTAGTTACAGTGACACTATGCCTCAGAGAGTTTTCTTCTTACAAATTCAAACCCACCACTGCAAACATGGGCACTGATTTAATATGAGTTCTATGTATTTTTTTATTTTTTATTTTTACTACTATCACGTGTGTTCTATCCTTGTTTTTATGCTCATTCTAAGTCATGTTATTTCCTTATTGTAAAGTGTGCTGCATTTCTTGTTTAAAAGGGTGCCATACAAATCAAGATATATTATTAGTAACAAACAAATAATAGTAGCCTATGTTATTATAAAGAAATTACAACCACAGTAGCACACATGCAGTTCTCCCCCCTCCCCATTGTGTACTTTTACAATGGGGTTATGTAATGTAGAGAACTTTGACAGCTAACGTTAAAGTATTGCCTGAGATGTTTTCTGTAAACAACCTTCATTGTCCACTAAATACTTAGAAACTTTGATCAATTTTTCCATCCAGCTCAGCGAATATTACAGTAATAGAAGACTGTGGAGCAATTGTAGATGACTTACCGTTTAGCAGTGGCTCTAACTTCACGCCGAGACGTAGGTTGTTGTGGTCACGTTACTCGCGGTGTCCATTAAAGAATGGTCTGACTTCCTGACCGGATGCTGTCATTCACCGGCAGAATCAAAACAAGTGGCTGGATCCTTCTCTTTTCTTTTTAAACTACATTAAGTGAAAGTCATGGAGCTATAATAAAATAACAGGTAGCATATACAGATATCGATATGACTGCGTCAAAGCTGCATGCAGCCTGATGACGTAGTGTCGCTCCTCCTCCTGTATAGCAAGGCAAGGACTATCTGATTAGGATCAGAAAAAGTTTGTGTATTTTTGTTTATGTGTATGTATATTGTATGTGATTTTTTGTGTATTGGGTATTTTTATGTAACTGGCATTTATTGTAATTTTTGATGAATAAAGATGTGTTTGAAGACAAAAACAATAGTATAGGCAAAAACAATAGTCTAGACAAAAAAATGAATACAATTAAATAAAGGTTTTATTATTCTACCCTCTGTAAATGTGTTGCCTATTTTATTTTCAAATATTTCTAAGTCAGTCGCAACCACTGGTCGCAACCAATGATTTTTACAGTCTCGAAAAAAGTAGTAGGCCTAATGGTTATACTTAAATAAGTTGGCTTCATAAATTTTAGCAAAATAATATACTCACAGTTAAAGTAGTCATTATGCAGAATGGCCTAGTTCCAAAAAAAAAAAAAATAATATATATATATATATATATATATATATATATATACATATACATATATATATGTATGTATATAAAGCCTATTATATTACTAGATTATAAATATGCATTAATGTGTCCATCACTTAAATCTTGCATCTGGTAAAGGTGGGATTAATTTGAATTACTTTATAAACTCCTGGGTAGCGTAACCTATGATAATAGCTTATTTGATCTGACAGAATGTTTCATATTTGCATTAATAATCCAAATCTGCAAAGTAGCAAATAACAAGCTGTCAAATCAATGTAATACAGTAAAAAGTACTGCATTACATGTTTGTCTATAAAATGTGTACAATTTGTATATTATGTAATAGATTAGTCTGAATACACTGATGACTTTGCTGCTTTGTATTTCTGTTCACAACAGAGGGAGCCAGATGCACAACACCCATTTTTGCACTCAATGTCATAGCTCAAAGAGAGAATTTCTCTTATGGCATAAACAATACTTTGGAAACACATTTGGGAAAAAGTTTTTTTGTTATTATGGAGAGGGGATAAATATTCCAAAAAGGATGAAATGTATTATGCACGTTTGTGTTACATATCTATTATTCTTTTCTTTACTGAAAGTTATTCTTGAGATTCACTTCCTTCCTGCTAAGATTACAATGATTTAATGAGAAATGGCACAGGGATCAAAAACATAACACATCACACATTTATATATCTTGCAAACACAAAAGACAGCGTTGGGGTTACCACATAAGGGTTTATTTGGACTTCATGTTTACAGATTTGGTTCTTTTATGTTTGTCTGTCAAAGCATGTGTCAATAACTACAGCATATGGGTGTGCTTGTGTGTGATTCTCATGTGGCTGAGTGTAGGACATTACTGTAATGTGAGATTCTATTTCCCCCTGAAGAAGATATTTCTACATGTTTTGCCCCCTGAAACAAACTACAGTAATTACAGCATAACATGATGTAAAAAAAAAAGTTTTCAGAACCACTAACTTTAGCACCATTAAAGTAAATACTGACTCTGTGAAGAGAGACTGTGTGTGTGTGTGTGTGTGTGTGTGTTTGTGTGTGTGTGTGTTTGTGTGTGTGCGTGTGTGTGTGTGTGTGTGTGCGTGCGTGCGTGCGTGTGTGTGTGTGTGTGTGGGTGAAAGAGGGAGCGACATACTGCAAACTAAAAATTGATACAATATAAAATCAAAATAAAGCGTACAATTAGTTTTGTACACATTCAATATTCATACAGCCTTCTACTTACGAATGTCTTTGAAGGGCTGACCAATTTAGAATGAATATAACAATCAAGTTACAAATGTATTTGTGTGAGTATGCAACTAGTCCTACATTGAATTTGTTTTGTAAATTAATTTTCACCCACAGGATATGTAGCCGCCTCAGTGCCTTACATCCAGTTGTAAATGATCACACAGGTTTGCTGATGGTGCTGTGTGTTTACGTGTGTGTACGTGTTACAGTTCCTCACTAGCATATCCAGCGGATAAAGCGCTCAAAGAATGAGGGTTTGTTCAGAATGCTGTAATCAGCTCCTCTAAAGACAGCTGACATGTCCCCTAGCGACACCTTCCTCAGCACCTCTTCGTCTGTGTCTGTTCCCATGGCGATGACCGTGGGAACACCTTCCGCTCGCCTCATAGCAGACACGCCCTCATCCAGTTGGTCACTGGCTGTGATGCCATCAGTGATGAACACAAAGGCCAGCTCAGCGTTGCGACGAGCCAAGCGGTCTCCCTGCTACAAACACAACATGCAATGTTAAGGGAATACACTCTTTGTCTTTCTTGCCCAGAGTTAGATGATAAGATTGATACCACTCTCATATTTGTGTGTTTATATGGAGCTTAAGCAACACAACAATAAGATTAGCTTAGCTTAGCATCAAGACAGGAAGGAGGACAAAAACAGCTATAACCAAAACTTCATGTTTGTCACATATGAGATTTTTGAAAATCAGGTGAGCAGTGCTTCCAATCTTTAATCTAATGACCTCCTGGCTCCAGCTCGTACTTAAGAGAATAGTGTGACATTCAGGATATATGCTTATTTGCTTTCTTGCCTATAGATAAGATGAGAAGATTGATACCACTCATCTTATCTCTCTTCTTTTAAGTACAAGCTGGAGCCAGGAGGTCATTAGCTTATCATCTACATCATAGGAGACCAGGGACAGTTGAGAAACTTTTTGAATACATCAATACATCAAAAAAACATTTACACTGGAATAACCAATTTGTTATATTATAAACTTCAATCTGTCAGCGGCTGAAACAATGTAACCAAAGTTAAAAAGGCCAAAGGTGATGCCAAATCCTCCAGCAAATTTGGCTCCCTTTTTAGCAAAAATGTAGGGAAACTAACTGAGCATGAGCACAGTGAGTGTCATTACTCTAGGTTGTTTCTGATTGGAGGAATTCAAGGCGTTACAACCGTCCCCTGTTACAACTGTCCCTGGTCTCCATACTGTATCCGTTCTGCAAATATGAAGCTGAAGCAAGCAGGAGATTAGCTTAGTTTAGCACTAAGACTGCAAACAGCTAGTCTGCCGTCCAAAGGTAAAATTTCCACTAATTGACTAGTGAACATGTCATATGTCTTAATTGTTTATTTTGTGTGGGAAACTAAGTGTAAAACTGACAAATTGAGACCCCCAAATTCCACAGGATGCGGAACGGCTGCGGATCGGCTCCGCTGCGTGTCAGCCCTGTGCTCCACCGTCTGTCAACACCCACCAGGTCCGGATTTGTTGCGGAACGACTGCAGCCATGAGTGACAGCTGAAATCTCGAGGACCTACGAGTTTTTGTGAATTCATGTAGAATAGAACCACAAAAACAACAACAGCTTGTTTCCATCCACGGCCTATTTTATTTTGAAAATTAACCGGGTGTTTTATTTGTATTATCTGCTTTATTTTTATTTATATTATCTTAACTATGCTGCAATAGTTTTAGAAAGCTGGGGGACTTCCTTTGAAACACTGAGCTCCTCTCTCCTTTATCTTTCCATTTGTGTGCATCCATGTCCCAGAAATGCCTGTTACTTTCCTAGTTCTGGGGAGTCATTCCCGGAGTCCTTATGTTCTTTTCCCCCCAGCATGTTTCCTTGGATCAGGAAGGCTCCAAGATCATGTTTGCAGCTGTCGCCTTGGTCCTGCTACACGTCCTGCGATATCCTGTTACATCCTGCTACATCCTGCTATGCTCTGCGGTGCCCTGCTACATCCTGCTACACTCTGGGGTGCCCTGCTACGCTCTGCGGTGCCCTGTTACATCCTGCTACGCTCTGCGGTGCCCTGCTACGCTCTGCGGTGCCCTGTTACATCCTGCTATGCTCTGCGGTGCCCTGTTACATCCAGCTACGCTCTGCGGTGCCCTGTTACATCCTGCTACACTCTGCGGTGCCCTGTTACGCTATACTGTGCCTTGTAATGCCGTACTGTGGCCTGCATTGCCATAAACTACTACAAATGACTATGTTTAATCACTATTCCATTATCTTTTACTGTGACTGTTATTGCCACTATTCATCTCAACCCCAATCAGTCGTGAGACAGCGCCTACCGCCACAGTCTGTCCAATGTAAAAGTTTTTCCTCGCCACTGTCGCACTGTTGCTTGCTCTGGAGGGAACTACTAGATCCTAAATTATGTGGTCTAGTGTGGTTTAGACCTACTCTATCTGTAAAGTGTCTCGAGATAACTCTTGTCATGAATTGATACTATAAATAAAATAAAATTGAATTGATTGAATTGTTTATGTGCTCGACTTCCTGTCCCACACTATCTGCCGTGTGTTGAGTTGCTGCGGAGCTCTCTGGTGTCCGGCAAAAATAGAAGCTCTGTGCATCTGCTCCGGAGGGTTGTGGATCGCCAGAGCTGGGACGCAGCCGTTCTGCATTGTTTGGAAATACACACATTAACTTTAATGGAAACCAAATTACTCCGACGCCATGGAATTTGGGGATATGCTGAACTATTCTTGGCTGGTAGCAGTGACTTCCTTGTTGTCTGGTGATAAAAGTATTTTGTCATTTTGGAAATAGCCAGGCTAGCTGTTAATTTTGTTTTGTAGTTTTTATGCAAAGCTAAGCTATAGTCGCCTGCTGGCTGTAGTTTCATATTTACAGTACAGACACGAGAATGTTATTGATCTTCTTTTCTTGCTCAAGAAAGCAAATTTCCCAAAGTCTTTAACTATTCCTTTACATGTTTCTGGCATAGGTTACCTTCCTACAAATCCAAGACGTGTTTATTTATACCTGTGGAACCACCAGATTGTTGACAGCATGGATGATGGCGCTGCCCAGAGCAGAAGAGGAGTCCATGTAGGTCACCCTTGCCAGCGAATCAGAGATCACTGTAAGATTGTGTGTGAGCGCAAACTCCACCCTCTGTTCTGTAGGGCTGCCGTATTGCAGCAAAGCCAAGCGGGCATTCCTCTCATCTGAACGGCTGTTGGCAAGGGTGAGCTGGCGAGCTACGTTCTCGATAAACTCTTTGGCCCTGCGGTGGTCCTCCAGTCCCATCCTCTCAGATCCATCCAATAGGAACACCACGTCCACTGGCCGCTGAACACAGCTAGCCACGGCAGGCTCTGGAACAGACGCACACACATACATGAAGTTTTAAATCAAACATGGTGTTCATCAAGCTAAAGCCAGAACACAGATGCTCAGGGGTCAAAGCCAGCAAAACATATACTGTAAAATAGTAGTGTAAACTAGCTGTCTTCATCTAACCCTTCTCATATTGATAGTGACCTCATCAAGAAAGTACTTTTTTAGTTTGCTCTATGGTTTTATTCTCTTTATATTGCATAAAAACATGAATACATTTTATAGAAAACAACATAGTTCACATCAGCAAGTTTCAGTCACATACCATAACATTTGGTTAAAGCCATGTAGTCAGTTTCCTCTAGTCATCATACAAGCTAAGCCACATGCAAAAAAACATGCACCAATCACGGGCATAACATACAATAGTTCCTTAATTGTCAGAGGCATGTCCATTAACCAAACATCCACAAACACCAACTTCTGACTCATATGCAGTAGGCTATAATGAATGTATTTTCCACATGTCATGGCCTTTTCACCAACATGACTCATTCACAGAGCACAAGAATAAAAAAGTAAAGGCAGTAACCATGGATATGTGGAAAACAGCAATATAAATGCCATCAAAATGATTCAGCAAGCTTGTCATTCACAGTGGAATTGAGGCTTCATCAAAAGAGCCACTGTACACTATACAGTAGCAACATGAATGGCTCTGCAGACCAATCTGCCACCAACAAATGGACAACATCCACTTTGCATGTAAATGGAAAACGTTCCTGCACTAAGGTGGAAGAAATTATATGTATCGTCTTTCAAACAGACTGACTATTTTGAGAGACAGCTCCATGTAGTTGATTCAGAAATATTCTATGAGGAGAGGGATCATCCCATTTTGAATGTAGGCCCATCATACGCAGTAGGTATACATGCAGTATAAGGCTGCTCTGAAACGTTTGGACCTGGCCAGCTTTATATCATGCAGTCCTTTTGCTTCAGCCCAGGTGTAAATTGCACCCGTAGAGTTAAAAAAAAATGCTCACAGTTTTAATAAAATCTACTTTATGTTCAGCAGTAAGCTTATTAGTTATTGGCGTCCATAATGGCGAGGTAGCATGGTTAGCTTATTAGCATTAGCAGAGTCCTAAGGCTTTCTCTGGGTCTCCCATAATGTCTCCATAGACATATTTGAAGGAGTTGATGAAAAGCTGGGTCCACTGCTGCCTGTCCGCTCCATGGGCAAGTTTGGCTCTCTGGGCTGTGTACGCCATAGTTGCAATGCCAACCCCATACTGCTGCTCGCTCAGGTTGTTTAGCAGGCTGGTCACACCCTCCAAAGAGGTGGGGACCAATGAGGGGCTGCTTTCCTCGGCCAGTGGCTTCCAGGGGGAAGGGGCTTGCCACGCTGTGATGCCCCCTCCTGAAACAAGCGGGCGGAATAACATTGTGGGCGAGGTCCCACAGACACGACGCATCAACACAGCCAACAAAGATGCTGGAGCTACACCGAGTTGCACTAAATTGTTAGTTTGGTCTTGTGTGTTGGCTTTAAAAACAACTGCATCATAGCAAAGGAGGTAAAATGATGTTTGTAAATAAACATATTGATCTAAATGTAAGCCACAACATGTGTAATCCTAGCTAGCTGAAAGGCATCACTATAGCTAAGTTTCCATCCACTTGTCAATCAAATTATCTGAAGTTCGGTAAAAGATTTCTCATGCAAATTAAGCTGGTGAAAGTGTGTTTCAATCCAACGGCTTTAAAGCAAATAAAAACCTGTGCGTAATGACGTCACATGCTGTTTTGCTATCAAATTGGTATATCAAATTTATTTTAGACATTTTAAGGTGGTTCCATTCATTTTTGCACTGAATCGCATTCTCGCTGTTTGAGCGCTTTCCATTTACTCCAGAGGACGTCCCCCGGCTTGTCGTAACCTTTGTGGGCCATTTCCTTTGCGAGTTCCAGATAAATTAAATTCAAAAAGTCTCTTGTCTCCTCGTTTGTCCACTCACATCTGTCTTTGTTGACACCCGCCATGTGTGCAAACAGAGCGGAAATACTGAGCGGAAATTAACTAAAACTTCTTCTTCTCCATAAAATGACATAAAACTTAATCGCAATTCATGATTTATTTGGCAAATAACGTTTCCATCAGCGTTTATTGCATAAGCCGTATATCGTTTAAGATAAAATCCGATGAGACCGAATGTATTTCCATTGACTTAGACTTAGACATCTCTTTATTAATCCTTTTGGGATGAATCCTGCAAGGAAATTGAAATTTCCAGCGTCCGTTTTAGCAAGAAAAAAAGACAGTATAAAGATAACAAAAATAACAGTAATAATAATAATAATAATAATAATAATAATAATAATAATAATAATAATAATTCAGTCACTTTCATGAAATTCCATCAAATTTTACTGTTTCCATAAGGCATTTTGGATAAAAACGTGTGGATGGAAACATAGCTTATGCTACAACTAAACTATTTGGTACAAGGTGTTGTCCGCACACGTCTGAAGGCCAAAATGTTTATACTTTCAATGTTCTGAATGGCCACATTTGAAGATATGGCAAAAAGCCTACTCTCAGAAATGTGCAGGGCGTGTTGAAACTTAAAAATGATGAAAACAGGACACACTTTTGGAAAGTCTCTCCTCAAATTGTACTTGATTGTACACACACGAAAAATTATGGAAGAAGTTGTGAATAGAATGAAAAAAGATTGTCCAACATTTACCCCTGGAATCAAATGCTTTTTCAGACTCTGTTTGACAATTTGACAAGCACTTCATGAAGCATATTGACACCATAAAATTCTAGTTACCCACGCCTAAATGCTGAAAATCTTAAAAGAGGAGACACTAAGTGATACATAATATTTTAAAATCTTACCTGATTTACAGGGAAGATCAGGGCATTTGATGACAGGCTCTAAAATGAAAATAAAGACAAACGTCAGAGAAAAAGGACTAAAGAAAACAGCTTCATAATCCACCAGATGAACGTACTGAATGTTATGTGTGCTTTCCTAATGAGTGTACCTGGACAAAGCACGGTTTCAATCTTGTAGATGAACTCCTCTGCCACCAGGTCTGCAAAGCGCTTCATGCCCAGCACCTTGTCATCTTTATCGCAGGCAATACTCTTCAGACTCTCATTCTCCTCAAGCTGGTCGAACATGTCTCCGATCCCGATGGCATTTACATCAACATTGTACTCAGCTCTAACACAAACACAAGCAATGAGATACATAGAACATTTTTCTTCCACATTATAGCTAATTCTAAATTTCAAAATACAGTCCCAGTGCCAGGCACCTGCAGAGGTATTTGAGCAAATTGTCGTCATCTCTGGGGTCAAAGCGTCCGTCTGTGATGACAACAACAGTGACTTTAGCTTTGGCTCTGCGGCTGTCCTTAATCAGGTTGTCATAGGCGTATTTCAGAGCTGATGGAGTCCATGTTCCTCCAGCAATCCACTCCAAACGCTTCACTGCATCCTGAAAAGTCAGTCAAGAATGTGAGAAATGTGTATGTACAGTGGTACATAATGTGAGGTCAGTACTCAGTGTGGACACGAGGAAGATCATGATTCCATTTTTTTATACAAAGTGCTCATGGTCATATAGAAAAATGTCACCCAGTAGAATGGTTAGACGTGTTTCTTTAAAAATAATATATGCATGTATGCATGTATGTATGTATGTATGTATGTATGTATGTATGTATGTATGTATGTATGTATGTATGTATGTATGTATGCACTCATGCCTCTATATTGTTTCTGTTTAGAGTATGTATATATTAGTGTGTATATATTGTTTGTTTTGTATGTGTAAGCGCACTGTGAGCAACAAAGTTCCAAAGTAAAATTCCTCGTATGTGACCTCATACCTGGCAAATAAAGCTGATTCTGATGTATGTATGTATGTATGTATGTATGTATGTATGTATGTATGTATGTATGTATGTATGTATGCATGTATGTATGTATGTATTTATGTATGTATGTATGTATGTATGTATGTATGTATGTATGTATGTATGTGTGTTTGTATGTATGTATGTACTGTATGTATGTATGTATGTATGTATGTATGTATGTATGTATGTATGTATGTATGTATGTATGTATGTTTGTATGTATGTATGTATGTATGTACTGTATGTATGTATGTATGTATGTATGTATGTACTGTATGTATGTATGTATGTTTGTATGTATGTATGTATGTATGTATGTACTGTATGTATGTATGTATGTATGTATGTATGTATGTATGTATGTATGTATGTTTGTATGTATGTATGTATGTATGTATGTATGTATGTATGCGTGTATGCATGTATGTATGGGTAAATGTCCGAAATATAGAAAGAGGAACATGTGAACATAACTGTGATGACTTCCATCTGCCTTATGTGTGCAGACAGCACAGTGGGTCTGATGGCACATCAGCCCTGATTAATTAAGAAACATCAGAAGAGAAGAGACAAAAAGAGTACCCTATGTATACCCTAAAATACATTTCAAAACAGTTGGCACATGTGTTTGTGTCTGAGACCTTGAAAGCAGTCAGTGAATCAATCTTGGGGTCGTTGAGCTGGATGGCCTGGAAAGTTCCACTGTGACTGTACTGAACAACTCCCACTCTGGTGCCTGGGAACACAGGCAACCGTGTTTACGCCTAGTTGGCAGCCATCTTGTAAAATTTTTTGTAGTCATCTAAAAAGCAAGGGAACATTTGCATGTCTACCTGTTTCTGAATTAGGGTCTTTAGCAAGGGATCCCAGTCTGTTGATTGTGTTGATGACAAAGTTCTTCTCCAGGGTGAAGTTAGTCAGACCCACTGACTCAGAGCTGTCGATCACAAACACAATGTCCAGGGCTCCACAATGTTTCTCACAATCTGCAGATAAATACACAGGCTGTAAGAATCTGATAGTCTATCAGAGCGTGCTCAGACCACGGAATAGAAACCCAATGGTAACTAAACTCACCACAGCAGCCACATGTTTCCCTGATGTAATTCATAACATCACATTCCTGCAGTAAAAAAAAACAACAACAATATCATTATATCTATCATATTTCTGTTGATATGCCAGTGACAAAAGAGTGGTTAGATGAAATGCTCTTACAGTGAGGCCAGGATCTCCCTCAGGGCCAGGATCTCCCTGTGGAGGAAGAGAACACAAAAATATCACATCCTGCCTCTCAGCTTTGGTCTGGTTTTGGATTGCTAGGAGATAAAGCTAATCAGTAACAAGTAAACATATAAAAACACCAACTTAGGTTGGTATTTCCTAGCTGGCTCCAATTCCCTGTATCAGTGAGTAGAAAAGCACCTGTATGTGTGTTTTTCTGATTTACAGTGCAGTTTTGGTATGCTTACATCACGCCCAAGTTCTCCTCTTGGCCCTCTTAGGCCAGGTTCACCCTGAGATCCTGGCTCACCCTGTTGTAAGCAGAGAAAATAGCATTGTGTACCTGCACTGTACACCTCTTGCTTCAGTAACAGCATACATCCAACTACAATGAGTTACTCACGCCCTCTCCAAAAGGTCCTTTATCTCCTGGATTACCCTTTGGACCACAGTCTCCTCTGCCTCCGCGAGGTCCACGATTGCCCTTCTCTCCTCTCTCACCCTGTACAACAGCGGAGGTAAGGTTTCTCAGGTGAGTGTGTCACTCCGGCTAACAAATGCAAAGAGACAAAGTGCATGTGTACATTACCGGTAATCCTCTCTGCCCAGGATAGCTGAAACCAGGTCTTCCAGGGTCTCCCTGAATAGAGACAAAAGGAACAGTCAAAACAACCTGCAGCTATAGAGACCCTAAAAAGGGTCCAAGGAAGATGCTAACACACTTTCACACACATACCTTTGGTCCAATCTGTCCAGGATCGCCTCTTGGTCCAGCATCACCAGGGTCACCTCTGGTACCCTATAATACCAACATTGTTAATGTAAACTAGATTACGTAATATATCTTTTTAACATGATGCTCAAATGAGACCCTTAACCTACATTTTTCCCAGCCTCTCCTTGTGACCCTGGTGGTCCCCTGGGGCCTGGCAGGCCATTGTCTCCCTGTTCAGAGAAAGAAAGTGAGAGAGACAAAGAGACAGAAAGTTAGTGACAGGTGCAACAATAATGGTTAGATTAAAGAGTTGTGTATGGTGTTTATATAACATATTCAGAAAATGAAGATAATATCTTCTAACCTTTGTTCCTTTGTTTCCAACTTCACCTGGAAGTCCTCTCAAGCCCTCTGGCCCCATTTCACCCTGAAACATAAAATCAGCATTGAGCCCCCTAGTGGTAGAGTAATGTCTTATAATGAGGGAAATCCTATGAGTCAAGGGAAAAAGTTCATAATACAGAAATGTTTCATCTTTGCGCGACTGTGTACATCATTTCCTACCTTGTCTCCCTTAGCTCCATCTGACCCTTGAGCACCCTTTGGCCCATAGTCTCCTCTTCTCCCCTACAACACAAAAACAATTGGAAAGTCAACATAAAGCCATGCAGGCGAACAATGAAGGGGGACATTATAAGTTATTATCAGATGTTCTTACCGGTTCTCCTCTGAGTCCTGGATTTCCAGGAATTCCCTGAGAAGAAGAACACACAGGTCAAATCCATGATGCATATAATGAGTGTTTTTGAATGTATTTCTGTTTGTCTATCTTACTAGGTTTCCTTTCAGTCCAGGGAGGCCAGGTGATCCAGGACTTCCCCTCTCTCCCTGTGGAAGAAGCACCAGAGTTTAGCCTTTCACCTCGAACAATCCTTAAACCAATTAACATGACCTCAGGCCTAATATCTGTCAAAGCAAAGAGCAGCTATCCCTGTGCCCAAGTTTACCTTTGGTCCAGCGTCTCCAGACGGGCCAGAGGGACCAGGTCTTCCAGGGCGTCCGGCATCACCCTAAACACAACACGACACACATGCACACACACACACACACACACACACACACACACACACACACACACACACACACACACACACACACACACACACACACACACACACACACACACACAGTCAGGCAGAGTTTAGCCACATATTAGATTGCTGATATAGGTTTTGTTTTAAAGTGAAGACCATGTACCTTTTCTCCATTAGTACCAGCAAAACCACGTTCACCGACGTCTCCGGGGTGACCATCAGGACCCTACAAAGCATCAATCAAACACACAACATAAATAGGCCATCACACAGCACATTGTGGCTGTACTAATCATTTCAAATAGTGTTGAATGTCATACTCTGTCGCCTGGGTCTCCTTTGCAGCCAGGAGCGCCGATCCGTCCAAGTTTACCCTGTTGAGAAAGATAAGATAATGGGGAAAGACTACATTACAAAATTGGAGCTTTTCTTCAAAATCTGACATCCACTATTTGAAACATGTGGAATAGAATCATTTTTAGTAATAACTAGGTTGCATCTTGTTCCATAAATGTACTTCTCAATATCAGCCTTGTACAACTCCTACCTTCTGTCCATCTGTACCATTGCGCCCTGCAATGCCAGCCACACCCTAATGTCAAAGCAAAGAGACACTTAGTAGAGAAAGACCGATACCTTTACAAAATGAATGATAGTTAACAGATTTGGTTAAGTAATAAATCATAAATGACAAAAAATCCTACCTTTTTCCCCTGAGTACCAATCTCTCCCTGTGGGCAGACACAAGATCAGCAGTTATTTTACTACAATCAATGTGTGCTTATTCATTCAACAGATTATGAACTCATTTGACCCCAGATTTTATTATCTTTCATCTACAAACCCATTTATTTACTTAATGACTTAAGTCATGCATCGATAAACCTAATCCACACAAAAGGAAAGTGATGCCTCACCTTATCGCCTAGTACACCTGGTTGTCCCTACAAAGAGGAAAAAGAGAAAAGAAAAATAATTTATGACACTATAGATACAAACAAACATTGTCATACTGTAGTAAATATGGGCTGATGGGTAGGTGGCTGTTCAGTGTCTTACTTTGCTACCGGGCTGACCAATGGGACCCTCAATACCGGGGTCTCCTGGGCGACCTTTTAATCCTTTCGGACCTGGGTCGCCGTTGTCTCCTTTAGCTCCCTGCAGTCAACAAGTTAAAAGGAGAAAATATGAGAATGAAAAGGTTGAGGATCAAAGTCATGAGTGCAGTTTCTGTAGGAGTGTGTACGTGTGTGTGAAGCTCACTTTTTGTCCTCTGGGACCTGGTGGACCATCAGGCCCTGGCGTTTCCAGACAGGTCACATTGTAACACTATGTCACACAGGAAATGAAGACATACAGTCAGTGTTGATACAGTCTAAAACATAAATCTTTATGATTATTAGTAGTGTGTGTATTCTTACCTGTACAAATGCCAAATGTTTCTGTGAACACAAATGGAACAAGGTGTGAGCAGGAGAGACATTCAGCATGTTTCATGTACTCTGTGTGTCTATGTGGGTATTTTTGTGTGTTACCATGGTGTTGATGATGCGGTCAATGGTCTCTGTATGTATGGTGGCTCTGCCCTGGCTCAGATCCACAGCCATGAAATCCCTCCTGTAGACGCTCGCAGGAGAGTTGGCAATCTCCCTCAGCCCTGTCTCTTCGATGTTTTTCGATGCCGCCACGACAAACATATGGATGTCCTTTTCGCGAGCCCCCTCTGCTGCCATTTTGATGCCCCCGCATGGGTTCCCAGTTACGTGTCCGTCGGTGATGACCACAGCGAATCGGACTAAACCAGGGTTGGTGGTAGAGGGGTAGCGCAGCATTTTTTCGGTCATGTTGGTGAGGGCACAATCGATGTAAGTACCCTTACCCAGGTATTGGATTGCCCTGACGCCCTGGAAACATTGACAAGTGGGACTTGTTAAGGCTGGATTACCAATGAGGAAAAGCATTCAATTGCCCAGATACCCAAGACCCTCAGGGGCCCTGAAGGTATCTGCGTCACTCTGGGGTAATTTGATTAATATATTGATATAAATTGAAAATGTAACCTAATCTTCAGATGTTGTGTTGAAATAGTAAAATAAATAATCACAGAACACATTTTGGGGATACAATTAGGCGTTATCTGGCAAAGAATCAGATGAGAAGATCAATACTCTGATATGTATCCGTTTAATATATTGTCAGTTAGCGTAGCACAAAAACTAGCCTTGCTGTACGTAAAAACAGCAATGCCTTGCTTTACAGGGGTTATGAGCTGGACTATTTCTTGGGAACAGTTGCCAGGTGACCAGCGGAGACTCCAGGGAGTTACTGCTCCCAGTCAAGGAATAGTCTGGTACATAATTCAGCATACAATGGCTAATTGTAATTTTTACATGTTAGTTTTTGTATGAATTAAAAAAGCAATATAGAAGTGCTGGTAGGCAGATTTAGTTGAGACCCAGGCTAACTGTTTCCCCGTTTCCAGTCTTTGTGCTAAGCTGTTGTCATTGGCGTCAACAAGTGTGTGGTGAGCTAAAAAACAAACACAAAGTTTAAAGGTCCTATTGTGCGGAGTCACAGGTCAGAAATCTCCATCCATTGGAAGGAAAGACAAACATTTAACAAAGAAGCGGAACTTCATGATTTAATTTAGCCTGCAACATGTGATGTTGCCTGGTGCAGCTTCATTGTACATCATTTATAGGCTAAATGTCAACGTTATCAAAATCCCTCAATTCAGTACTTAGTTAGGTACATAAAACACCTAAATGTGATTCAAACAAACTATTTAATCTTAAACTTGATGGTATCTGGGATGTACAGGGATGTGTGTGTGTCACTCACATTGATGAAATTGCTCTTGGGTCCGATGGTACTGAACTCTCTCTGTTGCTGAGAGAAGTGCAGTCCACCGATATTCCAGTTGATCCGCACGACACCTTTAAGTTCAACATCTTCCAAACGCTGTGCAAACTGCTCAGTGAATGTCTACAACAAGGTAAAACACATACACTATGAATGACACTATAAAACAGGAATATTTTGTGTTGATGTTTAAGTGATGAAATTGCAGAAAAATGAGGAACCTTGATGCTTTCCACCAGCGCTCCAGGGGGTGACTCCTGCAGGGCGATGGTCTCAGATGTGTCTATTGTGAAGTACACGTCTACTGCACAATCATTCTTCTCTGGAGGGAACAGAATAAAACACAGGTAAAGCTTCCATGAAAAGTGCAATGCATTTAAATCAGCAAGATGAAATTCTCTATGTTATGTCATTAAATTGTTGACATTTTAACATGCCATGTTAGTATGGCTGTAAGGGATCAGGTTCATCGCACTTACTGCTGCACTCTGTGGACTGGCCGTGAGTCAGGGCTCCAAAAAGAAGACAGAGCGCAATGACCTCTAACCCCAGCATCTTCCTCTTCTCCTGTCTGACACACAAGGGCACAAGACACTCCACTGAGCCAACAATTTGCTTGTGTATTTTTCACTTTATGTCTCAAGTTCAATAAAGTGAAAAAAGAAAAGACAGAACATACAGAAAAAACACTGAATCACAGAAATTGAAAAACATATGTGATTATATGTGGTTAGAATAACCAGTAGTCTAATAGCCTTTCACTGTGGTGTAGTATAATTATATAGAATGAACAAAACTATTGGTGAATAACAAGCCAATTTGATTTGAGTAGTAGTTGAATGCCAAACTATTCAGAAAAATATTTATAATTTCTTGTGCATCTGTATCTGGTATCAGTTAATTGAATGGAGAACACTGATTAATACTGACTGTCCCATGTCCCATGGAACAAAATGGCTGCCACAGAGTTATGTAATAGGTATGAAATGATCAAGAGTTACACATGGCTTTTCTTTCTTGTGTTTAATGGTGGACATAGAAACGACAGATGGATTATAATGGATTATTCATGCGGAAACCTGGACAAAGGCCTTAACACGCTGCCAAACTTCAGCCATAACCAATAGAAGTTCAATCAGATGCACCAAATATATACAGGCCTAAGTGCTAACCGTTTCACCAAATGAAACATGTTGAAACTCGAGGCTTAAAAATTGAATTCATTACCTTATCTAAACATAGCACCTCAATGTTTTCAAGTCAAGAAAAGATTTTACAAACATGACTCTGCGTAATGACACAAAATGAACAGACATGCATTTGGCAGCAGAGAGCTCTCCAGAGGCTTTCCCTCACAGCGAACCTCTGTTCACCTGTTTGGGGGCCCTAGCACATTAATCCTTATTGTAATTTGACTAAACACAAATTTATGTAGGGATATGCATCATGTAGTCTCACATTGCCAGACCGTCCTTCACAGCACTGCAAATGAGCTCTTGCTACATACATATACAGCAGTCCAGGATGGGAGAAAAATCGTGCTCTGGTTTATTGCCAATACTTAATTAAATTCTGACAAGACAGGTACTCATGCTGGACCTACCTTCCCCTTGTTATCTCAGGTGTGTATAATCCAAAACAGATTATTAATCAGATTATCACAAACCAACAGCGGGAACACACTTGATAAGAGGCCTCAAGACCCCTGAGAGGTGGGGCCCGGGACAGTGCACAGTTTGCCTGATTATTAATCCCGCCCTGCTGGATGTGCAGAAAGGAAGAGCCTCTCTCATCCATTGAACACTCAGCACACTGGTAGCAACATGTCAACAAAGCCTACAGTTGGTCTATCAATAACTCTTCATCAGCTGCAAGATAGACATCACTAGACATCCTGCCAACTGTATTCACTGCATCTTCACAAGAGACTAATCTGAGAAAACTTCTTCCTCTTGAAAAAAACATTTATAATATAAATATCACTGTAAATAAATGCCATCCCACAAAAAAATGTAATGTAATTTGAAGTACATTCAATCTACACTAACTACAAAAATATTTTCAAAATTTGAAAGTGCGAACCAACAAGCGCTTTGCTGTGGCTCCCTCTGGCAGACGGACAGCTGTGAGCTGCGAAGGAGTCGCTCTGCAGATGTTCCCACTCCTCTCTTACTGTCCAGACTATGGGAGTAAGTGGGAGACCCCATGGCCTTTCAACACTGCACAGGTAAATATCATGCAAGAACATGCAGAGATACCAGCACGACTGATATCATGTTTTACATATGTTTTTTTTATAGGTTATTACTTGGATTTTGAAGGAGTTGCGTACTACTCAAAGATTGTTCTTGCGCAGCAGTTTGGTTTGTCTGGGAAAACCCCGCATTTCTGTTGATAAGAGTAAGTCTGAAGACATGCAAAAAGGCAAAGAGAAAGACAGATAGACACACGGAGAAAGAAGTAGACATATAGGGGGAGAGAGAGACAGAGATTGGTAGTTGTGCGTAAAAGTGCTGCTTACCTGAACTCTTTCCAACAACTTTAAAAACTTTGTTAGCAGCTGATTCACTGTTGATTTATCTTCTCATACTTGCAGGAGGTAAAAGCCGAGAAAGAAAAGGGAGATACGGGAGTTAGAAAACAGCTCTGGATGGGCTTTCACTACCCGCAGCAGAGTCGTCCGTCGCTCTCCTGTCCCGGTCCAGCCCCAGCAACAAGCTCTGATCCCTCCTCCTGAAGTCTACGCGTACGACGCACCCCAGTGCCCAGTGCTGTCCGCTTGGAGGCGCCATGGCTCCTCAGGAGCCCGTGCAAACGCGCGCGTGTACCCCCAGTATTGCTGTCAAGAACCAGTAAAAGAGGATGCCAAAGCGCAACTTGAGTTTTGAACAGCCAACCCCCTCCACAAACATATTGTAATGCCATTTTAGTATCAGTAGATATTACATTTTCATGGATGTGTCCCTCAGCGGAACACATGGTAACCCTGGGGACACTGAGCTTTCATGTCCCTGAGATAGAGCATTTAGGAGGTTTTCACAGTTAATCTTACACATGTGGTGAGTCATTTTGAAATAGAACAGGATAAAGAGTAGACTAAACCCCCATACTCATAAACACACACACACACACACACACACACACACACACACACACACACACACACACACACACACACACACACACACACACACACACTGACTCTACTTATGTCTAGTGGTCTGGTTACAATTAGTAGGCAGAGTGAGAGGAGTTTATACTCTATATAAACACCAACAGACTGCTCATGAGTCTGCTTACCATGTTTATACGCATGTAGGTGCTGCATGTTTGCCTATCTGTACTGTGTTAGAGGATTGGTGGGAGGTCTCCCTGTGAGAGGATTTATCATGTTTGTACACATCTGCACAGACCCTTACTTCTACACATGTAAAGCATTTCTTGTCAGTTCACTGTTGCTATGTATATGTCGCAGACAAACACTTGAGCAGGTCAGAGGGTCTAATTTACTTGAATTCTCTGATGTGGCCTGCAGAGTTGCAAACAGTAACACTTCCACTAATGTTTTATCCAGGCCAGGATACGGGAGGCGATGTTGTGAACAGGCTTTTACTAGGGCTGTACGATATGAAGAAAATGTTTGATATGTGACGCTGTTGTTGAATATCGCAATAACAATGTTACTTAAAATAAACTGATTAAAGTGCACTTAGTTCTGGACTTAGTAACTTCATCTGAAGGTGTAGGGGGGCTTTGATCAGTCTATGGGAGGTTGGAGGTGAGACAGTAGTCCACATTTTACTTAGTGCAAAGAAAAGAAGAGTAGGAGGAGGCGAAGGGCATCTTCTGGACGGAGTTATAAAGCTGTTCTCTCTGTCTTGGCCCAGGAAGAGTTTTTCCTTAAATAGAGAAGAAGAGAGTGGAGCAGAGAGCGTGTGCGTGTGCGTGTACATGTGCGTGTGCATGTGCGTGTGCATGTGGGTGTGATTGAGAGGGTGGGGGGTTCTGGTCTCTCTTAAAAGTGTGACTCATAGAATAGGAATGACCTCCCTCCCAAATAAGAGTAAACCAGTCTCTGCCTTTCTTGCTGTTCCCCTCTTTTTTACACACACACACACACACACCCACACATACACACACACACGCACGCACGCGCACACACACACACACACACATGCACACTCTCACACACACACACATAAACTCTCAGTCTTTCATTTTTTTTTCATTATTTCTTTCACATGGACTGAAAGAACGTTACAGTCTGGGGAGATTTTTGTAAGATCAGTTCCAGAATCATAAACAGCTCTACTCTCCCAACATCGCTATATCTTTTTTCTCACTATTCCATGGAAAACACACAAGGAGCGACTTAATTTTTGTCATATGCAAACAAGCACAAAGACAAAAGACAGGGCGACAATATAGACATAAAAGCAAAGCAAGCATATGAATGCACATGCACAAATCTACACATTCAAACAGCAGATACATGTTCATCTGCAGCATGCCCAGATACAACTGTCTGCATGGAAGTGATAACGTTCCAGTGCAGCTCCTAAATCTGAAATGCTGCACACCTATATACATATATTAAAGGTCAAACACACAAGATATTCCGTTTAACTTATGATAAGCTAACATTTACTTCTCTTTTCTGGAATCCCCCTTTCCACCAGATGTGCTTTCTGTTCAGACAAGACAGCTGGGAGTCATTACCCCAGTGCATCATGAACATACGCACACACACACACACACACACACACACACACACACACACACACACACACACACACACACACACACACACACACACACACACACAACCAATGAATTTTGGTGGAAAAAGGTTGTTCTGAGGTCTGAGAGTAAGATGGTAGTGAGAGGTTCAAATGCTAGGATTCAGAAAAATAGCAGAGAGGAAATTGGGTCTTAGACAAACTACAGAGAAGCCAAGACAAATTCTGAGGAACAGTCCCCCCACACACATACAGTACACACAGACATGCACGGATGCTGTAAATCATGCACAGAAATATGTATCACCATGCAAGTGGCCACACAAACAAATTAATAGAGACACACACATACACACACACATACACACATGTGGAATGCTCTGATAAGGGCAGTTTTGACTCCTGTTCTTCAGAAATGACTTCACAGGAAGAGACGTATCAAACAGTGCAAAGACATGCAGCGCACCCACGTGCACACACTCGCACACAAATGCACACAGCAAAGATCCAAACAATGGCTCAAAATCAGGACCACAGGGGAAAAAAACCAGGAAATTAACTTAAACTGTTCCACTGAAATTCTGCTGCAGTGTGAATGTGGATTTTTAATAAAAAACATGTGTCTTATTGGACCACAGAGGAGAAAACACTTTAACATTTGCTTGTCCATGTACTGTATATTTTGTGCACATCTAGCAGTTTACAACAAAAAGATGCAGTTTGTTGTGATACATCCTTGAGCCCTGAAGGAGTTATTCGGTCTTCTCTTGCCCTCATCAACAGGGGGGTCAGAGGTCAGGCTCAGGACAGCAACCCTGGAGCAGGTAGAGATACGTTGCTCAAGGGAACCTTAGCAGGCAGATACTTACTAACATAGCGGGTTTGAGTTGGGACTTGTATTTATATGGACTCCGCCTACTAAACTATAACATTGTTGCACTCGGTAGTTAAAGAATAAATCACCTTTTCATATTTCAGATTTTCAGATTTCTTTTCGACAACTTGAGTCTTCATTAGTGGTCGTTATAACATTTTAGTCACTTAGTTAATGGCTAAGATCAGGGGACATGACACGTCACTAAAGGTTAACAAGCTGGAAAAATCAGTCAGATAACACGTGGTGTACGACAAGTTGTAAACATACCGCCACTTTTGTCGTCAGAGGCTGTACTTGGGCACAGAGGAGCTGGACAATTCTTACATGCTAATGTTTAGGAGTAGAAGTGATGGTTCATTTGGGGCAAGCAAATTGGACAAAACAGAAAAAAGTGTAATGTAAGTGCAAATGTCATTTTTGCAAAAGGAACAAAATTTGATTTGCTTATCTATTGTTAATTATGATCTTCTGAAACATTCTGTGAGTTGGATGCTCCAGTATACAGAGCACATGCTCGACCAGGGGCGCTACCAGGACACTGATACTAATATGTACATGTACGTTTATCCAATACTTTTATTA
The DNA here is from genome assembly GCA_013375575.1 of Percina caprodes. Classification (NCBI taxonomy): domain Eukaryota; kingdom Metazoa; phylum Chordata; class Actinopteri; order Perciformes; family Percidae; genus Percina; species Percina caprodes. The sequence goes on along the minus strand of JABXJD010000030.1, from coordinate 1,323,033 downwards.
TCATATTGAGACTTATTTGAGAGCTTTCACTAATGTGACTTTTCTTTTACCTGAGACTCTAGAAATGAGACACCTGTAAAAAACTTGGAGATTCCACACAATGATCACTGTGAGACTATTTCTCTGGAATGACAATTGAGATGAAGGAGAAAATGCACAATGTCTAATTGGTTGACTAGTTTCATTTTGAATTTTCCTTCTTTGCTATGGGTCATAGAATTCTGGAATAACCGCCAATAGGAATGTTTTGCTGACATAAACCGACCAGCGGTTAGAATAGTAAGTTGAGTTTGTTTACAATGCTGCAATTACGGTTGTACATTTACATCACTCCAGGTTCCTCTAGAATAGGACCTAAAAAGTCCATCAAAACAAGAGCTACGATCATCCAGTTAGAAAATGACACATGCCACGAGAATGGTTGAACAGCAATACGCATGCCCAAAGCCTTTGGCAAGAATGCAAACTGCACAAATTTGAAGCCAAGTGGGGGCTGATATCCTGCTGCCACACTACAATTTGAATGGCTATTTTGTCATTTGCTTGTAGTTGGCAGAAGTTAGTATTTCTTTTATAGTAACTATAGAGTAAACTAACTGGGGTCACCATAAGCAATGTGGCTTATCTTTTATAGCGCACATTTGAAGCCATTCATCTAATAGTTAGGATATTAGGAGATATTTCACTCTGGACAAAAGTGGTGGCCCAATCTACCGCTCAACATTGCCCGAGAGACGCGCCGCTAGAACAGCTAAAATAAAGTGGGTCACAATTGAGTGAGCCTACAAAATCTAGTGGACATTTACAACTGAATAGTTTTTGAAAAGTTTGCCTCCATTTTCTCTTTTTGACCCCACAATAGCAATGTAACTGTATCCCAGATCAGCAACAAATTTGCAAGACTTAAATAGTCTACAGCTATACCATCGGCTTTGTAAGGCTGTATTATTATATACGTATTATTATTAAATGTTAAAACATTCAGACGCAACATGTGAACACAATGTCTGCATGTTAACATGCACACAATGCTAGGACAATGCTAAAATACTGATGTTAAGGTACAGTTAAGTCCACTATCTTACTTTAGCATGTTATCTTGCTAACATTTGCTAATTAGCATTTAACACAAAGTAATAACGTTTTTTGACTGGATGGAAAGCTAGGGGATCACCAAAATACAAGAGGGTTGCTATCCCCACCACTATATTGATATTGTGCTAAAATTACATTTGGAGGATCTTTAGCGGGATATTTATGTATCAACATATGAAAATGGATCTTTGTATACTGGCTTTGAAAGCCACAGATTTCAAGTCTGTTTGTGTGTACAAAAGTGAGCTGAGACATGTTGGTGTAGCAACCTTTATTGAAGGAGATCTTACAACACTACTTAAGTTTTGTTCCTCAGGTAAACACATCTTTTTAACAACACGGGTAGAGGCTGACACACTGAGAATAATAGCACCACAGATAATAACAATACAGCAACTCTGCACTACTCACGACAAAACAAAATGAAGGTGTGGAACTTACAGCTGAGGGGATTTAAAAAAGGTACACACTGTTTTCTGTGTGCATGTGGGTGTGAGGGGCTAAGTCCCACTAGGTGTATTTTTTCAGCATTCAACCATGACTGATGTTTTCCTACCCCAATGATGAAGCACAAAGGTGTGTGTGAGTGTGTGTGTGTGTGTGTGTGTGTGTGTGTGTGTATGTGTGTGTGTGTGTGTGAGATCGAGGCTTCTCTGCTGTGCAGACAACAAAGAACAGGTTTCTGTCATTCTGTAATTTTAACCGGTGATCCCAGCACAGCTGTTTATGGAACAATCACCAGGCTCCACATAAAACATTACCTCCACACACATATACATGTAATTGATGTTGACATTGAGGTGCTCACACTCTCACACATACAGATGCACACACTCAGGCAGAATTACACATGTTAAAGTCCGGCTGTCGGGTCCTCGTTAGTACCACGTGATGAGTTTGTTTTGGGGGTCTGCCTGTCCTGTTTTGTCAGTATGGTGATATAATAGAGCTTTCAAGTGATGTTGGGTTAGAGTTTTTACTAAGTTAGCTTTTCCAACTGACTTTTTCAATATGTTTTATACTGTAGGGGCAAAACCTAAAATAAGGATGACTGGCCAATTATGCGCCAGCCTTCCATGTTAACAATTATTTAGGTTCCAGAAGAACTCGCCAAATAATTTGTATGTTTTCAATTCACAGCTGCAGTTGGCTTGCTTACATTGTAAAATTGTGACACCACAAATTCAACACCACTTTAGAGAGTGATAAGAGTTACAAAATGATTCCACATTAAACCCTAAACACAAATCCACAAAGGAGCTCTAGTCCTGGAAAGATAGGAGAGTGTAGCCATTTTCAAACCAAACTAATACGTTTAAGTAACACACTAGCTGAAAGTAATGCAGAATACCTGAGGAGAAATCAACTCAATGCATTTAAAAGCTAGAAATGTAGTTTAGTTGTGGCCATGACTGATGGCCTTCCAGGTCTGAAGCATCCCCCTTTGACGTGAGACTTTATTTACCCTGAACTTTCAGCAATTCCTCCCAGTTGTGAAATGTCAAACAAGCTCTAACACTCTAAAGTTGTGTAGATCAGCACCATCATTTGGGATATCATCTAATGGACCTAGCACAGGCATACAATCTGCCCTGGAGACTCAACTCAGGGTAATAAGGTGTCATGGAATTTCATGAAGACACTTCCATTTGTCTGCCACACAAGCGTAATTATGGAACCCATGTAACTTCTTCAATAGCATTTACACACTACTGTTGGCCAGGTTTCCATGCTTACGCAAGGTAGCGTAACCTAATTTGTTCCGGTCCTATCTTAACCTTAACTCAAGCTCAATGCCTAACCCCAACCAATCGAGCTGCTTTGTAGTGCGGGCCTTCCCTAGAAGTTACGTGGATTCCATAATAACGCGCCACACAATCATTCGTTATATTGTGAGACTTTCAATGAAAAAGAAAAAAAAAATGTTTTACTCAAACACAGTGTATGGTAAATGAGTGAGACTGAATATTCATATTGGGACTAAAAATTGAAAGCGTGTTGGTCCTGTTGTCCGGGGCCCCTCCCTCAGGGGATGGACACCCTGCGGGAGACGGTTTGGTGGAAAACCCCACGGAGCAGAGAGGCGTAATCTGGGACACGGAACAGATGCCGCTGTGCGTAGGTGAGGTCATCCCGCCGCCCCCTGCTCACCAATGTGCGCAGGTTGGCCTCATTGACTTGGTTGCCAACGGAGATGACAAAGAGCTCCACCCTGGCGTCCGCCACCTCACGAACACGCTTCTCCAGCTGGGGCTCGGTGACGGCCTGAGACCTGCCGTCAGAGAATAGCACCAGTTTCTTCTTGCCTCCCGATGCATCCCCACGTCCACGTAAATTCTTAATAGCAAATTCCATGGCCTCTAACACGTTGGTGCCGTCATTTTGGAAGGCCGCCTGTTCAATCTGACGAGACAGCAGGGTCAAATTGGTAGTTAGCCCCTGCTCCATGCGGGCGCTTCGGCTGTACTGGCCCACACCCACGTTGACAGTGGCACCGCGCTTCTTCTCGCTAGTCAGGAAACGCTCAGCCAAGCGGTGGACAAAAGCCTTGCTTGTTTGAAAATTCTTCTGGCCCACACTGGCCGAGCTGTCCATCATTACCAAAATATCTGCACTTTCAGAGAAAGAGACTGAAACACACCAAATATATTTGATTAATTGCTGTTTTCATTGGTTCTGTAAATGACAGACTGGAAGGAGCAAGACATCAAAAAAAGCAATTATACAATTTTTAATTCACTTGTAAATTTTATAGTTTAATTTGTTGGTTGTTTTTAATGTTTAATGTCAACTCTCATTTACTGTGCAACCTATAGACAGAACGTGAGAAAGGGAAAACAATCCTATTAAAGATATAAATGGCCAACTGGGTTTACAGCATTAGATAAGGTAAATATCAAAATAAGTTAACCATGGTCCAATCAAATGTGAAACTATTAACTGACGAAGAAAACAGACTTACTGGGACATTTGTAGTCTGGGCATCTCTTTTCTGAAGGAGAGAACAACAGGGGTAATATTTAAGTTTATTCGGGGTTGGTACAAAAATGTTTAACATAAAAATTACCAGTGATGTGTGTGTGCACTTCTGTGTGTTGTTAATGTTCACCTAGACAGATTCTGGATGTGAGGTTCTGCAGGAAAGAGTCATCTAACAGCTCTGCAAAGTTGTCCAGGACAAAGGAAAAGCCTGGTTTGGGGTCATTCTTACAAACCAATTCCCCAAGCTGCTCGTTGTTGGGCTCACGGCCTGAGTAGTCCTTCACTCCTAAACCGCCCACCTGGAGAGGAGAAACTAGATTTTCAGTTTCGCGGCTACTTTACATTATTTCACTTAAAGTGTCTACGAGTGGCACGGTCGTTTACTGTCTATCAAAGTGTATTGTACTCACCCGCAGTTTTTTACCACAGAGTACGTTGAGGGGAATCTTATCCCTTAAAATATCAGAACGTCCGTCCGTGAGAACGATAACGACTTTGTTCTCATGAGTCATTTCCTCGATTGTGGTATTCAGAGCAAAGTCAAGGGCCTCGCCTGTGTACGTGGCCTCCGCCAGCCAATTTAATTCTCGCACTTTCCTGTATGACACACACACACACACACACACACACACACACACACACACACACACACACACGCACACACAATCAAGTCAATGGCTATTTAAGAAAATGTATGACAAAAACTCCAACATATGTAAATATTGTTGCTCTGGCACAAATGAGGCGATTGATATGTATTTCAGCATCCATTAGAGTTACATAAATCTGGATTGTGTTGTAGGCTAGCTTAGCGCAAACATGGGAGTAATGGTTACCCTCGGTCAAGATGAAACTACACATGCTCAACCAGGTGAGCTCACCAGGCGCCCCTTCTGGTGCCATTTAACAGGTGGTTTGATACCTTTACCTGGCTATACTAAAATTACCATATCATTTCGTATTTTTCATAAAACTTCTGGTGCTGAAAAATGAAGCCACAAACTGCAGTTCCTTGACTGGCCACTTGAAGCTTGCTCCAAAAGGGAGTCAATCCCCATAGTCCTCCAAGTTAAAATGCCCTTTACAGCAGAATTAAACATGTTTACAGCCTAGTACAAAAAATAGTTTTGGTCTCTAAAGCTAAGTTTCCTTTTCATGACAACTGAACAGGGGGTACATTTTAATTTTTTTTTAATTTTTTTATAACTCACCCGTTTAAATTATGTTCAGGCTTTAAGTTGCATAACCTAATTACGGGGGTTCTGCTTTGAGTGAAAAGTGGACTGCCGTCACAAGAAGCAAGCACAGACTGTACACTTCATTTGGCCTGCCACAGCTCCATCCACGCTCCACCTCTTTGACCATTTTTGGATTAGCTGGGAGGTCACAGAGACTACGTGCATATTTTATACAGTCCATGAGAAAAACCCCAATTTGCGCATTTCCCAAAATTTGAAACTATTCGACAATGTTTCATTTACTGTTCATAATAAACAGGGTAAATACACAAATGTGTTAAAAAGCCACTTGAGAGATGTTGCAAAGCACTTTTGATAAAGCTAGGCTAACTGTATTCCCTTGCTACTATTTTTTTGCAAAGCTTTTAAACATGTTGTGGGGCAATTTCTTAAGCGGTGCAAATAGATAATATTTTAATTGATCTCCTCACACTTAATGAGACAGCAAACAAGAGACAACACAGTAGAAAGCCAATATTGAGTTAGTAAATTAGCAACTGCACTGCTGCACTATGCACTTATTGCAATACTAAAACACAGACTTCATTGCATATGAACTCACTGTTTAAATGTGATGAGGTTGCCAACCCCTTTGCCCAGTCGGACAAGTTCTTGGGCTTTCGATCCACTGTACTGGACAACACTCAACCCAGAGTCATTAGCTGCAAACTGGAAAGAAAAACATTGCATGGTGACTGTGTGTTTTGGTCTGTTTTATATGTACGAGCATGTGTTTTCCTCTGTCAACATTTCTGCGTCCCACCCATCCTGACTAATTATATCCACACTGGAAGAGGAGAGTCACTAGAGAGACATAAAAGCAAGTTCCAAAACCTGAGTATATCTTTCATTCACAATTTCTATTTTGAGGTCTGTTTTCAGGGCAGCATTTCAAAACATCTCTGAAAACATTTTTGGTGTAATTTTGAATAAACAACACAATCCACAAAGTTCAAATGCTGGTTATCTTAAAGAGGATCGGCAAAGATGGATGAATATGAAATACAGTAAAGTCAAATGTCCAAACCCAATATGAATGCAGACTGGACATTACCTTGAGTTGTTGGTCTTTTGACAGCCTGTCTATGACTGTGATGATAAAGTCTTTGGCGAGCGCAAAGTTTGTGGCACCAATACTTTCTGAGCTGTCCACAATGAACGCCAGGTCCATAGCGGCACACTTGCACTCTGGAGAGACACACATAAACAAAATCACAGAGGCTCACAATAAGCCATAGAGAACCAGAAACAATTATGATGATGACTTTGTTTTAGATTGAGCACAACTTACCACAACAAGCTGTGGGGTGATTATGAGAGGATGGAAAAAAACACAAATAAAAGTTAATTAACACAACATAACCTGCATAACCCTCACATTCTTCAGGTTTCGATTGCATGTTTGGCTAATGAGGCACTGAACTGAAACGGCAAAGTGTTTAACATCAAATACTGTGGCTTGATTTTTGTGAGTGTGTATTTCAGCGTGCGAACATGTTGTAAGAGGTTAACTTACAGCAGAGCTTCATGATGATATCCAGAATTTCACATTCCTGAAGAGAAAGATGGAGTACAGTACGGTACAGCCATGCATTGTTAAATCACATTACATAACTACTGTATGTAGACTAGACTGTTTCAAGCTGCTTGGTGCTATTGATGATGGTGATATTTTACTCAGAGGACTGGTAAGTGAAAGGCTACGTTTTTTTTTGTTTTCAGGAAATTGAATGTATGGCTTTGGACTGAACATACAGTATCAGTTTCAAAATCAAAACTAGCGCAGCCTCAAGGGGAAATAAAGCCTGTGGTGCTTAGCCAAACTGTTCTGGGGCAAAAATGAGGGCAAGGGTTCATATTAAATAGACTGATTCAATTCTTTTAATACTCACATCAGTTCCTGGTGGTCCAGGAGGCCCAGGAGGTCCCTGAAGGGAAAGGGAGAATGAGTGAGAATCATCCCCCTGATAGATGTGTTTATCTGTTAAAAAAACTGGCCAGACAAAAGATTATCTCATCTGACTCCGTACAGAGCAAGTACTGAAAGACTCTTTTTTTTATTTCAACTGACAAAAAAAGGAGGGGATTCTTTGGAAAAGCCATATATCCTTTGACTGCAAACCAGAATCTTTCAGTTACCGAACCCAGAACCACACCCACACATTTATGTGCACTGCTATCTTTCTGCAACAACATGTGAATCTTCCAAAAGATCATTGCCACAGAATTTTGTTTTTGGTTCACTAGGCTGCAGGAAAACCATCTGTTTTGTTTTAACAGACTCAGTTTAAGAGCATTCTTTTCTGTGACAAAGAGAGAGAGGGAGGGAGAGACGACCGTTAATTGTAGACGAGGGAAACTTTCCTGAGAACACATGACGCAAACTCTTCACCCAGAAATATAAAGGAGAGACACAATTCAGAGGTGAAGGCGGAGAGGAGGGAGAAAAAAAGGAGGAGGAAGAGTAGGAGGAGAGACAGAAAGTACAAAAAATGTGAAAGGGTAGAGTTTGAGGACTCTGCCTTGGAGAACATGTCTTTATGCACAGTGTTATATTTAGATCTTTGTTCATCTTTTCCCATGATTCAACACCACAAGCTTCCACTTGCCAGTTGTTGAAAAGGGAAATGGAATAACATTATCTTTCCAACATACCTATGAGCCAAAATAAGGGATGCAATTTGTAATTGATTTGATGTTATGTTGAGTGGTAGGATTAGCTAACCATAGCCTAGGTACTGGATTTGTATGGAATCAGTCGCAGCTTACATGTGAGGAAATACACAGTGCTGGGGTTTGCTTTGTTCTTTTTAGCACAATTTATGTAAGGTCTGGTGATATTCTGTATTTCTATGTCAACAAATACCATTAACAAAAACCAACAATGAATCGATCCTACTAAAAGAAGTAACAAGTGTTGTACAAAAACTATTAACATAAAATTAAAAAAAAATGAAATCAGTGGCTTTATAATTATATTAAATTAAAATGTTATTTTCAATTGAGCTAAAATAGGCTAATCTTAGGATCAGCATAACGTTCCACTATAGGTATTTACAAAAAAACCATGTGTGAATGTGAGAGTAGGTCAATGGTTAGGAGGGAGGGATCTACTTTGCATGTGTGGACTGCAATCTTCCAGTGTCCCAACTTGCTTATACATGCAGACAAACCCACAGTCAGTGGCTCAATGCTATTCTTACTGGATTGCCCTCTGGTCCTCTGTGACCTTTGGCCCCTTTAGGTCCTGGAGGTCCTGGTTGGTTGTTCTGCAAAAAAGAAAATTTGAGAAGATTAAGAGAGTCCCATACCTGTATTGAATTTCTTTAAGTATATTTCGTAAGGATGGAAATATGTGTTATAGTTATACAACTATACTACAATGTTTTATAGGGTATCCATGTTGTAGATCTACTTCTGTAAACCTCCATCACAGCCTGGGTGTAATTTGACTTCATATGACTGCAGCCCAGCTGTGTGCATGTGCTGCTTCTCTTCTCATTTTTTGCATCATGAGTGTATCTGCACATATCACATCTGGGGGTCAACTAAAAAATTTTCAAACACAGTTAGCCAATATCAGTCTGCAGTAGAATTTGTTAAATTTTGTTCAGTTTATTAAATATGGCTTGGTATTTCCATATTTAAAGGACTTAAAAGTGATGTGAAGAAATGTCAAATACTGAAATAATTGGTTACTGTACCAAATATGGGGGTGATGATCCACAAAGAGTTTTGTAACTACTAGGCAACAACTTGTTCATCAAAAAAAGAACAACACAAAAGCATAATCTGTATAAAGGAATGTGTGAATGAAAAAAATGCATCTGATTAAAAATGGACAATGGATGAAAGCTTGAGGATGTCATTCATGTGTTGTCTGTGGTCAGATGGAAGAAGGTGTCAAACAGCTATGTGGTTAAAAACCACACTGGTGGGAAACAATGTAAATCTAGGTGTCATCAGCATAGAAACTGAGATTTACATGACATTCATAGAGGATTTTTGACAAATACGGATATATACAGTGAGAAAAGTAACGGTCCTAATATAGAGCCTTGAAAATAATGTCACAATAAGAAAAAGTGATTTTTATTATCTGAAATTTCTAAAAGGCTTAATTTTGGCCAGGTCTGGTCCTGCCTGGCTCACTATCAGCAGCTATCTCTCTGCAGCGAGAGAGAGCAACCAAAGCCCCTGCAGCTGCTGCACTCTGACCCACTGCTGATCGCTGTGGGATTAGACTGTCGAAATGTGGAGAATAAAGACACTGTTGAACACTTTAAAGAAATGTGGGCATCTTGGCTTGAGGAAGACTACGGACAGCTGTATATAATTTCAAATTGTTGCAAACTTGCAAATTGAGAGCAAATATCATGCACAATGGAGATATGAAACAGCTTTCAAAATGGTTTGCAAACATGAGCAGATTCAAGGATAGCAGCTGTTTTAAAAATGAATGTACTGATGTACAATATTGAAACTTTTAACAGAAAGAGCTGCATGTATTCTCTTCATCAAAATACCAACAAGGCCTCATATCTAAAAATCAGAATAGGTCAATTGCCAATGACTCTCAAAATAACATATATGAGGGTTCTATTTAATGGCATACATGGCTGACATGACTGTACAGTGGGTGTTTTAAATATCTGACTGTGAAACCTGATTGCATAATTACATGACTGTTTTAACTGCCATTTAAGGTAACAGTTGCAGTTTTAAACGTGTATACAGTTAATGTTGTAAAATGAAGCAAGTTAAGTTTATGCAATATGAAAACTCAGTTAAGAAATCATCAGGGATTGGCTTAACCAATCAAGGCAACCAATATGAACTGATGTGGACCAATATGAATGAGAAAGAAAGGCAGAGAGAGTAGGTAATGTCAAACACATGGCTTTAACACACACACACACACACACACACACACACACGCACACACACACACACATATAGTTGCTGTCAGCCTTGAATAAAACCACACACATGCCCATATACACACACGGGTCCGGTTACCGCACATTCCCATCTTCAAACACTCTAATGTTCTGAACATGGGCCTTATCACACACACACACACACACACACACCCTGACCTTGAGGCACATTTGACAACAGCCAGATGTGACTGTTTGTCGTACCTTGTCATATATTACCATTTCAACGTATGTTAGCTAAAAAGGTGAACAAGTCATAAGGTTTGTCTTTCTTTTCGGTCACACTCCTGTCTGCACCCACCTGTGCCCTCTTGCCAGAGAAAGTGCAAGCAACAAAGAAAGCTTCATGCCTACACAGTGTGAAATATTTAAACAATTTAAATTAGAAATCCTGTCAATCATAAATCACAATGAAGCCAGTGGCCTAAGATTCTCTGAAAATGTTGGCCAGTTTGATGTTGCATGACTTGTCGCATGACCACTGTACTGTCCAAAAAAGAGTAAATGGCTGAATGTAAAATGTGAGAAAACAAAACAGGCAACTGTTGTGAGAAACGGATGTAAAAATTCTTAAAAGACAAAAAAAGAATTGGATGAATGCCTCTGGGGATAAGTGGAATGCAATGGATAAGTTTTTCCAATGAGAGGATGGCATCTTGCTGAATTAAGTAGTTTTAAAACGGACATGGTCATCAACTGACCAATGGAACAGCAGCAGAAAGAAGATTAGTGATATTTTGTTAAAGGCAATAGTTTGACATTTTGGGATATATGCTTATTTTTCATGCAGAGAGTTAGATAAGCAGATTGGTGATACCAGTTTTATATCATGTCAAGTTAGCTTACCATGAAGACTTGAAACAAGGTGAAATGGCTAACCTTGCTAGAGCTAACTGCTCTTGGACAAAAAAATAGTTGGACAAATAACAACTCTTCATTTGAACACTTTTTGTATAAGTTAAACAAGATATAATGTCTTGATTAGTGAGCTTTAGAGGTGCAAGTAGGCTGGTGCCCCCTGTTTCCAGTGTTTATGCTAAGTTAAGCTAACCAGCTGGTGGTTGTAGCTGTATACAGTGGGGTTCAAAAGTTTGGGCACCCCAGATAAAAATTTGCATTAATGTGCATAAAGAAGCCAAGAAAAGAAAGGAAAAAATCTCCAAAAGGCATCAAATGACAGGTTCGACATTCCTATAGTATGTCACAAAAAGTTAGATTTTATTTCCATCATTTACACTTTCAAAATAATAGAAAACAAAACAAATTGGCGTCTGCAAAAGTTTGGGCACCCTGCAGAGTTTATAACATGCACCGCCCCCTTTGGAAAGCTGAGACCTGACCGTGTCATGGATTGTTCTCAATCATCGTCTGGAAAGACCAGGTGATGTCAATCTTAAGGTTTTAAATGCCCAGACTCATCTGACCTTACCCCAACAATCAGCACCATGGCTTCTTCTAAGCAGTTGTCTAGAAGACTGAAACTGAAAATAGTTGACGCTCACAAAGCAGGAGAAAGCTATAAGAAGATAGCAAAGCGTTTTCAGATGCCAATATCCTCTGTTCGAAATGTAATTAAGAAATGGCAGTCATCAGGAACAGTGGAAGTTAAAGCAAGATCTGGAAGACCAAGAAACATATCAGACAGAACAGCTCTCAGGATTATGAGAAAAGCAAGTCAAAGCCTTCGTTTGACTGCACGATCCATCCAGAAAGACCTGGCAGACACTGGAGTTGTGGTACACCATTCCACTATAAAGAGATACTCGTACAAATATGGTCTTCATGGAAGAGTCATCAGAAGAAAACCTCTTCTACGTCCTCACCACAAACATCAGCGTTTGAAGTTTGCAAATGAACATATAGACAAGCCTGATGCATTGTGGGAACAAGTTCTGTGGACCGATGAGGTTAAAACGTTTGGAGAAGAAAGGGCACATAATTTAATGAAAAGAACCTCTGTCCAACCGTTAAGCGTGGGGGGGGATCAATCATGCTTTGGGGTTGTATTGCAGCCAATGGCACAGGGAACCTTTCACAAGTAGAAGGAAAAATGGATTCAATAAACTTTCAGCAAATTTTGGATGCTAACTTGATGCCATCTGTGAAAAAGCTGAAGTTAAAGAGAGGATGGCTTCTACAAATGGATAATGATCCTAAACACCTCAAAATCCACGGTGGGTTACATCAAGAGGTGTAAACTGAAGGTTTTGCCATGGCCTTCACAATCTCCTGACCTCAACATAATTGAAAATCTATGGCTAGACCTTAAACGAGCAGTGTGTGACAGACAGCCCAGAAATCTCAAAGAACTGGAAGACTTTTGTAAGGAAGAATGGGCGAAGATACAAGCAGTGATACTTGCCAAAGGGTGCAGTACAAGGTATTAACTCTGCAGGGTGCCCAAACTTTTGCAGATGCCATTTTTTTGGTTTTCTGTTATTTTGAATTTGTAAATGATGGAAATAAAATCTAACCTTTTGTGACATATTATACAAATGTCTTATCTGTCATTTGATGCCTTTTGGAATTTTTTTCCTTTCTTTTCTTGGCTTCTTTATGCACATTAATAAAATTTTTTACTAGGGGTGCCCAAACTTCCGAACCCCACTGAATCTATGAGATTGATGTCAAGCTTCTCAACTAACTCTCGGCAGGAAAGTGAATAAGCGTATTTCCGAAATTGGCAAACTTTTACTTTTAGCAAAGTTGCTGCCAATAAAATGACCACTCACCAGAGGACCATATGGGTGATTTTGTATGTATCATCCCATTTACTTTATATTTCTTTTCTTAAAGATTATTTTTGTTTTGCATTGTTGGCCTGTATTCAATGGTACAGCTTAGACAACAAAGGGGCGAGAGAAGGGGCATGACATGCAGCAAAGGGCACCCATTTACATATTTCTGACGACCATTTTCCTAAGCTTATTATTAGTTTATAGACTGATAGTGGCGTGGTGTTGATTATTTATATTTCTGTAGGAAAACCAGTCTTGATAAAGTCAATGGAGCAAATCAAACTTCAAGTAACACTACTTTGAAATCAAGAAGATTTTGATGAGATTCCAAAACTGTTTCCTCAAAAACTGACTTGATTACATGATTTGAGTAGGTGATATGGCACTTTATAATCAAGTACACCACTGTAAAATCAATTACAGAGGTTATTTCCTGTACTTTATACTGCTGTCACTACTCAAGGACAAGCAAAATTTGGAAAAGGTAAACCGAGTGAATAATACTTGAGTGGAGAGCGTGTATCTAATCCTGCTTCTTGATGAGTGGTAAACTGATCTGGCACTGTAAATGCAAAGCTTACAGCATGTCACTCCTCTTGAAGAAAAGAGGTCAGGGTGCACTGATGTGCAGATGAGAGAAAGTACAAACATGTACGGAAATGTCTATACCATGAAACACAAACCATGGAAATGCAATAATTTTAATGTAAACATGACCGACTAAAACCAGGGGTTAAAGTGTTAGAACGGACACGCTCTATGCACATAGGTGACATCTCTCTCGCACACACGCACGCACGCACGCACGCATGCACGCACTCACACACACACACACACACACACACACACACACACACACACACACACAAAAGGAGTGAGGCAGTCCCTTTATCGTTTCTGCTCATTTCCTGGTATCCTTGACAACGACATATACACAGCTGCATCAGCTCAAAGCCCTCTTCCCCATAGACAGATGCGCACACACACACACACACACACACACACACACACACACACACACACACACACACACACACACATTAAGAAAGTATTTCCAGCTGTTTCAGATTGTGAGAGCAAAATAAAGGGTTTAACAAAAAAGAGTAAAGTATGTGAGATAATAATACAGAAAACCAAAATGAAAGACAGAAATGACAAGAAGAAATCTACTATTATATATTTCATACATGTTTTAAGGGACCAATAAAAAAAGAAAAAAGAAATATGTAAATGCACCCATAAAACGAGACATGTGACTCACATCCTGTCAGCGCCCTCAGCCAAGAAGGGATTGAGGAAAGATAAAATGAGATCAACAGTGAGGAACAACTGCAAAAAAGGAGAGGGGAGTCAGAGGGACACTTACATCGGGGCCTGGATCTCCGGCATCGCCATCATCTCCTTTGGGCCCAGGGGTTCCATTGCCACCCTGAAGGTCACAGTAAATGTCAAAGGGCTTAAGTGTTTGAGCACTTTGAGTGTCTATTAAAGCGCTATATAAATTTTATGAATTATTTTATTATTATTATTATATTATTATTAAAGGTCAAGAGTGTGCATGAGCATGACAATTGATTTCACACTGTTGGCAATGAATTTCAAACAACATATTCAGCCTTGATGTGTAAATGTAAAGTACTAGGTAGGCTGATCTAATTCAGCTTAGTTTAAAGTTTCCTATAGATAAAAAAAAAAAAAAAACTAACTCCACTATATTCATCCAGAATATATCAGGTGACTGACCAACATCTGATTTCTAATAAAAGTTAAGGTTAAAATAGAAAGTTGAAAGGTCACTCACCGGCTCACCAGGGTCTCCGCGGGGCCCGGGATAACCCTAAAAAAGACATACATGTTCAGAATCTACAAATGTACACAGAGCACAGTCCGTCATAAATGACATGCATTAACTGCTAAAAACACTTACCTGGAAACCAGGACAACCTGCAGTGCCATTTCCTGGCGCACCATCTTCTCCCTGAAATTAAGAAAGCAATACACTTACAGATCCATCTGCATATGTACACACATATACAAACACACAAAAAGGGCAGGGAATATGATGGATGGCACACATCTGGCTCCCACACTCACCCTCTCCCCCAGCTGGCCTCTGTCTCCCGGAGCTCCTTTGATTCCTCTCGGACCTTTGGGTCCCTGGGAGATGAAAGGAATGATGAGATTAGAAACAGATGAAATTGGACATGTCATGTGTGTTGAAAACATTTGGATGTTGTCAAGACAAAATGGTATATATTTCAATCTGTTGTTATCCGTTTGCTTAGATTGTGCGATAATGTATGTAATATACATGATTTATTTTATGGAGTTTTAGAGTTAAATCAGTGGTGCTACAGTTGGAGTTTGAGCTTGTCTGCTTTAAGCTTTCAAATCCTAAAGCCCCTGAAAACGCAGCCTCAAATTTTTAGTATTTCTCTATAACATTTGGGATTCACAAAATAATAAGCACTAATCACAGTTTAAAAACATGTGGGTTTAACAAAAAAAATCATAGTTACATTATTACATGACATTAAAAATGCATTACTAATAAAAAGATAAGAAGTTAAATTTTTTTCATGAAGTGTTTAATACTCCAACACTAATCTGCTTCATGGGCATGAGTGTTTTGGATCAGATTTAATTAATAGTGACCAAACAACCCACCAACTATCATCAGATTCTGATTCAAACTTTGATTGGTGCACAAAAGTAGAGCTCCTTTACAACATGTGAGAAAAGGTCAGATTAAAACAGAAATGTGTGTGTGTGTGTGTGTGTGTGTGTGTGTGTGTGTGTGTGTGTGTGTGTGTGTGTGTGTGTGTGTGTGTGTGTGTGTGTGTGTATCCTGTTGGCCTCACTTCAAGTCCAGGTGGTCCTTCATCTCCTCTGTAGCCAGGAGATCCGGGCCTGCCAGGCTCGCCCTGGAAAACAACATCATTAATGAGACATCATTAAACCACTTCTACAACAAAAACAACCACATAAAACACACTGGAAAAAAACTGACAAAAGGCTTTGAAACCATTTTGAACCAACACAACCTACAACACAGAGAACTAAATGGTTATATATACTGCTGTAGTTGCTTATATTTTTTGTTTTCAAAACTAGATATGATAAATGGTTATTGTCAGCGTCTGACAACTACAGCCCCCATGAGCTTATGGCATAGGCTAGTGAAACACAAGCTAGCCTGAAATTGTCTCAATCCAAAGAAAGGCTTTAAAATTAGTTTTTTACAGCCCCAGATAGTTCACTTTAATTATCACGTTACATTACTATTATTAAAATATTTTTATAAATTAGTCCAATATTTCTATTGATTATGACAACATTGTACTAATATATTGCAACACAGTGGCATCCTTGCTACAGTAAATTGAAGCATTAGTTGCTAGCTGACACAGATGGTATCCTGAGCAAAATTCAAAATGGCCACCATCATAGTAACATCAATGTTTGCTAATAGTGGTCAATTCAGTGAGTTAATTGTCCACAGATCTGCCGCTATCATCAAGCAGTAAAGCCTCCCATGAGCCTGTTTTGAAATTGAAGTTTCACACAGTTTTTAATATGTTAATGGAGCACTCTACATTTTAGATGAAACACTTCTAGGAAGATATAATGTCATCTCAGTGCAGTCCCGGCTGAGACTGAGACATGGGCCGCCTAGCTAAGCACTAAGACTGGACACATGAGCAAAAAGTTAAGTGTTGAAGTTAGCTCTGACAGAAGTGAAAAAGTACTCCTGCCTAACCTCCAAAGATGTCTGATTAGAATAGAAGGACTTAGCTTTTGAATTAGCTCTATTTCCTGACAAACAGCTGGGTCCAGCTGCTGCACATCAGGCCTGCCCTCACTGTGAAGTCACACATGTAAATAGCAAAGGTTTTAGAGTACTTGGGAACTTTTTTATTTAAACTTGTGTTCAAGGCTAACACTTTGCACCTGTTTACAGTGTCTGGAAAACAAGCCCCATCTAGCTGGATGCAGAGAGTTGAAATTAATATTGCTCTTCTAGTTTGACTTGTTAACACAGAAGATGAGAATATTTGCGGAAATGTTTGTATGCTTCTTTAATTTTAAGTCAACACTGACTAAAAAACATTCTAATATGTTACTGTATGCAGCACTATGGCTCGTTTAATGAATGCAAATGATGTGCATCACTTTACTGCATGAGAGGATAGAGCTTTTCCTGAGAGTATGAGGTAGGCCCAACATGTCAGTTATTCCATGTTTTTTGTACTACTCAGTTCTTTACTATTCATTCAGCCCGGATGAGGCGCAGCAGAAAGCACAAAAGAGCCATTGAAAGTTCTGACATCACGAAGGTTACCACAACTAAAGCTTGTAACGTATTATTATTATTACACTGCCTTCTCGAGAAAACCATACTTAGGCTTTGGCTGGGGCAGACGGAGAGAAGAACTGAGTCAGAGGGGAAAGAGTGAGTGCTGATGTTCCTAGGAGGAGTAAAAACTGAGAATGAGAGAGGGGAGAAGGAGGAGTGGGCAGCACCCTGGGGCACCAGCCAGATTCTCCTCTGTTTAAGCTTCTGCTCAATGTACTCCCTTCAACCTTAAGAATGGATGCACATGCGCAAGTGCTCACACGTGCACGCACATTAGGAAGCAAGCGCAAGTTCTCCAAACTGACTGGAAAAAAAGGGATGCTGCCAGAGAGGAAAGTGAGTGGTTCATACTTGGGATTGTGTTGGCTCCTGGATCTCTACACCACAGGCTAACAGAAAATATGTCCCCTTCTAACGCAGAAGGCGTCTCAGACTACTGCAACTCCCTCCTGATTGGCTTGCCTGCATGGGCCATTTATAACACAGCCGCTTGATATGTCTTCAACCTCCCCAAGTTCTCTCACACTACACCGCTGCTCTACTCTCTTCACTGGTTACCAGTAGCTGCCTGCATTCACTTTAAGACACTAGTACTTGCATAGAGGACCACAAAAGGATCAGCCCCAGCATACATCCAGGACATGGTCAAACCATATACCCCAACCCGCCCACTGCGCTCTGCATCAGCCAACCTGCTTGCTGCTCCCTCACAGCGAGGGAGAACTAATCCCTCAACAAAGTCCACACTGTTTGTTGTCCTGGCTCCTAAATGGTGGAATGAGCTCCCTACTGACATCAGGATGGCCAAAAGCCTACAAATCTTCCGCCAAGGACTAAAATCACATCTCTTCCAACTGCACCTCAGATGATGATAGAAAAAAATAAAAACTTAATTCTTGAAGCTGCACTTTCATATGGCTCTTTGTGTTTTTGCTTATTTAAAGCTAATGTACTTGCACTTACTACTTGTTGTCTGGAGTTTGTACTTTCAGGGTTGGAAGCACTTAATTGGAAGTCACTTTGGATAAAAGCGTCAGCTAAATGACATTTAATGTAATGTAATGGTACAGCAGCTTCCGTGGGTGTGTGTGTGTGTGTGTGTGTGTGTGTGTGTGTGTGTGTGCGCATCTATGCACTGTAAATGTGTGTGACTGTCTTACAGGCTCTCCATTGGGGCCAGATGAGCCCTCCCTCCCCTGCTCTCCACGGGGTCCTGGCTCCCCCTGGCAAGAAAAACAACAAATGTTTAAAGCTAAAGGCATTAATGACAATAACAATGGACAAGTGAAGCAGACAGGGCCAAATTTTAAACTTTAAAAACAGTATTTTCTATTGAGGGCAGTGTGGTTGCGGTTGACGTAATACAGCCAAACTGAATTTCCCATGAATTTCTAAGGAGGAGGTGCTGAAATGAGACAGACCCTGAAGGACTGGGAATCTACACTGCATCCCTCCTCCTTATCCTTATTATCACTTACCGGGTCTCCTCTTGGACCTCTGTTTCCACGGGAACCTGACTCGCCCTTCTCTCCAACTTGTCCCTACAAAAGATTTTAAAGATGTTAACATATATTTTTGGCAGCTTTCCCACCCAAACAAACCCTTATTTGAAGGTTAATGTTAATACTACTCACTCTCTCGCCGCGACCTCCATCCTGTCCAGGTGGGCCCTGAAACACAAACAAATAGCCGGATATTAGATGAGCCGTTAAAGATCACCAAGTTGATGTCACTGCCGTTGTCAGGAGCTTCATTGCTTACATCATCACCGCGCTCTCCTTTGTCCCCGTTGTTTCCGCGAGGGCCCGGCTCACCCTGTCACAACACAGATTATTACACATTTATCATATTTTCTGTTTTGTGTGATACACTTAGGTACAGATCTGTTGCTCATCATCATTCCCTTTGCGCTGATTTACCGGAGGTCCCATTGGGCCATAGTTTCCAGGCCTTCCTGGTTCCCCGTCTCTTCCAGGATCTCCCTGAAACAAGCACACAATGTCTTATTACAGACCACCGAAAATGCTATTTGAAATTTTCAAGAGCCCAAGTGTTTTTTTCATATCTTACTTTTCCTCCTTTCTGTCCATAAGGGCCAGGGTCTCCCTTTGGTCCAGGCTCTCCCTGCTGGCCCTGGAAGCAGAAAACATAGAGAGACAATCTCAGTGCATGATTACAAGCAGCTGAAGCCACAACATTCAATCATGGAGACCCATCGTGCGTGTAAGCACATGTACGCGTGTGTGTATGTTTACAGTGTGACTATATGGCTTCATTTAAACAATCTGACAGCAGAGAATGTAAACGCAGCAGTGATTAAGAGTGCCCCGGTCTGCCTGCCCAGGGGGATCCAGATGCAGGAAGCGATGTTGGTCAGGGCTGTAATGGTAGTGGCATTCCTAAACATGCAACTGTGGCTAATGGCTAATCTGTAGTGTAAACTATGTGGCTGAGCCTCAGATAGATATAGAAATGGCCTGTTGGATAGTCTGTAGTTCAGAGGAAGGACTACAGGTAGATAGGGTAAAGATTTTTACTAAAAGATATCAATATGAATTGTCCCATTGTTTTTTGTATTACAAGTTTCCTAAATTACTATGTTAAAAATGTGCAAAAGAGGCCTTGGATGTTAACTTTTTGGTAAATTAAAGGTCCCATGGCATTCACTTTATGAGGTTTGTTAACATTAACATGCGTTCCCTCAGCCTGCCTATGGTCCCCCAGTAGCTAGAAATGGTGATCAACCGAGCCCTGAGTATCCTGCTCTGCATTTGAGAAACTGAAAGCTCAGATGGGCCAATCTGGAATCTTGCCCCTTATTAGGTCATAAGCGGCATGGTCACCTCTCCTTTTTGGCAGTTGGTCAAGGCCACACCCCCAGCCTCCACCTTGCCCCCCCCTCCCTCCTCCTCAAAAGCTACAGACTCAAAAATGGCACATACTAAGGTAAGCTCATTGTGGGACTGGCTCTAGCGGCTGTAATTCTGCACCAAGGCTGAATTTTTGGAAAGACACTTCAGATATGGTAATAGGGGACCACTAAGGTCTATATAAAAGCATCCAAAGAGCACCATGTCATGGGAAATCAACAGAAGCAAATAGACAATGTTTTGTAAAATAAACACTGAAATGTGTATTTTAAAAGTTCTCTCTCCAATAGTCTGAAGGAAGACATGTTCTGGAAGCAAAATCTCAAAATTGCCTAGTGCATGAAAAAACAATGTTTTTGCCTGTAGTGTCTCGCTTTAACACATCAAAATAGAAGTATTCAGAGGGTGTATGGCCTGACACTTATACATCTGTGTATTTGCAGTTCTCAAACCTGATGTCATTGTCAGTGTGTGTTAACGTCTAGTTGTTGGTTCCCATCTGATTGGGATTCAAAGTGTTTGAAATGTGTAACATTGGTGTGAGTGAAGTCAAGGCCAAAATGCAAGACCATAACAGTGGGATTATTCTGATATTTGAGATGTGCGACTCACGTCTGATCCGGGACCTCCTTTACAGCCAGGAAGACCTGAGAAACCCGCTTCACCCTAATGAGGAAAACCAGAGAATCATATTGCCAAACTTGATCAAATTGACCAAAGAACAGACAGATAACCAGAGTTGTATTGTTTTGATGTTGAGGTCTGTAACTCACCTTGCGTCCATCAATTCCATCCCTTCCACTTTGACCTTTGTCGCCCTGAGATTTAGCAAGAGATAAAGAAGATTGAAAGAGTGAATGAAAAAGAATAAAATTGACAGAAGAATAATTTAAGCTTTCGGAGCAATCACAGATAGGAGAGCAATCCACTAAAGATCAAACATGTTAGGAAGAGCTCACCTTGTAGCCTTTGTGTCCTCTGTCACCCTGCAGAAAACACACACAACATTACTCCATGAATAATACAGTACAGTCATCCAGGAAAATATACTGAATCTGGTTTATGTATACTTTTTGTTTAATTTTTGTGTTCTGTTAATACCTTTTCTCCTTTGCCACCACGGTCTCCCTGGAAACAGAAACAAACACATCAGAATTATCCTCATTACACACAGCAAAAGGGATCAGTGTCGAGGTTGGTGAAGTGTGACCTAGAGTCAGTGATCATCAAAAGCTAAACAACATAGAAAAATTACATTTCGGCTCACGTTTGCAATTTTTCCTCCACCAACCTTCCTGTTACTTGTTTATTTCTTGGTCATAAACATTTATATGAAGCTTTAAAGGGGGGATGAGAGCCATCTCACAGAAATGGCTGAGGACAAACCCTCTAACAAAGGAAAAACTGACCTTGTTCTTAATACTACAATATGAATAATATGTACAACACTGGGAAAAGGGCTATATATGTGTCTAACCCATTACAAAGTCCAAAAAGCACCTGTTCCTATTGTTTTGCCCATATGAACCAATTCATTAAGTGCACTTTACCTTCATTCCACTATAACCAACAGGGCCAGGGTCTCCAACGTTGCCCTGTAGCATAAAGATAGAAATATTAGAACATCTGAATGACACTTCCATCAAGCCTGCATGACAAATCCAAAGAGATGTGATAATTGTTTTTTTCATTTTGCACGTCTGTTCCTATGCTGGGGATGGCGTTGGTGGAGGATGGTTGAAGTTACCTACCATGTCACCAACATCTCCTTTTTCTCCTGGCATTCCTGGTCTACCTGTTTCTCCCTGTAGAAAGGCAGAACAAAAGATGAGTTAAGTATTTAAAGTCCTGTGCATTTTGCTGTATTTTCCTGACAACCATCTGTAGTGCAACTGAATGTATTGTTTTTTTCCCCTTCATATTATATCATCACACCTTAGCGCCAATGTCTCCTTTTTGTCCTGGAAGCCCTCCTGGAGCCTGCAGACAAAACAATGAAATACAGAAATTGAAAAAAAACACTCAAAAACAAAGTCAGAGAAGAATTTATGTTGGCAATAAGACAAAAAATGGCATACTTACATTGCATTCGTAAGAGCAACACTGGGGGACAAAAGAGAAGAAAGATTATGAACACCTTAAAGAAGGAAAAGTGTATCTTTGTCTCTATATATATATGTTTATTGGCTATCCTCAATAAATCTAAAAAGGACTCAAGACCCCATCAAATCACGCTTGTCCCTCCCTCATTACTACCACTGAGGTGTCCTTGAGCAAGACCCTTAATCTCAAAAACCGCTCCAGTGGAGCTGCTCAGTGGCCAGCAGATCAGACTGTGGTTGTATTGCGCAGCTTCCAGGTATAAATGTGTGAATGAACTGTGTGAATGCGATCAGGGCGTTGTTGTCTTTCGGTGAACCTTCCCTGAATAAATAAAGGTTAAAAAAACAAACATGGTATGTCCTTATCTTTCCTGGTCTGATCACAAGTGTCTGATCACTTGTCAGATGACAGTAGGGCTGGGCAATATCTCCAATATTTAAGACATAACTACAGTGATTTTGTTGGAAAAAGAAAAGTGAATATCACTGCAGTCTCAGTTTGCCCCCTGTAGCGGCCCTGCTTGACCCCTCCTCGTTTCCTGAGTATGAATTCAATTAATTGCCATTTCAACACAGCAATTTGCCCCGTGGCGCTCTTAAAAACAGACAAATTTTGTTTGTAAACATTTTAAGCCATGGCATTTTAGCCAATATAGAAAAAGAATATCAGTTTTAATTCAAGTTGCTTCAGCCGAACTCATAAACAATTCTGCTGTTGGGAGGCTTCAGTTAAAAAATAGAATAATTAATAAAACAAAAACATGTCAATTTAGCTGAAAATGTACATCTTACCACATCCTTTGTCTCGTTTGTCTGAAAACAAGGAACAAAACAACGACAGTTAGTTCAAAATCCAAATGTTGAATTCTGTTATGCAGAGGAGGAGAGGAGAGGAGAGGAGAGGAGGGAGAGGAGAGGAGAGGAGAGGAGAGGAGAGGAGAGGAGAGGAGAGGAGAGGAGAGGAGAGGAGAGGAGAGGAGAGGAGAGGAGAGGATGATACATACGATCATATTGATGATGGTTCGAATGGTTTCTAACTTGGTAGATGTGGAAGTGGATGCAGCAGTAAAGTTCTGTCTGTAGGACTGGTCTGTGGCAATGACTGACAGCCTGGTGTCCTGGTGAGACACGAGATACAAACATCATCATCACATGGCTTAAAGTAGCACCTACAATACAATGGCATGACTGAGCACCAAAAGATTATTTACATGACATTAGGATTTTTGGTTTATAGGATTCCAATTAGCTTCTGCAAATATTGTTGCTAGTGCTCCTGCTATTAGACATTAGCTTTTAGATTTTATTGACAGTTAGATTTCCATGTAGAACATCAAAAGAACCTGCTAAAGGGTTGTTAAATCCTTTGTCCAGTGATTAGATTTAAATTCACCCTCATCACATTGAAATTTATGTCATACTGTACAAATAACTCTTGTCTCTTGGCAGAAATCCACACAAACATCTGGCAATGCATGTTTTAAAATACTGCATGACCTGCAGAATGTTGCAAGCTTATTCTTATACCGTCTTTAACTTCACCTCACTTACTCGACCTCACTTTACTTTATCTTCCCTTCACTCCCCTTTAATGAAATCATGAACAGTCTGTTTGAGGGTTAAGACTTGGTTTTAGTGTTAATGTTAGAATTAGTTTGAGGTTAAAGGATCATTTCTGTGTAAAGATGCATTCCAAATTTCAACTAAAGCTAAGGTTGTATGTTGCATCATCAAGTTAGCTAGATCAAGTTCCGAAGATATGGTGTTTTTAGTATACAATTCCATATTGTATACATAATTTGTTTCTGAACTTACTTTTTGCACAGAGCAAGGACTCTGAATGTGGTCCCCCATCACTTACTTACGAGTCGCACTAGGAAAGGATCACTTCGCAGCCAGTATGGACAGAGACCAATTACTTTTTCAATGTGCATTGAACATGGCTAGTACGTATTGAGGACATAATGAAACCTAATGAAAAAGTGTTCTGTCAAACCTCAAGTAATTCTCTGATTAACATGCATGACAAAATAAGACTTTTTTTTTTTAAAGAAACTTAATGCATCTATATGTATTATTTATGAGCAGGTTATCTCCAACACTGATAACCTGCATTATCAGGACTATGTGTGTGTGTAGTTTGTTTAGATTTGATTGACAGTGACCACACAACGCCACATCTTTCATCAAATTCTGCAGAAATCCACAGAACAAAAAACACAAATACAGAAATCTACATGTGAAATGATCAAAATGGTTCAACCCATTTATATTAATAAACTGACTGAGAAAAAAGGTTTTTCTCGACCAACCTTCAACCCTTTATTCTTTTAAATTTAGGGTGAGGGTCCTTACCAGTATATAAGTACAAGTGTGTGTGTGTGTGTGTGTGTGTGTGTGTGTGTTACCTCCTGGTCAGGTATGATGGCAACGGCGAATACTTTAACTCTGTGTTGCTTGGCTTCATTAGTAGCCTCCTGCACACCTCCACATGGCTCTTTGTAACCAGTCATAGGATGGCCATCAGTCACTACCACGATGTACTTGTTGTCTTGGTAGTGGGAGCCACTGCATACAGCAGACACACAAACACACACTCGGAAATGATATCACTCATCTAATTACTTAATCTGATGAAGTGTATGTGTGTGTTATTATTACCTGGAGAGCAGCTCAGCAAGGCCCCTCTTGATGGCACAGTCAGTATATGTGCCCTTGCCAATGTAGCTGATGCCTTTGATGTCAGCCTCCAGGGCCTGGCGATCAGTCCTCATGTCACTCAGATGTCGTACAAGTTTGACTTCGTCACTGTAGTGCAGTGCTCCTGAGTTCCACGTCAGGGTGCGGTCACATCGGTGCTGCCTGGATTAATAGAGGTGTTAAGTTGGCAGTGGTGGAATGCAACTAAGTACATTTACTCAAGTACTGCACTTAATTACAGGTTTGAGGTCACTGTACTTCACTTGAGTATTTCTATTTTATGCTACTTCATACTACATTCCTTTAGGGTAAAATGTGGTAAATTCATCAGATGGCTTCAGTTACAACTTTACATACAAAATCTGTGATGATTGAATAAATATGATGCGTAAGTTTAAATTAAACTAACCAACAGTGCATAAAGTAGTTAAAATAATATAATAATAATGCTACATATGACACTGACAGGGCCAGTTCTGATGTGTAGTGAAAACTTTGACCTTTGTGGATATGTCTGTACTTTTTGTTAAAGAGTACCACAGTGTTTTGCCCTTTGTGGTTAAATGTTTCAATCAGGGATGGATGTGGTTGGGTGTGGTCACAACAACAGTGGTGTCCCAGGGTGCACCTGTACTGTCCATCACCTTAGCAAGGTGGGAGTTATACTAAGGGATTAAGTTCTTTAAGTAAAATTGTAGGACTTTCACTGTGTGTGTGTGTGTGTGTCTGTGTGTGTGTGCATCTTACATTTCCTTCAGTTCATCAATGAACATAAGGGTGAAAGTTTTGAGCTGATCAATATAAAAATCGGGAGGATTCGTTCTGAGGGCGACACTCTCAGATGTATCCAGTACAAAGAAAAGGTCAACCGGACATTCTGGTCACAAAACAAACAAAGATTGCGGTCAGCAAATATCTATTTAACAAAGTGTTTATGAAACAGTAAATCCAAAATGTGGTTAGGATCAGTCCTCCATACATTCAATTTAAGTGATGTCATGGCAGGTATCACTACTGCAGTAGTGGAGGCCTACATTAGGCCAAAATGATGCTGCGTGGAGCACCCTGCGTCACATAGGGTGTCATGGGGCTGATCTACCTGATCTATCCAGATAGACAGGTGCAGGCCTGTAGTGACTGCCTGCACCCTTAACATGGCTGCACATCTGTATTATCACTGTTGCACAGCACCTTGGCAGTGAAGCCGGCCTAAGGTGCAATCACTTGCTTTGGTTCTTTATCACTCTGGAATCCACAACACTGGTAGATTTTAGCCTCCATAACATCCAACTTTTGCTACCCAAGCCAATTAGAACAACCAAATGCCTGCTCAAGTTGGGCTAGGCTACTGTGATCATCTTATCTTACTTTCAGTTGTTATTGTATCCGTGCTGCTGATTTGTAAGGCTTGTTAGACTTCGGGAAGTATGCAACCCAAAGATACTGGAAATCTGGACTAGCTCTGGCAGCAAGCATCGCTTCAGTATATGACAAGTCACATTCAAACACAGAAAGACCACTTCACATGCTACATAGTGCTATAAACAATACAGACTCGAGCATTCTTGAAAAGTACATGTTTTTTTGCAAACTTACCCGAAAAAATGTTTCTTTGGGTTTGCGTTTGCGCTCCAGCCAGAAAAACGCACAGCAGCGCGAGGAGAGCTCTAAGAGTCTCCATGGTTAAACTGCAAAAAAAACTAAAAAGCGACTACACACAAAAACCCCAAAAAACAAACACCGAACCACTCCGTACCCAAGCTCGGTACCTTTAAACCGATTGGGCAAACCTTTGGTGATCCAGCGCTCCGCTGCAGTTTGTCAGAGGCAAGACAGAAAGCGCAGATGAGGACCAGAGCGCACAGTGAGGGGGGGGGGGGGTGGGGGAGTGGGGGAGAAGGAGGAGGATAGAGTTCACGCGCTTTCTCTGGGGACAATTAGTAGGGATGGACTAGAAAGCACATGAGCCAAAGGTTTACAGAGAATCTTAGATATGACTGCTTCCTTATAAGGTCTACAGGGACGGGTATACAGGAATAAATAATAAAAAATAAAAAAAAACGCTGACTGTTAAGGAGGTTCCAATGTGCACGGATTTAGTGTTTTCTTTTCAGGAAAGACAGTGCATCTAAAAACTGATTATGTTTTAATGACTAGAACATATATCATGAAATCAGAGAAAG
The DNA here is from genome assembly GCA_013375575.1 of Percina caprodes. Taxonomy (NCBI): domain Eukaryota; kingdom Metazoa; phylum Chordata; class Actinopteri; order Perciformes; family Percidae; genus Percina; species Percina caprodes. The sequence continues at coordinate 1,295,828 of JABXJD010000030.1, read as the reverse complement.
CTTTGCAGCTTTGCTTTTCACTCATACAGGTAGGCCTATGTGACACCTAATGGCCTTTATGCCGTGTAGTAAAGCAAGATGCGAAAAGATGCACACTGGAGTAATTTTATCAAACTTAATGAAAAGCAGCTGACACATCTTGGAAGCATTTTCTATTGAATATTCTCTCCTTTCCGTGGAAGCCGGGGTGGGAGGGGTTTGAATACATCTGGTTCCCTTCTGCGTCCAGACCTGACCTGAACATGAAAGCGAGGGGGTGGGGGTGGGGGTGGGGGTTCCTCGGAAGCAGAAAGAGAAACAGTGCCATCTAGTGCTGCAGGTGTGCAGATCACCACCATGGAAGAAGGCAGAGTTGTGTATGGGTGTACTATTTGGCACGGTGTTGATGTGGGTGGATGTTGAACGGTTTATGGGGACATACGCGCGCGCGCGTGCGCGTGCGTTCAAACTGTGGGACTGTAGGCAAGGTCTGGCCCGGACTCAGATTTTCCACTGAGATCACTGTTTCAGGAAAAGTTCTGCGGAAAAGCAGTGAGCGAGTGAAGGAAAAGAAAGAAGGGAGACAATTAGGGCCGAGGAGAGAGGGGGACATCTGGTAATGATCTGTGTTTATTAGTAAGCTCTCATAGTAAATCTGTTGGATTTTTGGCGGCTGTGGGTGTGTGTATAAATTGATGTCTCAATACCAGGTTTCATCATGAAAACATTACTTTCTTGAGAAAGTCATTAGCCAAGCATTTAGGAGTGTTTACAGTTTTCACAGCCCTGAAACTGGCAGATGGGAATGAGATCAATTAATTATCTCATTATCTTTCACCCAGAGGAAAATGCATGGGTATGTCCTCAAAAGGGTCAAGATAAAACCCATGGCATGTTGAAAAAAACTTAATACTTCCTAAAGCCTAGTGTTTCTGCATGATGTGGGCGCAGTCTCATGGCAGACAGGATGAAGCACGAGTTTCCAAAGGATCCCAATGTTCAGTGAAGATGAGTAGCATTTCTGAGTCAGAGAGAAAACAGGAATAGTGCTGAGTACAACCAGTGTCTTCAGCCTGACATTTTTGTGTGGTTTTTAACATCTTGCAACATTTAACACACCCCCGCATTCATCTTTGGGGTTGATCTGCCTGTGAATGGCAAACATTATAGTTCGTTTTAGAGAGTATGATTCAAAAGAAACTATGCATAAGTGAGCATGGAACAAGGGAGAAATGTGGGTAAAAAAAAGCTCGTCTTCCAGCGAAAACATTAAAGTGCAAGCGCACATGGAAGAGATTAAACACAATGTGTAAGACTTCCTCTGCCCGAGGTTGAAGTTAACATTAAGGGACTGGTCCAGATCAGACTTTAGTTTGCTAAACTAGGTTAAGGTGGCGCCATGCATAAACAAGCCAGGAATTAGCTTTGTTATGGTTGAAACCACTTCAGATACTGTTAGGCGCCAGTCAACACATCAGGAAATTGCAGGCTGATCAAGATTCTGACCCATGCCAAATAAAAGTAATGACAGGAAATGGGCCAGAATCCCTCCTGTTGCATTAGTCCCTTAGCAGATATCTTTGGAATTGTCTTCTGTCGGCTGTAAAGCAGAGAATACTTGAACAATTCTATTACTAATTTCATTACCTATGGCCACCAATGACCATTGCCTGGACATGCATGACGAGCAAGGGGGAAATTGTTCCAGGTCACCTACTGCCATCTAGTGAAACTTTTTGTTATGATAAAATGTAACTTCTAATACTGTTCACACTTTTTCAAAGAACTCAAACAAATGTTTTTAAATAAATTAAATCAACATGCACAATGTATAACCAACGTAATTTAATTTGTAATTCACAAACTTTGCAAACCATAGTGAGGGATATAAAAGGCCTACAGGAATAAATTTATGTCATCACTAACTTTTTGCACTCTGAAAATATTTGTCTTTCGGCATATTTACAGAAAGCCAACATTTTCATTTCTATTAATATTGAGGCCTTTCCAAAAATATAATTTCATCAACATTACAGCTTCTGAACATACAATATCTCACCCAAATAATATCCAGAAGAGCATCCAAACATATTTATTTATAAGAAACGGATGCAAGAAAAAAAAAAAAAAGCTCAAGGAAAAAGCTTGTGGGGAATGAGGGAAAAGAACAAGCTTGTGCAGATGTTAAAGAAAGGGTTTGGCATTTTGTAAATATTTACCTCCTTGCTGAGAAGATTGATATTAATCTCATGTCTTTCTGTTCAATATGAAACAGCTAACAAAGACAAATAATTGTCTTGTAATGGCTTTTTTTTATCTGTACAAAACTAACTGGTTTAATATGTGCCAGGACTTTTCTTTGATAGGCACATTTCACTTTTGATAGAGCCAGGCTATCCGATTCGCCCTCCCTTTAGTCTTTGTGCTAAACTAAGCTAAGCGTCTCCTGGTTCCAGCTTAATAATGAACAGCAATTAAGACTGTATCAATCTTCTCATCTAAGGATCGGCCACAAAACGAATAAGTACATTTCCCAAAATGTCAAACTATTCCTTTAAATGTACTTGACAATTGGCTAATGTGACTACATTTACTTTACAGTAAAGAGGAAAGTTTTCTTCTCAATTTCAACAGCAACTGTACAGCATCATTCTATATTTCTTCATGTATTGCTTGGTTTAGTGGTCCATTGCAACTTCAAACGCGGTGTGTCAGTATATGTGTAAAATGTTCTGCTTGTTTGCTTTCAAGACAGACTCAGTTCATGTTTGAGTGGCTTTTCAAGTGCCTCCTCAGGTGATTCAGACAGGTGTAGGTCTTGGGACAGATCTGGCAGTGGTATGGTCTTACCCCTGAGTGGTTCAGCATGTGCTGTTTCAGCACACTGCCATCTGAAAAGGCTTTCCCACACTGGGAGCACACATATGGCCGCTCTCCTGTATGCACGCGCATGTGAACCGTCACCTTGTGTGCCATTGTAAAACCTTTGCCACACACTGTGCACTTGAATGGCCTTTCTCCTGTGTGGGTGAGCCTGTGGGTGCGCATTGCACCCATCTGTGAGAAAGCCTTACCACAATCTGGGCAAACATGCGGCTTCTCACCGGTGTGAACCCTGGTGTGACTCCTCAGTCCTCCTGCTGTGGAGAAACACTGGGAGCAGTGAGTGCACTGGTAAGGTCGCTCTCCTGTGTGAGTACGCATGTGCTGCTTCAAGTCATAGCGGTTTCTGAAGCCACGGCCACAGACAAGACAGCTCTCTGGTCGGTCATCGCTGTGGCGCAGCTCATGGTTGGCCAGGCATTTTTCTGACAGGAAGCACTTACCACATTCCTGACACTGATAGGGCTTCTCATGGTCAACTCTCTGATGGTACTTAAGCTCGCTGATGCCTGGGAAAGTCTCATCACAGTATCTGCACCTGAAGCGATGGTTGGGGCTGTAGGGAAGCTGGTGTTCACTCAACTGATGGTTCCTCAGCATGTGGGCCATCTTGAAGGTCTTTCCACAATGAGAACACTCATATTTTGTTAGCAGCTGGACACACTGATGTCTGATCCGCTCGTGTAGAGACCTGAACTGACACCCACACTTGGTGCAAATGTGGGAAGCATTTTTACACTTTCTCTTCCTGTGCCTGGAGAGGTGAGCTTCTGTACGGAATGCTTTACCACACTGAGAGCATTTGTAAGGCTTCACTGCAGTGTGGAACCTCTGGTGCTCGAGGAATTCAAAACGATACTTAAAGCTCCTTCCACACAGTGGACAATTATGCGTGATTCGTCCTCGTGGGTAGACAGCTTTGACAGATGTTTTTCTGGAGGACATAGATGCCGAGGAAGTCCGATAAGCGGAGCTACTCTTCCTATGTTTACCTCCACTCATTAATTTGACGGTCTCCATCTCACCAACCTCTTCATGTCGTTGTTGATGTTTGGTCAGACACTTTGAGGAGATAAAGCTTTTTCCACACTGCTTACACTGATAAGGTTTGTCATGATCTACCTGCTGATGATACTTTAAGTCACCAATTCCTGAAAAACCTGCCCCACAATGACTGCACTTGAAGAGGCGGCTTTGAACATGAGTTAGCAGGTGTTCTTTTAAGCTGTTAGACTTTTGAAAACTCTTTCCACAGTGCCCACAGTCATAGTTACGGCCCCGTTTTGGGCAGTGGTGTCTGAATTTGTCTAGTGAGGTTGGAAAACTGTTCCCGCATTTAATGCACAGATACGCAGCATTTTTGCATTTCCGTAGCCTGTGGCCGGCTAGCAGAGTGGCTGTCCTGAAAGCCCTCCCACACTCAGAGCAGTTGTAAGGCTGTAGCCCACTGTGGACTCTCTGATGTTCGATGAGGACAGAGTGATGCTTGAAACATTTGTCACACTCGGGGCATTTATGCATCCCTGATTGCTGTCTCCTACGAGGAGATGATGAGATATCAGTCCTTTTTGGCAATTCAGGAAAGTCAGTTGAGGTGGAAGGGTTTGTAGACAGTTCTTCATCGAACATGACAATCTGAGGAACGTCGTTATTTTCGTCGTCACAAGCACTCGGGTGGGAAGCGATGGCCACTTCCAGCGATGGAGGAAGAGACAGAGAGGGAATGAGAAGATCATCTGACTGAAATGGAGCTGCAGGGAAAATGTGAGAAGAAAAAGTGTTAATACACAGCCTCCCTCTTCTTCCACTAATACACTATCTAATGACTAGTACATAGCAACAATAAAAAAGTTCTGCACATACCAACACTACTCTTAGCCAATTTCCCGTGGCACTGTTTGCTTTGGAGAAGAAATCTGAGGTCCTCTCCATTTGAGACACACTGCATGTACTCCTCTAGGACAGAGGGGGCTGCACTAATCCAGGATGCGGTCTATACAGGAGAGGCACACAAAAAAAAGAAAAGACTTTCACATTAAACGGTCTCCTTATTTATTGACTGAATTTTCTAATCTTTCAGAAATCCTCTTTGCACCTGTTTGAAATCTGGTATTGGCAGCAGCTCCTCAAGTCTGGTGAAGAATTCACAAACCAGAGTCTCCAGTGCTGTGTCAAAGTCAGGGCCATACTCCACTGGAAACACATTCTGTCAGATGAAAGAAAAATCAACTACAAACAGACACCTTCAGCAAATAAATATCCTTTTAATTTCTCACATTTTGTTCTGTTAATCTGTTATAAAGAAATAGACTCATATGATTTGAGTTTTGGCAGCTCATGTTATTTGGGGGACCATATACATTTATTTTTACCTTGAGGAAGTGTTCTCTCCCATCAGTGTCTTCTATGAGGCCTTGCACCAGCTTCATGAAGTTCGCCTCTGGTGCCTCAATTACAGGATCATTGGTCTGGGTTACAAAACAAAAAACAGCATAGCCAGATGATTAGACAAATTAAATGTAAAGAAAATATAAACCAACCATTTAGGATGAAAATTATTTTCATCACTGATCTGTTGATTATTTTCTTGTTTAATCATAAGTGTTTTATCCATAAAAAGTCAATAAAACATGCACATCATTTCCCAGAGCCCGGGACAATGTTTTCAAATTGTTTGTTTTGGAGCATACCTTCAGAAATCTATCACTTTTTGACATCCCTCCTTTCATTTTTTCCTGCATCCTAACCAGAATAAATCAGGATGATTCAGGAGAAAGGGGCCCTCAAAGTTGACCCATCCAAAGATGCAGCTAGCTTCGGTCAAATTACACTAAACAGGGTGGTCTCGTCATTGGAAGGCTAACGAAAAGGGAAACCACAATTTCAGTAATTTTGGCCCAAAATAAAATAAATAAATAAATATGCCAATTAGCTTACATTTTTTTTCCCTAAACCTTACATTTTTAAAATACCTTAACTCAGATTTTTAAAATATGTTTTAGTGTGAACACTTCTTTTCATCTCTTGAAGTTTTGATGTTATGCTGCCCGCTGAGCAACAGCAGAGTTCTGAGTATGTGGTGAATAGGTTGGTTCAACACATGAATCCTTAATGTTGACTTTCTGTTTCACCTCAAATATTACTTCAGTTTTCCCATTTGTTTATCATCACATGACTGGAAAACAGCATTAAAATTAAATTACATACAAAAAGCCCTAGTCAGCAAAAAATGGGAAGATCTTTACTTTTCATTTTAAAGCCACATGTCTAGGGCTGAGGATGCTTTGCTCATTTCTTGTACTTAAAAGACAAATCCGGTACAAAAGGAACCTAGGGGTTAATAACACATGTGTACCGAATCGACCCTTCGCTGGGATTTGTTTTCATGCTTATTGAATGTGACCAGTGTTTTTGCACACCTCTAATTAGCTTATAATGCTAGTCTTCGAGGCACAGGAAAAATAAAAATAAATACCACTAACTAGGCTCAAAATGACCCCACACTTCCACGGTAGCATGAAGGTCCCTACATGTAAACCGAAGCATTAAGAATGTTGTACATGTACAGACAGTTTATTAAAAAAAAAAAAAAAAAGTTTTGAAAGACAGTATTGTTCACGCATACGGACGGCCAGGCGCCATCTTGGGAAAACAGTCACGATCAGTCGAACAACGACACAGTGCTTGAGCTATGTCACTGGTTACTGGTTGCACGGCGTTCGTCGTTCTTCACATATTTCAAGCTACAACATTTTTGCTGACTTATGCCGTTTTTCCACTGCATGGTATCTACTCAACTCTACACAAGTATTTGGTTTTCTATTACGAAAAAAAAGTCCCTGGTACCTGCTAACAGGTACTTTTTTTTAGTACTGTATTTGTCGCATTAGGTCACGACAGTTTCCTGCTATGACGACGCAAGGTAAGGATTATGTGTTAGAAGGACCTTTCCAATGATGATGCTTTCCAGTGATGATTAAACCGTTACGTATCACAGTATGTTGATTTTTGAAGAAGATACCCGTGTCTTTAGATGCGTCACCTTTGAGGGCCTTTCTCCTAAATGGTTGGTCATTCTGGTTAATCAAACCACATTCTAATACTCTCTTATGTAGGAAAACATTTGTTCAAATTGAAAGGGGAGAGAAAGTAATGGATTTCTCATGAAATGTCCCTTTTGTCCCAATCAAAAACACGATTTTATCCAATTTACTATCATATAAGAAAGAGAACCCTGATATTTAAGAGGTTGGAACCAGTCAATGTATTTGCATTTTTGCTTTAAAATGTAGTCAAGCAATTAATCAAATATCAAAATAGTAGATTTTTTTGGTTCTCAATTAACATAATAGTTGACTACAACCTATCAATAAAAACACTCACCTCCTCAAGGCAAGAAGATCGTATTCGGTTGAGGTGACTCTCAACGGCCTTGAGATCTTCAGGGTGTTCGGAGCGCAACAGCTCAAGAGTTGTCTGGGGGAAATTTAATATACGATTTTAATGTTTCCATGATACCCTTTTGTTGAGTCTCTTATCACATAGTTCTTATGATATACACAATTGATCCATTTTAAAACACTTACCCTTGCTCTTAAGCCCAGTGAGAGCAGTCTCCCTTCTCTTTTACTCATCAGTTCAGGAACTGCATCTGTTACCATAGACACAAAATCCTCCAGTTTCCCATAGTGCTTTATGTTCCGCTGGCGTACCACTTCCCACATCACTGCTGACATCAGCCGAAGTGGTGGGACCAGGAGTGCCAGTGAGGACAGGGGGACACTGAATTCTTCAAAGAGAAAATAGATTGGGTCACATATACTCAGAGGTCACTTTTAATGTTAAATCTGTTATGATTATTGTTGCTTGCTCTGGAGGGAACTACTAGAACTGTTGGGTCCTTGTAAATTCTGAGTATGGTCTTGACCTAATCTATCTGTAAAGTGTCTTGAGATAACTCTTGTTATGAATTGATACTATAAATAAAATTGAATTGAATTTCATGTTAAATGCAAATCATTCCCACTAGTCTTATTTTGGTATGTATGGCTAAGTATCTAGGCACTTATTTTAAGGAGAAAGGGGAATAGACTTCATTGTTAATTGTAGACTGGAAATGCATTTCCTAATCAGTACAGCATCTCAGTTAAAATCCGTGCAGCCACAGTATCCATTCCTTGATGCACAAGCTAGTGTGAAATAACGTTAACTACAGCACTGTATTTAACGTTAGCTCCATCCACTCATTGCATGTGCAACGTTGTAAAGTTAGTCCTTAAATGCTCAAATAAACACATGGGGCGCTTTTACACTACCGTTACAGCCCACACGGCCCGAAATGGCAATGGACATAACATTATAGTTAGCCATAACATAAATACTTTACGTTCGCTACAGCTGTGTTAGCATAAGGTTAGTCACTTAGCTAATGTCAAATTTAGCTGGCTCTTGCTTACGTTAACTAGCAGTCACAAAGACCCAACAGTCGGTTACGTTTTAAACATAACATAACACAGACCGTAAAAAACGTATTTAAACACGAGACGTCGTTGCCATTTTGTGACCAAGGCAAAGCGTTAACCTAATTAACGTTACCAGACTAGCCCCAAGGCCGCAGATGTTGCCTGGTAAAACCGGCTTCATTATTGGTAAAAACAATTCTTGTTCCAGTGATTAGTCGAGGCCTATGCAGCCTCGGATAATCATTAGCTTTAGCTATTTGGCTAGCAGCATAAGCAATATATACAGTTTGGCCAAGCTTCACAAGCTAATACATACCCGCGTCGTTCATTTTGGAATTCTTTAATAACGATAGGAACAAAAATCATTTCAATGGACTATCTTTATACTTTCGGCTAGCGTGCTAGCTAACCGCATAATGGGGCTTCAGGCGCCAACTTCTTCCTGAAACACGTTGTTCATTCTGGGGAGCGTTGGCCCATTCAGTGTCAGTATCTAACAGCGAGGCTTGTTTTGCTTTACGGGGAAGCCCGGATAAGGCGATTCCAATTCACTCTGCTGTCAAAATGAGATGCACCGCCTCTCCGGACTATCAAATAACTAAATCTTCAAAGTAATGTTTAAACTTAATACACTTTGTTTTCTAAAATTCCTCGTATTTGTAATGTCTCAAAATCATAAACTTGTAAGGTCATGAGGTTTGAATACATATATATATTAGTAAAACCTATGTTTAATATTAAGATGTCATTTAAATGATTGTAATTTCTGCTTGGAATAGAATAGGAGTGGACCAACACCTGGCTGCATGGACTACTGACTATCTCACCAACAGACCACAGTATGTGAGGCTCCATTACTGTGTGTCTGATGTGGTGCACTGCAGCACAGGTGCCCCTCAGGGTACGGTGCTCTCCCCCTTCCTTTTCACCCTCTATAACTCAGACTTCACGCACAACAACACGGTGCTGCTGTTGTTGGATGTGTTTCTGAGGGGAACGATCTGGAATACAGGTCGGTTATCAAGGACTTTGTCAGCTGGTGTGAGCTCAACCAGCTTCAGCTTAACACCAGCAAGACAAAGGAGATGATCGTCGTCTTTAGTAGGAAAACATCCCTTTTCTCACCGGTGAGCATCCAGGGATCGGACATTGAGGTAGTGGAGAGCTACAGATTCCTGGGTGTTCACCTAAACAATCAACTGAACTGGACTGATAACACCCATGCTCTATACAAGAAGGGCCAGAGTCGCCTCCATCTGGTGAGGAGACTCAGGTCCTTGGAAGCGTGTAGGACTCTCCTCAAGACTTTCTATGACTCAGTGGTGGCCTCTGCCATCCTTTATGCTGTGGTCTGCTGGAGGGGGGGCAGCTCGGACCGGGACAGGAGCAGACTCAATAGACTGATCAGGAGAGCGAGCTCTGTCCTGGACTGTCCTCTGGACCCCATGGAGAAAGTAGGGGAGAGAAGGATGTTAGCCAAGCTGACATCCATCATGGACAACACCTGTCCTTACATGACACTGTGGGGTCGCTGATCAGCTCCTTCAGCAGCAGACTGATACACCCCCGGTGTAGGAAGGAGAGGTACCGCAGGTTCTTCATCCCGGCTGCTGTCAGACTCTACAACACAAGCACTACCTGATAATGTTGTAGTTTCTGTTCCATTTTTTTCCATCTACACCACACACTTTCTGTTTATCTTTATTATCGGTATTTATATTTTTTCATTACAAGTACTTACTTTTCAATATTTATGGTCACAGGTTAATATAATTTATATTATGCTACCTACTTTTGCTTTATTACTCTAATTACACATTAAATTTAATTTTAACGTCACTTACACCGCAATATTGTTTCCTGTATCATGGCAACAGCACTTTAAAATACCTTTATTTGACGCCACTTTGCTTACTTTCAGTCTACCTTCTACTCATTGTCTATTGTTTGCCTGTTTTTCTTGTGTGTTTACTTGTTTGTTTGTTTTGCTGTTATTGAAGAAAATTGCTGCTGTAACAAGGACATTTCCCCCCTGTGGGATGAATAAAGTATAATCTAATCTAATCTAAATCTAGAAAAAACCCTATCAGGATAACAGGAGCTTTATATGTTAGTGTATTACTTTGGGTAGTCTAATTTATTACTATTATAATAATGTGATTAAAGATCACAAACATGATATGGATTTGTGCAAGATCACAGTAGGATGTTTCATGAATGTCAGACATATTCTGCTGTTAGGAGCAAATGCATTGGGCAATTTATTGTTTGTTGTGTATTTTCTTAGGGACTCTTAACATATGGTTTAGGGCTTCAGAAACCAAGTACTACACTTACAGTAGATGTAATTGTAGAAGGTACAATGACAATGATCTAACAATAAACAATGCAGAATAATGAATCAGTAAAAACAAGAACCTCTGCAACAAAGTCCTTACAAGAGGGGTGAGTGTATTTCAAAGTGCATGTTGTAAACACTGCAATCAATACAGGCTAGTTGCATTGCTACAACATCAATTTGATAAAATGACAATGGTAATCAATGGTATTAGACAGTCTGGTTTTTCACAACACTGTGAGTTTTCAAGTGTCTCCTCAGGTGATTGTAGCATGTGTAAGCCTTTGCACACAAATGACAAGCGTAGGGTCGCACCCTCGTATGGTTCATGGTATGTTTTTTCAATTCACCACCACGTGAAAAACCTTTCCCACATTCAGAACAGATGTAAGGGCGCTCTCCAGTGTGAATACGCATATGAATTGTCAATTTGCTTGCCATGGTGAATCCCTTCTCACATACAGTGCACTTGTAAGGTTTTCCCCTGTGTGAGTGCGTCTATGTATCTGCAACTCGCCGGCTGAAACAAAACCCTTGCCGCAGTCAGAGCATAGATACGGTTTCTCTCCAGTGTGGGTCCTTATGTGTACGTTCAGGTTTCCTGACGCAGAAATACGTTTCCCACAGTATGTGCACTGAAATGGCCTCTCACCTGTGTGACTGCGCATGTGCAAATTTAGGTCATGTTTGTTCTTAAAAGCTTTTCCACAACGCACGCAGATCTGTGTTCTCCGTTACCTGTGGCGCAGCTTGTGGGCTGTCAAACTGGCAGCAGAGCTGAAAAACTTCCCACACTGCATGCATTGATTGGACAGCTCAGGAGGATGAATCTTCTGGTGGGATTTCAGCTCTCTCATACTGAAGTACACTTCCTCACACTGTCTGCATGTGAAGTTACGGTTCTGGGTGTGAGTCAGCTCATGCTTACTTAGCAAGTGCATTTTCTTTAAGCTTTTCCGCAATGAGCACAGTCAAACTTCTGGACACTATGACCACACCGGTGTCCTAATTTGTCTTGTATTGATTGAAAGCTATTCCCACATTTGATGCAAATGTAAGCTACTTTTGCGCACTGTAACCGCCTGTGAGTTGACATGTCAGAGGTCCTTCTAAAAGCCTTTCTGCATTGAGAGCACTTGAAAGGGGTTTCTCCGGTGTGAAGCCTCTGATGCTCTAGGAGTTTATAGCGGTAAATAAAGCACTTTCCACACTGAAAGCATTTGTGTGCAACTCTCTGCTTTGGAGGGCCAATCTTAGAGCTGGGCAATACAGAACTCTCAGCAGATGTAGAGGGCACCCGACAGGTGTCTGAACCTCTGTCTTCATACTCCTCCACAACATCAGGAATGCTGCATTTCCCTCCTGTTGTTTGTTTGGCATGGCTGCTATCCAGAATGCATGTTTCCTCCTCAGATGGCCATCTCACATCCTGTATCGCCATGTCTTCTACGTCCTGAGGAGAAATCCCCTCAGATTCTCTTGGGTTTTCAAATGTTTGTGTGTGAGATTCTAAATCTTTGGTGTTGGCCTTGCAAAGTGAAGGCGGGAGAGATAATGATGAGAAGAGCTGCTGCTCTAAGATAGAGGACACTGTTTAAAACAATAAAAAAAAAGAAAAAGTGATTACTCCCACAAAAAAGTCATTACCAATGAATGATGATTCATTGGTAACGTTGATTTTTCAATTTACTGATAAACAATTTAGTCTATAAATGTCAACAAATAGCAAACAATGTCAATCACAAGATTTAAAATTGTTTTTAAAAAAAAAAACAATAGTAAATGTCATTTTTGCTTGAGAAATCACTCTAATGAATTGATAACCAGTTTGTTCACAGATGGTTTCAGCACCAAAATGAACATAATAAAACTTGGCTGGTATCCCAGGCAGACTGACTTACAAAGATTATCCATCTTGGCCATTTTACCACGGTGGACCTTGCTTCTGAGAAGTACTTTGAGGTCATCTGCTTTGGATACACACTGCATGTACTCTTCTAGCACAGAGGGTGTATCACTGATCCACACTGCGGTCTTTATCAAACATACAAAGGTATTATTTTGATAGACTGATTCAAGATCTTCATTACCTGGATGAACCTGTAAAGTAAAATATACACACCTAAAATAATCAGAACGCTTCTTAAACATTAATAATAATAATTGAATGCCCATGATTAAAAAAGTCACACCTGTTTTGAGCTAGATGCCAGCATTGACATTGAATTAGAATTTTAGTAAAAGTAGCTAAAAACCTTATAGTGTCCTAATTTTGAATTAATTGCATTTTCATCACAACAAGACACATAGTAAGCAAACCGAATGTCACTCATAGTGCACTTGGTGAGCAGGACTGTAGCCACCACTGTGGATCACAAAGTCTCAGTATTTTATCTGGAAATGTTGGTGTTTGGGTCCTCTGAAGTGCTGTTTTCATTCTCATTTCATTCTTCATCATGAGGCCCATGAGTTATAAGGACAAGTTATTATTAATGCATTTAGTTTTTGGCCAAGAAAAGAAAAGAACTATGTTCTGGTAAAATGTCAAAAAAGAGTTTTGGTTGTGTAGCATTTAGTCTCATGATTTTAGTATTTCTGAAATCCTGGCTGTGGTCTAGTGCGTGAGTTAAAGGAAATATAACGAAAAGCAGTTCACAGTATGTTGCAGCAATACAACAGTACATAACATTACAGCAAATCTATGGAAGTCCATTTTGAAACAGAAAAAAGGGGGAAAAAGAAGAAAAAAATAGCCTAGTGCATGATAAAAATAAAAGATACTGATATTAATCAAGTTTTGTCAAAACTATGATAATAACTAAAAGCTTTGAGATGCTAAATCAAAATTCAAAAACAGCAACATTTTGACTCACTGAGGCTGCAAAAATCTGGAGCAGGAGAGTGAATATCGGACATAAATTTGCCAGGTGGCCAAAAACATGAACTGAACACTAATGAACACTAATGTTCTCTGTATCTTCAGTTGTGCATAGGCAACTGTTAGTTAGGCTACTACTTGCTTGTTCACCATCTTAACTTTTCATAAAGATCATTTTTTGGGCCATTTTCAGCCTTTAATTTTACAGCTGAGAAGGGAATGGCAAGCAGCACAGAGCCGCAGGTCAGAGTTGAACCCTGGTCCGCTGCATCGAGGAGTGAACCTAAAAAATGCATTGCCAAAAATGGCAGACAAAAGTCAGAGATTCATAAAAAATAAAGGAGTCCTGCTTCTCATTAAAATATTGCAAACTTGTTTAGTGTTTACTGGTCATTTTCTTACTAATACAGTCTTCAATTAATAGTAATACAGACTTTAAGTACTTCATACATAAGTTTAAGTTCCCTCCATGATGGACAAAATTATAGACAGAGAGATCATCATGTGGAAAAAATGAATTCAATTCCCATTGACTGCTTTGACTGATGATGACTCGACTCAAAGTAATTCTTGACCTTCGTTTAACTAAATGTGATTTGAAAAAATGGCACACATAAAACATACAATTCATCAAATGTCTCTTGCAGTAGAGTTTAACCTGTGTACATTATATAGATGATATGTAATGCATTACGTTGACATTGCTGTGTTTTACTTTGTGCTGATGCATATTGTAATTAGACATAGTGCCTTTTTAATCTTTTTAAAAATGTTTGCTCTCGCTGATGAGGCTTTAATCCCTGCCACATGTCCAAATGCTTAAAAATCAGATCAATTACCAAGGCACATTCAGTCAAGTCACATTTTTCTGGCACTTCATGCACAAACCCAAATTAAATTCAAAGGAAGCATCTGTCTATTATGAGGATGGATGGCAGAAGCATAGTGTGTGTGTGTGTGTGTGTGTGTGTGTGTGTGTGTGGCAGTTGTGTTAATGCATGTATGTCCACATGTGTACTGTATGTACATGTGTGTGTGTGTGTGTGTGTGTGAAGAGAGAGAGAAAGAAAGAGAGAGAGTGCATGCATTTGTGTGTCTGTGAGTGTGTAATTAAAACAAGTGATTTTTTTTACACACAGATTATCCCTCTATCCCAGCTGGTCAGAGTTGGATTTGACCACCGACAACCAGAGAGAGGAAATCTCTTTGGGGCTTAATCCAAATTGGCACCCTTGATGATTTTTTTTCCAAACTGAAAATGTGGGAGTGCTCAACTATTAACTTGAATTCGGCACTGAAATCTGAACATGACAACACATTTTTTTAATACAACTTACTTATCATGTATTGAAGAAGTCTTAGAGATGGAAAAAAATCACAAAACCCCAAAAAAGAATTTCCAGTTTCTTTGGTTTTTATTATTTTTATGGCTGTGCATTATTTATTATTGTGTTTTACCACGACTACAGTAGATTTTTTCGGAGTTAAATCATGCAGCAGCATTACTGCGTGGTATTTCTTTGCATGTAAGCCTCAATCAATCAGCACAGATTGTTTCAGCTATGTTGTTGTACTGCATTTGTGGAGGCATTATACATTAATTCAAACTTTAAAGGGCAATACACTTACAGGGACAGACAGCCATGAAGATGCAGAGGTTTTTGCACATCTGTCCTGGTTTTTTATTCACATGTCATGGACTCAGAGAGAGATTTAACAGCGTCTGCCTTGTAATGAGGTCAAATCAGTTAACTGGTTCCTCATGTGAAAATGGAGAGAAGCTACACAGTTTTGCTTGTTTTTTAGAACAGCACAGTATATCCACAACCACATCTATAATTGTTAAATGTTACCGTTGCTAAATAATTTAAAATAAGCCAAAACATGTGTCTGTTCTGTGTTCTGTAAATCCACAGATTTAAAAGACTTTTATTACCATTTAATAAAACAATCCATGAAATGATAAACCTAAATGTAATACAATCAGGCTCTCAAGGAAAGTCTTTTATATAAAAATGAGCACAGTATATTTATAGAATTTGATCATATCTTGCTATGGCTGTCATGCGAGTCACTGAAATGGTCTTTCAATATAAATACATTACAAAAAATAGTTAAAAATGAGCTTTACATACATTACACAGCCTCAAAGTACTTTACACAGTTAATTACAAAATGAGCTTTTAGTGCATTCATGCTCTTCCAATCCACATCCATCAGATAAAATTAAATGGCCTAAAGAGAGTCAGAGAAGTGTGTGGACAACAATCAAAATTAGGCACATAATTCAGGGATTATTAGTACACACAGCTCTTCTTTGTAATCAATACAACAATACAAGTCAAACGTGCAATGTGCTAAGTTTGACAAATTGATTACAATTGTAGTCTTTTACATAAGAACCATTTCAGTAAATTTCTTCATATTACCTTGTGAATAATGAGATAACGGCGAAGACCCAGGACTAGGTGGAGAGATCATATCTCCACCCTGGCCTGGGAACGCCTCGAGCTCCCCCAGTCAGTGCTGCTAATGGTTTGGGGTCCCCCGCTGGAGCTGTTGCCCCCGCCACCGACCCCGGAAAAGCGGACTAAGACGGATGTATGGTTGGAAGAAATTGTGCTTTTCTTAATGTATTTGTGTCATGACCCAAATACACTTGACGCTATTTTAACCAGGGGCCACATCTCTGTCAGTTAAAGCACCTTCATTTAATCAAAGTGCATATCAAAGGAATAATTGAATTGATTTAACTAACATAAATAAAAAATAAATCCCAAACATTAGAAATTATTATCAATTCATAATTCTGGTTTACAATTAATTATGTTTTTCTATACATTTTAAAATGTAAAAATTTTGATTGAAAATGTTATAAGCAAATCATATTATTAACACCTGAATAAGAGCTTCATAGCAGCTGCAGTCATGAATACAAAATCGCTCCTCATGTCAACATTTGTTAGCAATATAGCATGCTAGCTACAGTGTAGTAGCTTAGTTTGGTAGGAATTGTGTTGTTCAATATAATATAAGCTGCATGACTACAGCATGTTGGGGGACCAAAGTGTTTCAATACTCCAAGCACTTGTAGTGGAATTTGTATCAGTATCAAAACAGCTAAACATTGTTTTTGTTTAAAAAATTTGAACAAGCTGCATTTTCTCACAAAAATATATATTTTCATGCAAATGTTTTTATTGTCACAAACACAGGCTAGTATTTCCAGCTGCTTGAATCTGTTCTCAGATGCTGTTTTCTGTAAGAAATGTTAGCTGAAATCATTTTTTTATTTGCTACCTTACTTGACATCGTTAGCTACTTCAGTTCCTTAGCTCTTTTTGTCTATGAAAATATTCATTTTAGAGGTATGTCACTGTCATATGCTGTTGTCTTGGTCAATTAGGTGAACAGAATTTTCATTTGTCCATTTGGTGTCTCTTGGGGCCTCTGCTTTAAGGTGATTATTTTTTATTATAAACCAATGTCAACTGTAATATCATCATTTCAGTTAATGTCAAGCTAGCTATTGAGCTAACAACTTTTAGGAGAGGCAAAATGATGAACTTAGACAAATACCACAGGTCCAAGAAGATGACTTGTACTCTTTGGCCAATGAAACATTTTGCAAGTGCTTGTTGCACAGTTGTATAATGTCTGTAAGAACATACCTAACAAACATTTTGCCACAAGTTTAATCAAATTAAAATTATAAATAAAAATGAAAAGTTTCCTCTGTTCCTCTGAACCGTCAGGGGCCTGTAGGCCAAAGAGGTTATTTGTAAGGAGGATTTGCATTTTGCTTTAGAAATCATCTGTTTATATTCACTCACTCCGCACTGTTTGCTCATTGCATTGTTAAGGCTGGACTAGCGTCTTAATTTTTGTTTCAGAGCTGGAATTGTCATACATAACGTTTGCAGTACTATAAGAGAGGACACAATAATCTAGGCTGGTAGTTTGCTTTTTTTTGCCGACAAAGGAAGGGGGGGTCAGAGGGACAACGGTTAAGAGTCACCACCACTGGTGTTTACTGATATTTGAAAAACATCTGAAGATCATGTGGTGTTTAGAGTGAATGTCGGTGCATGACATTCATGTTTAATATAGGTATGTTTTTTTCCAATCTGGCAATTGTATATATTTAAGATGGTGTGAGCAATTACAAGTTTAACTTCATCTCATGGAGGTCAGGACTGCAAAATGAACTTTGATTGCTCAATTTATACAGCTGAGTTACTTAACATATTGCATATTTCCTCGGCATCTACTAATTCATATAAAATGTTATCTCTTTGACCATGAGTTATTTTGAGCTATATTCTCTGCTGTAAACAAAACAGACAAAACCACACAAACCCGCTCCACACAACTGAGTCTCAAAGGAAAGTTTCCTCATAGTTTTCACCAGGCTCTCCGAATTTAGAGTCTCTGGATGTTGATCCGACAACCTCAGAGAGGTCACTTGCTGCCCTGGTCACGCTGTTATAAGATGGTGGTGAGGACAGTAGAGTGTCCTCTGTTGTCTGGGCAATCTCCCCCGCGACAAGTCCATAGTGCTGCATCATGGAGGCTATCAGCCCCTCCGTTTCTGGAGCATTCTCCACATCCACTACAGTCTCGTAGTTTATTTGTCTGTAGAGGTAGGATGCCTGCTTCATCTGCCGGCGCACCAGATGCCTCCTGTAACACCTCTGGATGATGATTGCGGACACCTCTTCCAGTTTGCGACGCAGTGTAGAAGTGATGGGCTCGTGGGAAATCTTGGAGGGGTTGGTCATCATGAATTTCTCTTCCATTTGCTGTTTGAGGGCGTCCATCTCACCCGACTCCCCCAGGACCCGCTTTGTGAAGGCAAACAGGATGTCGAGACAGTGGATCCTATCCCCGCTTACCATGGGAAGGTCCATGGAGATCAGTTTGATCCTGTTGGGCTTGGCTATGCGCAGTGGTTCCGACAAATTGTCAGCGAAAATTGACAGCATGGAAAACTCAATGAACTGTGTGGCCTCAGAATCAAACTTCTCCCAAACCTCATAAAACATTTCAAAGTCATCCTCGCTCAGGGGCTCTGTACTCTCCTCTGTGGCAACACTGAAGTTCTCCAGAATGATAGCTATATACATATTTACCACAATGAGGAAAGAAATGATTATGTAACTGACAAAGAAAGCTATGCCCACTGAGGGGCTGCCACAGTTTCCCCGGGTGTTAGTGCCAGTATTGACAAAGTGAAGGTCACACTCCTCTGGGGAGCTGGCCATTATAGGACTCAGGAGGTTGTCCCAACCTGCCGAGGTGCTGATCTGAAAAAGGCAGATCATACTATTCCCAAATGTTTCAAAGTTAAACATGTCGTCAAGCCCATCTTGTTTTTTCACATAGGCAAAGTTCGCCATACCAAAGATAGCATAGATGAACATGACGAGGAAAAGCAGGAGGCCAATGTTGAACAGTGCTGGCATGGACATCATTAAGGCAAACAATAGAGTCCTTATTCCTTTGGCTGCACGTATAAGTCGAAGTACACGCCCTATCCTTGCCAATCTGATGACTCGAAACAGGGTCGGAGACACAAAGTACTTCTCAATGATGTCTGCAAGAACAATCCCTATAATGAGAGAGAAAGACAAGGCAAGAGTAGGTTTATCTCATTGCAATATAGTGCACTTAAACATACTTAAAGCTGCACTAATCAAAATATTTACATTAACAATGGATCAAATAACTGTGTGTAATGTGAAAGGGGTTGCTTGTAATGTCAAACCCACAAACAACTTTCACCTGACTCTGCAGTTTCCCTCAGATCTACGGCCACTTCACTTTCACTGCTTTAACCAACCTCGTTTCCAGCCATATCAGGAAGCACATTTTATTTCCAATGCTTTAATAAACCCACTGCATGCTACCTCCTGCTACCAGCTGGTGAACATAGTGGAGCATTAAAGAGCTATATATTATTATTATTATTATTATTATTATTATTATTATTATTATTATTATAAGTAGAGTGAATACTGGACTTATTCATCAGGTGGCTAAAAACACAACAACAAATAAATGCTAACATTGTACCATGTCTACTGGAAGCGTAAATAAGCAACTATTTGCTAACATGTTTGCCATACAGCTTTATACGCTGACAAGCTATGTTGTATTTACAACTCCTTCGACTGCCTCCAAGTGGCCAATCAAATCAGTTTATACAGCTTTTATACTTTTATACATATTGTAATTTGTTGAATTGCAGCCAGAAGTGTATTTTTTATAAGATAAAGTAACAGTCAATAATACAGAAATTAACATCAAAGGAACAAAGGTCAAAAATAAATAATTAACTACAAAGCCTTTGTCAAGGCTGCACAATCCTCTGTATCTGTAATTTGAATAATAGAAATGTTTAGAGATTTTTTTCTGCACCTGGATATGGATACATCTGCCAGAAATCTTTCATTGAAGGATGTACAGAAGTCCAAGAGAAAATAGCAAAAGTAAGAAATAAAATGTGTTAAAAAAGATATTCTGCTTATAGACAACAGATGTTACTGAAAAATATAACGCCCTTGGCATAGGCAATAGTTAATGGTGTACCTCTTGTTTTGTGTCTCTACTTACCCACAATAGAGAGAATTATCACCACAAAATCAAAGATGTTCCATGCAACTGTGAAGAAATAACAACGGAGGGCAAAGATCTTGATCAGGCATTCAGTGGTGAAGATCACGATGAAGACCAGGTTGATCTTGTTGAGGATGGACTCCTTGCGCTCTGACTGCTCATCAGTTTCCACCATCATGGTCACCATGTTGACGATGATGAGCATCATGATCATGATGTCAAAGGCTTGCTTGGACACGAGATCGAAAAAGAAGGCTTGGAGAATATTCTAGGATTGGGAAATACAAATGGCTATTATTACTATTATGAGGAATGTTAGCAGGCAGGACAATATGCAGGATTGGGGGTTATCAATACAACATAAAATGCCAATGTCTGAAAAATGTGTTGTATTTGAGAATTATATTATTTTACCCCAGGCCTTGGTATTGGCTTTTGAGGCTTTTTAGATCCTAACTTCTTCATAGCATTATAGTACTTCTTCTGTTCTTCCGTCATGAAGATATCCTGCCCTCCTAAGTATAGGCAAAAACACCTACCATTATTTTTACAGAAAAATGCTGAAAAAAGAATGTCGCTAAGACAAACTATTTCCTTCTAAACTACGTCAGTTAGTATTTGCACGTATTCGTCATATTTGGTTTTGCTTGGGGAATGAAATATGTAAAACATTTGAAATTTGAAATATATGACTATGTTATTCTTTATGACTGTTAACTGAAGTTGCATCTATCTTGTAGAGGGACAGAATTACTTGCAAATACTAAGTGATCCAGGCCTAACATCAGTGTTGCCAATACTCATCTTTCTTTTCTGCTGATTGAAATTGTCAATAATGACACCGATGAAGAGATTGAGCGTGAAGAAGGAGCCAAATATAATGAAGATGACAAAGTATAGATACATGTAGAGGTTGATTTCTCTGATGGGTTGTTCCTCTACCTGAAACCAAATAGTTTTATAAGTCAGATAGTTACTGTAACATGTTAATGATGTAGGCAGTGGTGTAGATAGACATACTTACTCCTCTTGAATCAACAGCTGCATGCATTATTTCCATCCATCCTTTAAATGTAGCCTATCATATAATACAAGAATTCACAACGTTATTGTCTGGGCACTGCACTGCATTGCGAATCATTGACTTTATCCATAGAATATGTATTATGATCACATTGATTGCTCATGACAGAAAGCGTGTTTAAAAGATTTGACAAACTTCCAAACAGTGCAGCAGAAAAAAACTCACCACTTGCAGAAGGGAAAGATAGCCAAGTCCCACATTGTCGAAGTTGACCTTCACTTTTGTCCAGTAGAACTGGGTATCATTCATCGAGAGGCACTCTGACTTGTTGTTGACTACAGAGACACTGTGGATGAAGCCTGTTCGGTTCACACACTTCCCAAACTTGCCAGCGAACAGGTTGACCCCCATGATGCTGAAGATGAGCCAGAAAATGAGACACACCAGCAGCACATTCATAATGGAAGGGATGGCTCCTATAAGAGCGTTCACGACCACCTGATGAGCAACAGGTAATATACAGGTTAGTCTTACAGCACTGAGGTTCTCTATTAGTCTGTCTGTGAAGATTCCCAGTCATCCAGGTCATGGTTATCCAAAGAGTGTCAACGGCAAATGGACTTGGTTAAGGTTGAGATGGCTTCTTCAGTTCTTCTGACTGACTGGTAGGGAAACCCAGCTATTTAACCTCTGTGGGGTTGTTGTCAAGACAATCTATTCTGTTTTGGCCGTGAGTGCTGTCTATTAGTCTTGTTTCAGATCTCTGAATCCCACGTCTTTGATTTCTTTTAGCAATTCAGTCTAAGTACAAAGCTATTTCTTTTTTAGCTCATGATCTGATAGTTGACTAATAATTTAGGTATGCAGTTTTAACTTTTCATCAATTAAGCCCAGACCAAGACATTTGGTTCAGACCATTCCCTCAAAACCACAAATATGAATGTCATGGCGGTGTGAGTGGAGAAGTCAGTTGGTTGGAATCATTAGGATTAATTTTCCTGGCACCCTGAATGTTTGTACAAAATTTTCCTGACAATCCATTGAATAGTTGAGATATTTCAATCTGAACAAAAGTGGTGGATCAACCAACCAACCACTCTGCAAGCATAGGTAAAATCATCATCAAACAGTCCCATATCCTTGGTCTAAACTTCATATCAATTGCAAATGCATTGGGAATCTTTTCATAACTTGGCAATTATCAATTTGTCATTCAGAATACTGAACAAACATACATACAGTCAACAGAAACTTTGTTGTAAAAGGGATATATGATAGCAGTGTAGTTTAGAAAACACATTTCTTACCCGCATGCCCTCAAATCTGGACAGAGCTCTGAGAGGTCTCAAAGCCCGCAGAGTCCTCAGGGACTTGATTGCAGCAAAGTCTGAATATCCCAGTGAATTTGCTACCAGGCTTATTAATGAAACCTATATGGAGTACAGAAAGATGTGTGTACTGTAAGAATCATTAAATGGGTCCAAATATGTTCTTGTTCATGTTTAAACCTTTAAACCTGTGGGTAATGTAGCAATTTCTTTTCTCTAATGCAAGAGGAAGAACAAAAACATTGTGAAAAGCATTGAATAAAGCAATTTCACATACATAGTCTTATTAAAACATTGCATAGTTTTTCTTAGCAATTATATAACATAAGAATAAGAAAGAAATATAATATATAAGAAAATAAAATAATAAAAGACCATAAAAGACAAGAAGAACACATTTGAAGAGCCATATTTTAGAGTTTCTGTGTATTTTGGGACATTCCACAGTTAGGAACACAATTACTTAATCTTTGAGGTTTAGATTTGGTTTGCTTGTTGTGTCATCTTTTATCAAATTTAGACTTCCACTCTATTCTACATCCAAAATGGACAAAACTAAATGGTATTCCGCTGTTGAATGGCCCTTGGATGACAGCTATGAATGAAAATGGCATGATATAAATGAGAAAAAGTCATGTCATGATTGATGACAAAACACAGACAAGTATGCACAATATGAACAAATGTGTCCATGAATGCATACTCAGCTATATATGCATATATAATATGTATATATATCAAATAGAGGGAGTTTTATAAAGAATGTATATCTATCTTTGCCAAATTTGCTTCCCAATTTGCATTCAATTGATCCAATACGTTCATTAAAAAGAATTTAGGACTTACAAGGTCCCAATGGTCAGAATTTCTTTATAAAAGTCTATTTACATTTGTGTTTGTCCAATATATCTAAAGAAGGTACTCAAAATGTATTCTCAGGACAAGAGAAGTCTTTGGGTTCACAAAGTAAAGACGGAAAAATTCAAAAACGCTGTGAAAGAAAGTAAGTTGGTAATTTTCATAGAAACAAAAGGTATGTATCTGCAATTTTCAAAAGGATTTGTCTTTTCTTCCAAACAGACATAACAAATAACATTCAGTACATAAATTAGACAGAACAGTTTAGACATGAGCTCCACTCGTGCATTTCTAAATTGACTAAAAAGTCTGTTAAGCAACATTTTTATAGGTTTAATATGCTGTATGAAGTACATCTTCTGTAGATAAACCTTAGAGTAAATGGCACTGCAATTGTTTTTGATATAAAAGCCAAGGTCCTAAAGTAACAAATTCAAAGAATGACTGATGAGTAGTTTTAAAAATTGTAGCACATTTCATAAGAAGTGCATTTGTTGGAAACAAGACGGTGGCTTTTGATATCATAACAGAAAGCACTTACGAGTGAAAAAACACAGAAGCATTTGTGAGGAAGATGCAAGTTTCCAATCCCAGAGCCCATACTCACCTGGGACCTGCTAACTACAACTTACCCTAACAATAGAGCGGTCTGTGGCAATCTGTGTAACAGCAGGTGAAATCAGAGGAAGTCAAGTCAGGCCTCAGGCTGCACGCCTCGGGCACTTTGGATTACCACTACAGAGCCACATCCATTTTACCCAAGAGAGCACTTCTTTTAAATTTGTTTGACAAAATCCTGGCGTAAAAGAAAATGTAAAATTGTTCTATTTAATGTGTGATTTATCTGTATGTTTTCTAGTAAATTGATCCAGGTCGTAAAACAGTTGTGTGGAGTTTGTTTTAAATAGGAGTAGCTGATGGTGGGGAAGCACGGTTTTGGTCATGAAGATGGCCAGTTGTTGTAGAGCATAAATGAATTGTTAAGTGCTTTCCTGTAAATAATGTGTCACTCACCAAGCTGTAAATCCCACAAACATGAACAAGCAACATTCAGCTACAATGAGAGGGGTTACACTTCAACCTCAATTATCAACATGTGATTTGTAATTACCAGCATCCCTTCATGTGGTGCAACAAAAATAGGCAAAATGTTTGCTTACATCCACGATAAGAAAGTCGAGCCAGCACCAGTAGTTGGTGAAATATTTCTTGAAGCCGTATGCAATCCACTTGAGGAACATCTCTAGCACAAAGATGTAGGAGAAGACCTTGTCGGCATACTCCAACACCACCTTTACGACTTTTCTCTTCTCAATGTATATATCTTCAAATGCCTGCAATACAAGAGGGAAAGCGGTGTGAGTAAACGCCACATCACACCACTACTGCTGGTTGAAAATGGAAAACTATTTGACATCAGATGAACTTTAAGGTTTCTGAAGGTACTATTATAATATGGAAACCAGTTGTTTTAGATACAGAAATTTTGCATTACAGTTTTTCAACCACCCTGAGAAAACATCCTGCTGGCAACCACTGTGGGAAGGTTGTCATTAAACTTCAGCCATTAAGCTTCAGTAATATTGTACTGGAATCAGACACTGAAGTGAAGAAAGCAGGAATCCCACTACTACTTCTACTTTACAGACTTACTTTTAGAAGTTTTCCATTATTTGAGATTTGAATTTACATGGAGTAATTACCTTCTTACCTTTTTGACCGATTTCATACACACATGTACAAACAATAACAACAAATCAACCAGGACTGAAAAGGGATGACATGTTTTAAAAAAGATACACATTTATTCCAAAATAAATAGTGTTAAATAAAATAAATAACAAATAGAGTTTGCCGTACCAGAGCCCCACTGCTGAGCAGGATCATGAAGATGATAAAAGTCTCAAACCAGCTGTGTTCCACAATCTGATAGCAAGTCTTCCTCAGCCTCCACCAGGCCTGGCCCAGACCGCGGCTGGTATCGATCGCACAGCACTGACAGTGCCTCATGCACACTAAGCGGGAAGGCAAAACAAATCAGCACAGATTACACTGCACAAAGGAAATATGCTACACAAAAAACATATAACGTGTAAAATGAATTTTGCAAAAGCTTTGATTATACTTCATATTTCTCGTTTCACATGGTTATAACTCTAAATTCTCAATTCTCACATTCTGGGAAGCATTCCTCCGGCTCCATGCTTTCTTCAGCCAGTTCTGACAAGTCGTCCATTTCTTCTCCAGGCTTCCTCAGATCCACTGTGCTGCCCTCTGATAGGCTAATCCTCTCCTGAGTGGTGAGAAGCCTCACTGTTACCAATCAATGTCTCACTTACTTTTTAATTAAACAATGTATGAACCAATAATGAGTTGTTATACACATGTATAGCACAGAATATTGACAGATGGACAAGTGTTTTCCATCAGCTGTCAAAGGCTAAACACCTGCTGTGACATCACTGGTTGGGCTGTGGCCATATATGCATTATGCCTCTAAGTTTTAAACCAAACAGAGCAGTGTAGCAGCATTTTTCTGTTCTTTGTTCAGTGTAGATTCATCCCATTAAATCTTTCTCACTTAGATGTGCTGCCTTGCATTTCAATCTCTTCTGAGCCTTAATACATTTTTGATGAGATTTCAGTGTGTTGTAACAGCAACATATTTCACACGATTTATAGGACAGAGGTGCAGCTTCAATCCTATAAACTGGTACGAAGTCTAATCCAGCATAAAAGAGCACCCGCATGACCTGGAGACTAGTGTACTAGCATTGCAATATTTGTGCTTGAAGACAGAGAGAATGTGCACTGATGACATTTTGAGACAATTATTGCCATATGCAGACATTGGATGATTGCTCTTGTCATTTTTTAAAGTGATATACCTGAAAAAAACTTTATTCATAACTAACTGCTTGATAAATACAATCTTGCCATTTTTAGTGTGCATTCAAAGCTCTACACATGTAAAAGGTATCCTTCTTTGTGGCTGAGCAGATGCCCAGTTAAGCTGATGGAGGACTTTTTTTTTTCTATTTTCCTTTTCCCTAATGCCTAATTCTGGTGCGGAGCAGAGCACGGCAGGGAAATAGGAAGAAAGAGCGCCAGACTGCAGCCCGCTCAGCTCTGCTCTGCTCAGCTGTGTCACTTTAATCTGCTCTGCAGGCCTGACTCCACATCTGGCCTGCTGCTGTCTGCCTGCCAGAGAGGACAGGAGCAACACACCCTCCACCTCAACCAACCCCCGAGCCACAGGAAATTGAGACAGAGGACTCTAGAGGAAGGATTGAGGCAAGAGCAAGCACCAGAGAGATTGATAAAGAGAGAGAGAGAGAAAGAGACAGAGAGAGAGAGAGAAAGAGAGAGACAGAGAGAGAGAGAGAGACAGAGAGAGAGAGAGACAGAGAGAGAGAGAGAGACAGAGAGACAGAGAAACAGAGAGGTTTCTTCAATTAATTCAAGTTAGAGAGAAAAACGGGTTAAGGGGGTAATCTTACTAAATGATTGTGTATGATGTAATACATACTGCAACACAACATGTTTAAACTTTAGTCATCCATAGTGTTTGCCTGCACACCAGCCAATGATAAGAGTCAACCATTTTGACTTCTGTTGGATCCAATCAAAACTTGAATACTCATTCTCTCAGCCATTCACATTGTTTCTCTTATATTTAAATAGCTTTGCCAATCACAGCGGTGAATGTCAAACTTTAAAGAAATACTTGGATATGTTGGGAAATACGCTTGTTCACTGTTTTGCTGTTAATTAGATGAGAGGATTATTACCACTTACAAGCCTTTACTTAGAAAGAAATTAAGCTAACACCAATAGCTGGTTAGCTTATGTTTGCACAAAGACTAGAAACAAAGTGAAACAGCTGGCTCTGCCAAAAATGTAACAAAATCCACCTACCAGCACCTTCTTTTTCTATAACATTTTCCAGCAACATCTTGGATACAGAGCCACTAAACAACTGGCTACTAAAACCATGTCCTCGTGTTACCATTTTCCTTTTTTACTTTCAGGTTGTCTTACATTGAAAATTGTATGACAACAATGTTAATTAAGCTTAACAACAAGAACAAAAACACTGTGTATTTGCATAAAACTAAAGCTTTAAAAATCTAGTGTAGTTACGGTTTGGTTGTCGAAACTCCACTCATCTACTCATCCAGCCACTCATACAAGTCACATAATATCATTTAATACTTTATTTCCATAGTCTCCCAAAACATTCTTTAAAAAGTACTGTGTAGTGTGCTACTTATTATAAAAGTAGAGAAAGTGTTTAGTTTGTTTGGTGAATTTCCAATTAGTTAAGTTGAATTAATTTCTAACCAAGCCTAGGGAGTCAACCCACAGTAAGGCAGTTGAACAGGCAAAAATGTGAAATATGTCTGCAAGCAAGCACTCAATTTAAAGCCACAACAATATTAAATATTACATTAAAAACTATTTTTATAATTGATTAATCTGTTTGAGTCATTTTTAAGAAAGAAAAGTTAAAATTCTCTGATTCCAGCTTTTTAAAAGTGAACATTTTCTAGTTTCTTAACCCCTCTGTGACAGTAAACTGAATATCTTTGAGTTGTGGACAAAACAAGACAATTGAGGACATTATCTTGGGTTTTGGAAAACACCGATCAAAATGTTTCACAATTTTTGGACATTTAATAGATCAATAATAATCAATAATCGATTAGTTTCAGCCCTGATTCAATTCAATATATATGAAGAATAAACTTCACAATAAAAAAAGCCTATTTCCCCCTATGATTACTATCAAATCACTGTAACTATTTTCATGAAACTTCCTAGAAAGTTATTAGGAAATGACATGCCCAAAAAAGCATTAGCCATAATGCCTTCATTATCGCATGTCTAATAAAAGGAGAGATGTGAAAATTTCAAAAATGAAAAGTCTGGTAGCTTTATTTAAATTAGCTGAAATTCATTGTCTTTTTTAGTTTGTTGCCAGTATGGGATGCTGACGTTTCCAGGCAGAAAGCATGACAACAACCTGGATACGGTAATGTAAGGTTAATGTTAATGTTGCTTCCGGCTTCACCCAAAGCAGTGATGTAACAGCAGTAGCAGTGGTTTCCTACTATTGTTTCAAACAAACTATTTTGGTAGATAATAGACTACTACAACAGTAAGCCATGAGGGTTCAGGTCCATTGTTAACACATATACAGTATCTGGAGGTGAAAAGCTCACCTGTTTGTCTTCATCCTCTGATGACTCAGAAATCTCCTCTTCCTCGAGAAACTCCACATCTGACTCTCCAGGTGCGATGGGAACAATAACAGTCAAATTTGGGTTTGTCATGTAGCTGTCCCCCTCTGGTGTGATGTACTTCTCTACATAGCGTCCAAAAATTCCACCATTGCTTTCCACATGGTTTCCAACCAGCTTGATGGCCTGACCGGCTTCTTTGGCCTTCTGATTTTGACGCCTCAAGCTGCGGTTGAAGAGGTCGGCGATGCATGTGGAAAGCCAGGAAATACCGGATTGGATACGACCGATGGCGATCTGGATGTTGTTCAGATCGCCATCTTCGTCTGGAGCAGAGAGGTTGTCGGAGCTGAAGGAGCTGAGCAGCAGGGCCAGAAAAAGATTTAACACCTGTTGAATATGTTGACAGAAATATGTTATGTTACGTTACATTTGCTTTGGAGGAATATCAGAATATCAGATCAGGATATAATTTTGTAGACATTTATCCTGAATATGGCAAAAAAATGCTGTATTTACATTATGCTTATGTCACTATTTATCTTTCTTTACTAATCAGAGCAAAGGTTAGCCTGTAAGCCAAGGGATAAGTGTACCTAGTGCATGACATGACCTTCCACATATTGTGTCAACAATGGAAAATCCTGTATTGTAAATTCAGGAGGATATTCTACCCAAATATGCTCAGGCACATATGGCTTCAGCTGCTTTCAGACACACTGAATTCAAGTTTCCAAGTATCCAACTCCCAAGTAATCTGTCTAATAGCTTAGAGAGCAGCAGCATCAAGCCCATCTCTGCACAGGAGCATGTGTGTGTGACTGTGTGCATATGTGATGTGCACTGTTGGTAAGGATCATCTTTAGCCACTGAGCCATTCAGAAATGGGGAGCATGAGCAGAAGATTAGTGATGAATGCCCTACAACCTTCTTGCCCCTAAGCGTCATGGTTAATCCCTTGG
Organism: Percina caprodes; assembly: GCA_013375575.1. Taxonomy (NCBI): domain Eukaryota; kingdom Metazoa; phylum Chordata; class Actinopteri; order Perciformes; family Percidae; genus Percina; species Percina caprodes. The sequence goes on along the minus strand of JABXJD010000030.1, from coordinate 1,266,255 downwards.
ATAAACAGCTTTCCCACAATTCAAGTGCAGTGGAGGTTATCGTCCTTTAAACTCAATAAGAAGCTCTGTTGTGATCTGGTCACAAGTGAACAGGGTGTCTTCATCCAGCAATTGTATAACAAGAGAAACTGCTATGTGCTCTTTAAGCCGTTGTCATCTTTTGTCAGTGCTCCTAGAAGGTCATTTAAAGTCATTAAGTCTTTAATAGCATCAGAAGGTGTAAACTTGTGTGAAATCACCAGGCTAAAGATGATATAATGGTGCTGGATGTCTAGAAAACAGGGGATTTTGCAATTGGCCATAACTAAGCCCTTCCGCCTTAGTTACTGTTAGGGCTGGGCATCAGTAATTGATAACTTTAAGTTATCGGCCGAAATAACCCAGTACCAACTGGTATCAAAACTTCTCCAGTCAGACAATACCCTTTTTTTACTAAGATTTAGAAGTAAACGATATTTGTATGATTTTGCTCGCAGCCAATCATTTTAAGCATTCTTCGATCTAATGTGATGTGTGATTGCCCCTCTATCTCAGCAGCTACAAACCATACAGTGTGTTATCTGTCAGTTATTTAACTCATATTTTAATAATTTGAACACTTTCAAAATGTTTTTGTGTAGAAATCATTTGGATGGGGTCGAGTGGTGGTGGCATTTCAAACAACTGAGTGGTTCCATTAACATGATGGTTATGATAGCCGGAATTTTCAGGCATCTGAGGTAAAAGGCAAGACAGAGACGGTTTCACCTCAGAAGCCTGAGAATATTCTGTGTATCCCTTTTAAATACTGAGCAATTTCTACTCCTGCATCATTGAGAGCATCCTAACCCGTACGGAAACCGCACCAAGCATCGCCGTTTGTTTGGCTGAACACACAAAAGGAAGTGCACTATCCTGCCTATCTTTAGGCAGGCATTGCAAGAAAAAGACTAGGAGAATCATTGAAGATCAGGAAGAAGGTGGCGGATACACTAGGCAGCACTGAGAGGCTCAAGAGAAACTTCTAGTCTCAGGCTACTAAGATTTTAGGACTGGATACATCTCAATGAAATTGTACCTTGTACGATTTTTCATGTGACAGATAAAGTTGACTGATTTATTGAAGTGCAAAAAAATAAAGGTATAAGAAGGAAATAAAAACAGGCTGAACCTAAAATGTTTTAAAACATTTCTGACAGAAACATTTCAGAGCATAGGATTATATGAGGAACAAACTAGCATTTAATGGTAGGGGGAACAGAGGGCATGCTGGGAACAGGTGGCCTTTTCCATTAAAAAAAAAGCCAGACAGGGTTTTAAAATAGTTCAACGACAGAACTGAATTGATTGTGGTGCAGATGATGCTCATATTTCAGTGTATAATATTATTCTAATATGTGTTTAGCATGAGATAGAAAACGTGAGATGTTATTTATTTCAACAATGTGAGATTTTATATATTTCTAAAATCAGCACTAAAATGACACCAGAACGAAGTAAAACTACACGGACCTTAAATAAATGCTGCAACCACTGGCTGCCAGCGCTTCCGGAATTTTTTGGATCTGTTCTCATTAACATAGCTTACAGGACACAGCTGGACAACAAATCACCATATGGGTGGACCAACAAATTTACATATCCCCTTATTATGGCACAGAGTGACAGCAGTTGTGTACAAACAGAGCTGGCATACAGATTAACAGTTTTTTACAGAAACAGCTGCATGCAATGATGTACATGCTGTGTTTCATCCTGTGTGAAACTCAATACCTGCTGCAAAGGCTGGAACGACAGCAAGAACACTCTGGCCTTGGCTGATCCTTTGTACAGTACTTAGGTCACAATTTCTCCCATAAAGCTTAGTTCATTAGCAGTGGATAAAACATTTAGTCCTGTTGGACATGAGGCTGCGGTAAACCCTCTGCAAGCGTAGAGTCTCTGGTGGGGCTACAGTTTGCAAGACATGTGTAGATACATGTGCAGATAATACATATCTTACTTAGGAGGGAAAACAAAAGGGTTTATATGTCGTCCAGACATTATCTGTTTTGCAGCCTGCTAATGCTAATCAGCAATACAGCACGACACTGTGACACAATTATTTTCTCAGTGATGAGCATGCGTTCAAGAGCACTGAAGGAAAAATGCACAAACCATTCTGGCTACACAGATATCCAATCCGTTTGCTAAATATATCACGACGAGGCACCAACAACTGTTCGAGGATGTCCCATCCTCATAATATGGAATCGCCAAACCTTAATTTCTGCAACATAATCCCTGATTACTCATGACATCATCATTTGGATTATAGTTGCATTGACGTGCAATTGAATTTCTCTAAGCAGGCTTCCTGTTATTATATACTGTTAAAGACTGGTGATATTCCGTATTTTTGTTGTCAACAAATCCAATAAAAAGATCAAAACCAACTATGTGTTTGTGTGTCTGTCATTCAGTACTTTCCGACATTCCCAGCTTGTCTTTGACTCTCAGACCCAAGCCCCACTGGTTCAACCTCAAAATGTAAATTGATCATGAGTAGAAACTTTCACTTAAAAAAAAAAGGCTAAGCAATCTATTCAAACAGCAGGGCACTGTGGTTATTAGCAAACGTTACTCTAGCAGGAGTAAACGGTACATTTATTGAAGGCAACCTATTCTCAATCCCTACTCAATAAATAAAGCAGCTTTCAACTACTTGACCGCAGGGTGTCGACAATGTTGACTGTTTTTTAAAAACTAACATTATGTACATAATCCACGTAAACTATCGTCACATTTGAAAATTACACTTACTAACTTACATATCTATGTAAATCCAAAGCACAATCTAACCAAGTAGTTGTGTTGCCTAAACCCAACCATACCCCGCACGTTGAAAAATGATGCCAAAGGGCAAGTTAGGAGTGAGAATGTGTTGTTTGGGGACAATTTTCAGGTGCAGATTCTTTGTACTAGTGAGTATCTTTTTTTGTAGTAACTCAAAATAAAGTACAGTTCCCATGTTCATCCTAATGAAGGAAAATATCACCTAGTGCAACGGTGTAGCTCACTGATGTGTAATTGTTTTTTTCGGCAATATTGTTAGTGTAAGAAGAGATTGACTTTGTGAAGGATTTTCTTTTGTAGATTTAAATAATTTACATAATAATAATAAATCTTCACAATTCAATGCTTGTTTTGGTGATGAGATTTGTTGAAAGACATTTTAAAAGATTTAAAAATGTCCAATTTAACACTCACCACCAAGTTCCCTATGACCATGACCAACATGAAAACCAGGATACAGAGGGGCTGCCCAGCCACTTCCATACAATCCCACATGGTCTCGATCCATTCACCGCACAACACCCGGAACACGATCAGGAAGGAGTGGAAGAAGTCCTTCATGTGCCAGCGAGGCAGCTGGCAGTCAATGGAGATCTTACACACACAGTCCTGGTAGTTCTTGCCAAACAGTTGCATGCCCACCACAGCGAAGATGAAGACGATGATGGCCAACACCAGTGTCAGGTTCCCCAGGGCGCCTACAGAGTTTCCGATGATCTTGATGAGAGTGTTGAGAGTGGGCCAGGATTTTGCCAGCTTGAAGACTCGTAACTAAAGAAGAGAACAAAGTTAAAGAAAAAAAGAATGATGCTGCATATTTACAGGAAATATTATGTTTAATAAGATTCTCTAGAGACTTCAGTATTAATCATTTGCCAAAAAGAAGAACATGAGTGAAAGTTGAAGATTTTTTTTTACCAGTCTAAATGATCTCAGGACAGACAGACCCTCTACATTTGAAAGACCTAACTCCATCAGACTGAGGCAAACAATGACGCCGTCAAAGATATTCCAGCCCTGTTGGAAGTAGTAGTAGGGGTCCATGGCAATCAGCTTCAGCACCATCTCAGCTGTAAAGATCCCTGTGAAAACCTAGAGATACAGACACAAAGGCACATCAATACAGTAAGTGGTGGAAAAAGTAGCAAAGTATCCTATTCAAGTGAAACATGAATCCTTTTATGTCTTTACTTAACTCTGTTTGTATATTAACAACAAATGGACTGAGTAATGTTAAAAGGTGTTATTTGTCCAACAGGTAATTGGACGACTCTGGAGTTCCCCTCAAAATGCGTTTTAGAGTCTTTTCATTGTTTTGGAATTATGGCCCATAGATTACAATACTGTTTGGATCAGTCTCACCACTCTCATCAACATTGTTTCCAGCAGCAGGCTGTGGTTTTCAGCGGAAAAAAGACCCAATAAACCCATTGTACACTTCAGCTTCAAACAATAGACAGACAAAGTTATCTACTAGTTGGTGAACAAAGAGCATTTAGCAGCTTAAGAGCCAGACATCTTCCTCAGGACTTGGTTGAAAACCAAAACAGAGCTAAAAGGAGAGTGAATATTAAATTCACCAGGTAAACATTAAACACGACTCCAAATGAATGTTGCTTTTGTATTTGCTGGATATAGACTGTTTGCTAACAGGTCCCCTAGTAACAACTTTGTGTGGCGGAATTATAATGATGTGTTTACAGATTGTTTCACTGTTCAAAGAAGCCCAAAAAGATTTTTTTAAATGCAGCTTTAAGTTTGTTTAAATTAAGGTAAAAGTTATTTATATTCCTGTTATGATATTCTGTGTTTTGTATTGCTGGCTCTTCAACTTTTGGTTGAATATCTGCTGAAAATGAACAATAACAACTTTTATAGAGAAAACACTAGAGGGAATACTTCTGCAATGTGGCAGTAGGACCTAAATATCCACATAGAAAATGCAAATATTACCTGTATTTTTAAATAGGTTTTCAAACTTGAAGACAGCAGAGTCTATAATTTACCAGTAGAGGGAGATGGCAAAATACAAATTAGGGAATCAGTCCCACCTCCTGCTAAAACTACTCCCTTTTACCAAAGATAATCTCAAATAGTCCTAAACAGAACATTTGACAAAGCATCAACATGCCCTATTTAACCTTAGGTACAGCACAGCATTGGCTATAAAAACCAAACTCTCTGATATTTAAATACATTATCTGAATGAATGATGTTGTCTTTCCTCTTTACTTTTTCCTCAGTGAAATTCACAGTCCTCTCCACTGCTAACCCAACAGCAAGAAAGTGTATCAAATTCTGGAAACCTGCCCACCTCTATCATTAAAAATACCTTACCAGATTTCCCACTGAAAGCATTGTGTTGAACTCATCAGTCATGGGGTAATGCTCCAGTGCCATGAAGAGGGTGTTGAGCACAATGCATATGGTGATACCCAGATCCAGGAAAGGATCCATCACCATGAACTTCACCCACTCCTTAATCTTCAGCCACCAAGGGCAGCAGTCCCATATCAGGTACTTCTTAGCGAATGTGTACCAGCAGGGATGGCACTTTTGCCTCGACACCTCCAGCTCTGCAAAGAGACATCACAGTGAACTATTTATATGCAGGCTTTAAATCCCCCCTTGAAAAGTAAATCAAATACTCGCTTTTCCTTTCTTTTCAAACACCAGTGGACATAACCTGAAGCCCCACCATGTACGTACAACTTATGAGTATGAGTTTTATGCTGGCTTCAATCTGTAAGGTCTCATAGGGTAAGAGCAATCTTTAGAGGAATAATGTGCTTTTCCCTTTCTGGCTGAGAGTTAGTTGAGAAGTCTGGACACAGGCCCAGTGGTTAGCACTGTCACCTCACAGTAAGTAGGCAGTGATGAGTTCAATCTTTGGGCCAGACAGGGTCTTTCTGTGTTAAGTTTTTATGTGTGCTATTATCAATGCATGACCATTAGGCATTGACAAATTGACCGGAGCTGGTCCACTAACTCAAGTTCACTAAAAAAGTGAAAAAAAGTTGAATCCGTGCAAAAACAGTAAAAAATAACAACAACTGATGTGCAAAAATGGCAAATGTTTTATGATTATGGTGACTCCATGAAGTTATTGCACCCTGCCAAGAAATAGTCTGGCACATAACCCCTCGTAAACCGTGTCAATTTTACACTTCAGATTCTAAAGCAAACAGGATTTAACATTTAATGTAATTGTAAATAGTTAATTAGTTAGTTTAAGATGTTTTGCCTTTAAACAAAGCCAATCTTGCTGTTTCCCCCTGTTCTCATTCTTTATGCTAAACTAAGCTAACCAGCTGCTGGTTAGAGCTTCATATGAATCGTACAGACAAAGAGCATTATCAACCTTCTCATCTATCGCTCAGCAACATTGCAAATAAGCATATTTCTCAATATAAGTATTTCTTTAATATTCAAGGACTCACCACCCATGGCATCGCTAAGGAAGCTGATAGAGCTCAACCCTCTTTTCTTTGAACCGGAGGAGCCTCAGCCACTATCGGGGAAGGCTGGAGGAGAAGTCTGGGAACTGTGTCTTCCTTGACCTTCTCCATGCTGTAAGCAGGCATGGAGGTGGGAGAATGTAAGCCCAGTGTGGTTACTCCGTTCTGATCTAGGGAGATGTTGAGCCTGCCATTGATGTTAAGGCTGGGGGTGAAGACTTGGGAGCAATGGCTTCGCACACTGCCTGCCCTTCTCTTCCAGGGTGTTGCCGTTGAACTGGCGCGACTCCTGAAGGCGTCCCCATGAATGCTGTACTCGTCGTCCCCAAAGTCAGCCTCCGAGTTGTTGCGTGGCCGGAAGGAGCTGAAGATGCTCACTTGGCTTCCTCTCCTGGTGCTGAGGGGGTGAGAGGACAGCGTGGCCAGCAGAGGGTGGGCCGGAGGGGGAGACAAAGATGGCTACAGAAACACAAAGGTTACATTAGCTAACATCAAAGACTGGGAGAAAGGTTTACAGTCTGATTGTTGGGTGATGTACCATTGCCTCATCCAGTGGGTCAAACTTCTCTTCAGCAGCTTCCTCTGCTGTTTCCTCTGACAATGTCCTATGAGATCTTCTTCTTCTGCTGTTGTTTCGACATATGCTGCCTGTCTTCAGACAGAATGGAGACAACTCTGGGGACAACACTGAGTCTGTATCCTGTGCTTGTTGTCTTTTTGCTGCCAACTTCACACAGAAAAAGAGGTGTGTTACAGAAGATTATTTTGTACCAAATAAGCACACAAATAAGTATGAAAATCTTGGCTGACGGTTCTCCTTGCACCTACTCTTTGCTCTCTGCGAAGGTGCTCCATAGCCAGCTGAAACTCTCTCTCCTTTTGCCAGGCCTCAGCGATGGTTGCCTGATTCTGCTCCTCATAGGCCATGGCCACTACAGCCAGGATGAGGTTGACCAGGTAGAAGGAGCCCAGGAAGATTACCAGCACAAAGAAAACCATGTAGGTCTTCCCTGCTGAGCGCAGCGTCTGAGGGAGAAGACATGAAGTCAGTACAATCAAATTCACACTGGTCTTTTTAAACAGCAGGGCACTGTGGTTATTAGGAAACATTAAAGTTTTTCTAGTTTTGGCCCATTATGCTTATGGGCAGCATTTTACTCAATTATTTTATTTCTGAGATTTGGGGACTTACAAAGTAGTCCACGATTGAAAGCAGCAGACATTCTGATAATTAGAAAAAAAAACAGTACCTAAAGTAGCCAATATAGGCGCTCATTGCATTGTTAAACATGATTAACAATTTAATAGACAATTCAGTCTGGGTAATAATCGCTCCTATTTGTTTACATATATAGTAGCTAATAATAGCTTATATGGGTAATCTTGGGAGTTAGTCATATCCTATACCGATGCTTGTGTTGCTCGCCCCTGTGCACTATATTGTAAAGTTGCGTTACAACACAGAGTCTTCATCATATCTCCCTAATTGACCAACACCTATCTGTCTCTTTAGCTGATAACTGCTTCTCTATTTTCACAACTTTGTATTTCTGATGTTTGGTTCTGGGCAGTTAGTGTGTAGTAGGTAAATCAAAACAAAACAACTGCTTGCATGCTGCAATTGCAATTAATGAGAGAGGTATGAGTGAACCAAACAATAAAGTTAAGGGTTGCATAATTAAAGCCCTTTATAAAGCTGAAGGGAACTGCAGAGTCAGATAATAATTCTTGGTAGGTTTGGAATTATGAGCGTCCCCTTTCACATTACACATATTAATTAAACATTGACCCATTGTTAATATAACAATATTGATTTTTTTAATATTACTGCAGCTTTAACCTGTTGTTTAGACTTATGTGGCTTGACCTTATGGACTACATTGTGAAGTTATTTTGAGTCACTGTGTTACCTATATCTCCCAAACTAATCAGTTAAGTAAAATACTATCATAACCAATAGCAATTATGGCCAGTCTAAACAAAATACCAAAATACAAACTGACTGTTCCTTTAAGCATCATTATTTGACAGTTGATTGAACAGAACTGTTGTTTTATACTATATATAGCGGTGCCCTGCTACGTCCTGTTACGTCCTGCTGTGCCTTGTAATGCTGCACAGTGCCCTGCTATGCCATGAACTACTGCAAAGAGCTACTACAAACTACTATTTTTTGTGACTGTTATTGCCGCTCTTCATTTTAACCCCAACCGGTCGTCAGACACCGCCTACCAAGAGCCTGGGTCTGTCCGAGGTTTCTTCCTAAAAGGGAGTTTTTCCTCGCCACTGTCGCACTGTTGCTTGCTCTGGTGCTGGAACTACTAGAACTGTTGGGTCCTTGTAAATTATGGAGTGTGGTCTAGACCTACTCTATCTGTAAAGTGTCTCGAGATAACTTGTGTTATGAATTGATACTATAAATAAAATTGAATTGAACTGAATTGAATATCTTTGTGAATCTATAAAAATTTAGAAAATCACAACAAATTATCACAGAACATTGGTCGATTCAAAATGAGATTCAAAAATTGCACCTGGTGAAAGAGTTTTTCCCAGTAGTCTTGTGTCATGAGACGGAAGAGAGCCAGAAAAGCCCAGCCAAAGGTATCAAAACTGGTGTAGCCATAGTTTGGATTCCTCCCTACTTTTAGGCAGTCAAATCCATCTGGACACTTCCTGTAATGCACAAACAGTTGAAAGACAGATGACGTGATTCTGGGACAACACTGTTAAACAAAAGCTGTGCACAATTAAATCAATGGCAACTGGGGCAAATCTAGCTGTGATATAGTGTGCAGGCTGCTTTACCACAGCTAAAAAATACTTCAATATCTACATATTGCCCTGTGAGGCCTTTGACTCCACAGGGGAGGGAAGCGGATGAGTCAGTAAGTACATACACTCAACACCATTATATCAAGTGAAGAGGGCACTTCAAATTCCTTCCAGGCAGGAGCACTAAAATGCACTGCAGAAAAAGGGATTACGTGGAGCCAGATGGATATCAAATTGCAGTTAAAAAAAATTCAGCTTCATGCCTCTATCTCTGATCTTTATTGTCAGCATAGTGGCATTACGGCAAATATTTAAGTCCAGCAGCTGAGAACAAGCTGGACTGCCCCGTCAATCTGAGTGCAGAATAATTTCATAATGGCTGGGAAACAGCTGGATGGCAGAGCGTTGCTGGGAGAACAGCTGTAGATCTCACCAACCAGTCAGCTAAGCAGAAATGCTCACTAATATCCAGCAGTGAGGACAGAGGAGGCTGCATGAGGCCAGCGACATCTTCCTGTCAGGAATTGACAGGAAGATGACATTACATTACTGTTGACCTTTTATCAAAGTATACCATAGGTTTTTGGGGTTTTAATTTCTACCTTCTGGAAGCTTTTTTTAATATAAATTCCTAAGTAGCAAGCAGAGATTATAAAAAAAACTAAAACATATTCTGTATTCAATGACACTGTTGACCTTTTTAATGTAAAAGAATGACTAGATTTACATGATTTCTTGACATAGCTTGTGAGTTTGAGCTAATATTTTTTTTTCTGATTTGTTCACTGTATTGGATCACCTATCTATAGTAAGCAACATTCAAGTCAGCACATTTTATTTTTTAGCTGAAATGATGAGTCAGTTAACTGGACAACATAAACAACTGTTTTCATAACCACTTTATAATTTCAGGAATTTTTCATGCAAAAACACCACGCATTTTGCTGCTTTTCTTTTCTGTAAACTGGAAATCCTAAGATTTAAGACTGTGGGTCAGTCAACAATTAGTTGGTTGTTGGTCTGCATTTTGTGATATTTTAAATAAGGTCATTAATTAACTGAAAACTCTATTGATTTGAACTGTATTTACTATAATGTAATTCATGAAAAACAATGGCGTGAGTATGACATCAGTCTAAATTTAATTTAAAACACATTATTACAGTAAGTCAAAACAAAAGCCAATGCATTCTAAACCTCCTTTAAGTAACTTTATTAACTACTGTGACAAGTCATGAGCTCTTGTAGGGCAAAGTCATTCCTATTATAATCAGTATTCTATCATTTGTTCAAAATTAAGTGTTGGATACATTTTGTCAATACAAACTAGTCTGAGCAGCTATCTATAGACAAGAATTTGTGGCTGCCTGATATGCAATGCACAAAAATGTTGTGGTTGCAAGTCTTCATACAACATTCCTAGGCAATGTCACTTAAACCAGTGATTCTCAAAGTAAGTAAGTAAGTAAGTAAGTAGTCTAAGTAAATTTTATTTATACACCACCTTTCAAAACCATGGTTGCATGGGTTTATCCAGAGTAAGCGCTCTTCAAGAAGAGCTGCTATGCCACATGCTCTTGCTGTGGGATCTGATCTGCCACCACACATACTGGCCCAGGGAAGACCAGAACATGTAGTCATACCAGTGTTCTTTTTCTGTGTACATTATATAGTGTATTACTTTGTACTCAATGGTAATATTCTGGACATCCTTCAGTGTACGCTAAGTATTATGTAGATTTTGAGTTTGAAGTTTGAGTTGTCTTGTGTTTTTGAAGTATTTTTCATATTCTATAGGACAAATACATATATATATATATATACTATTAAGGCAACCATTGCTTTTAATTTATTTATTTTTAGTATAAAAGTCAGTTAGCCTTGCATTACCAGATTATTTTTTTCAAATGTGTGATACAAAATGTGACCTACAACCAATCACAGCAACAGAAAATGACCTACCCCAATCAGACCAACAAAACAATAACATTTTGGGTGAGTAGTCTATTTAAATTTTACCAGTTATGGTTTGTAACTGTGTTTAAATCAAGCTCCTCGGTCAGTCATCTGTATTAAACCCGCCCTATGTGAGATAAACGGTTGTGAGCGGTCTGCCTAGTTTCTCTTCGGCTGGAAGTCTGTCTGAACGGGAGGGGGGCCAGACGTATCTGCCAGGACAAATAAAACATGAGCTGGCAGATTATTCTGGTTTCCGTGCCAAAGTCTTGAAACTTGATTTTACATTAATGTCTTTGCACTGTAATGAAGTTGTTTCCCTGCATTACCTTATACCTTTAATCTAACTTTGACAGACAGAAGTGCAGACTCAGTGTTCATTGTGATGGATTACACAACTCAAGGAAGTTTCAAGAGTCTGCTATTTGATTTCAAACTGTACAGAAATGAATGGAATGGAAATCAATGGTTTTCTGCAATGCTAGGAACAATATATAAAAAAAATATAAGATAATATATGTATTTGACAATAATCAGCATGCCATTTAAATATAAAAAAATATACTACAAATCATATAAAAGTTAAAAGGCAAACATTTAAAAAATATTTGGACATGGTTCTACAAACTTTATTGAACATGTCATCTCATGTCACCGAAGCAAAAGAGGTTAGGGTGTATAAGAGCTCTATGTAAGCTTTTTGCTTACATGTTTATACTATTTATAAGTAGCACTCTTGAGAGTGTACCATCAATTCCCTGCAGTTTGAATAACAGAACAGCAGAGGAACATCTGTCAATCCAAGCAAAGTGTTTTCCCCTATGGTGGGCGGGGCTAAGGCAGTGGGTTTCCATGCCCACATCCATTCGGAGAGGGGAAAAGTCGAAAGTCATAATCCTTGATGCACAGTGGCTTTAAGATGTGAGGGGATAAATGTTTGCCTGAACTCTACAGTAGGCGCGATGAGAAACAGCTTGGACCTTTGAGCAAATTATTTATCACAAACTTGTTATACTTGTAATTTGTGTGTGTGTACATGTGCATGCCCACTTGTGTCTGTGTGCATGTACTGTATGTGTCATCATAACGTATCCAAAGCTTTAATTTGAAAATCTACTCAGGGATTACTTGTTGGAATACACTCAAAAGATTAAGCATCCTCTATGTTTTACGTCCTCCATCCTGCCCTGCTTAATATCTTGCCCGTCTCCACAACCAGCCTCAGAAAGTTCCATCTAAAATGTCACAGAAGTTAAAAGGCTTGCAATCATTTGGCAACCTACTACTCAACCTATTACTTAACCTATAACCTGGCAAATGTGTCATGGACCATTTCATTCTGTTTTCAACATCAATCTAACCATAAAGACATTAACAAATGCAATAAATACCATATTGTTGGTGATGACAGAGCAAAGTTAAAATGAAAAGGAGACAAAAGGACTGATCCTCCTGTTTCTCTAATTTTCTAAAGAGTCTTTTAGACAAAAAAAAAGATTTAAACTGAATTAGACCGAGCGTTAATAGCCTGTTATTGGATCTCCACTGATGGCAGAAACACAAACAATAGGCGACAAATCAAAAAATAATCTAATTGCACTGACTTGTAAACTCTAGGACAGCTGGATAGGTCATATTGGTGCTAGTCTGATCTTACTGACCTACTATTTATGGGAGTTTACTGACTTCATTTCCCTCTGAATGCGCTCAAATGTATCCTCTTTTGCTCTGACTTGAACACAAATTACTGAATCAGATTTTACTTCTTGGGAGATTAAGCTCCTGTGTTTTTGGAGGAGAGGTTACAGAGTGAGATTAAAGCTAAAGGGTTGGCTGCACCCTGATGCCAATAAAAATGTGTAACTACCTCCACTGTTGATATAATTTTCTATTAACATACTGCATTAATATCAATATTAGCTTAAGCCCTTGCAAAAAAGTCTTACACAGACTTTCATTGAGAACCTCTCAATAAAAGCAGCCCCTGGATCCCTTTAGTCAAAGAACGTTTTGTCATCAAAAGGCTCAATCATAGATTTGTACAGGAAAAAAAAATGTCTTGACTTGCCAGTTAGTTAAAGGAGAGCTACCTACAGAGTTGTGGCAGTCTGCGATTGTTTTAAGAGTTTAAGAAAATAATATCTGCACCAAACTTCCCTGTTATAGCTTATGTAATATCACCACTTTTTATTTGCTATCATCCATTATCTTGTATTATTAACAAGTGCACCTAATGGAAGCCATTTGTTGAAACTGCAGGATTTCGGTTTCACACAGATGGGAATTTAGTTCACAATAACCCTTGAACTGGGCCTGGCATGGATAGAGTCATCCTGTTGTGCTTGTTTCAAAAGCATTTGGATTTATAGGATTATTCAGTGCGTAGGCTGAGTAGCAATATTTGGAAGGTTTCACACTGTGCCTTTGATTGGGAACAAAGTCCACAAATACAATGTCATCTGTGCATGTCTATATTGAGATTGATGTTAGAAATTAAATCAAAGATGTTGTTGCTTTGTCACAAAGACACAAACTTATTTGCTGCTTGAAGACTTCGGTACACTGTCTCCTCTCAACAATAACAGAATATCAATCTGAAGTGATCCGGTCGGCTCCGGTTGACCTAATCATGTCATAGAGCTTTTGAGATGATGAAATCTCCAAAGACCCCCCCTCTCTCCAGCTGGCAACACCATGTTTCACTGTAAAGGGTTCTAGTGGAGCCGGGGTGATTATCCACACCACGTGTTGTCTTACATAGCCTCTCTCACGCTACACCTCGCCCTCTGACGGAGTCATTCTTCTATACATTACGCCTATAAGTCAAAGATTTAAATATGAAGCCTGGAGCACATAATCTACTGCGTATCTGTCTTTTCTTGTTATGCGAAAACTATTTTGCACCAAGTCCAATGCTCAAGCTACTGTATCCAATTATACACATGGCATGAATGGGATTAAAGCCATTTGATGCTAAACATTTTGACATTATGCAATAGCCTGCAGATGATTAACAAGCAGTAAGCAGGACAAACACTCACTTACCCAGCATCACTTCCATATCCACATATTAAGGCATCCTTTGCTCCTTCAACTTTGTAAAAATTATCTAAGCAGAGGGGAAAAAGACGGTAAAGAAAATACTTTTTTTCTGACTTCACAAAATGTTAATGATACTGGACAGTATGCAGGGCAGTCTACACGTGTGAAATGCTTTCTCAACACCAGCCTCTTTTGTTTTTTGTCTGACCTTCGCTGCCGAGGAAGTCCGCCCTGGAGCTCCAGGTTCTATTATTGCAGATGAAGGATGCATTGGGGCTGTAGGAGGAGTTGATGCAGTGGCCGAGGCTGCGGATGCACTTTTGCCGCAGCAGCCCCATGAAGAGCTGCAGGCCAATGAGGGCAAACACGCTGAGACAGAAGACGGTCAGGATCATCACGTCTGCCAGCTTCCTCACAGACTGGATCAAAGCGCCAACGATGGTCTTCAGACCTTGACGGAGGGGAGGAGACAATATATAAATTGGTTGGTAACACACAGACAAATTGAGTGTTCTGTTGATGTGGGAAAAGCAGAGAGAGGACAACTTGACTTACCTGGGATAACTGAGATGGTTTTCAGTGCTCGTAGTACTCTGAAAGTTCTTAATGCTGAGACGTTTCCAAGGTCGACAAATTCTGTCACGTATCTGGAAATTGATTTAAGGAGATTTATGATCCTTTGCAAGAAGCTTTAAGTATATATTCTGGTGATTTATATGATCATTGGGGTTAAATAATTAAAGTTTGGCCATACTTAACAGTTTGTAGTAAGTCTTTATAGATGCATTTCAATCAAATAACATTTGTTTTGAACTGTTTTTGGCTTAGCATCTTTTTTTATTTATTCATTCTTTAAATCCACATAGACTCATATACAAAAGAATATGTAGTTCTCATAGAGTGTGTCAGTGACTTTACTTAAACCTGAAATAACTGATTTTTGGGCCACTTGGGGCAATGGAAACAAGCGGGGATCCTAACACTGACATGCTGTATAAGCTGATGTGGCAAACTAAGCAGTAACCTCCAGTGTTGGAAAATGAAGCCTACGCGGAAATGCAAAAAAATGCAGTCCATCGAGTGGCCTCTTAAGGCTGGCTCCAAAAGGAAGTCAACCCCCATAGACATGTTAAAATGCCTAACTTTAAAATAAACACTGGTACAAAAAAGCTTTTTTCTCTAAAGCTAAGTTCACCCTTCATGACAACAATCCCTTTTGGATTAAAAAATGAAAGCAACCAAAAGCAATGGTATTAGGAATGTGAGAGGGAACTAAAACAGTTACTGCCCGAAAAGCTAAAACAACAATCTGAAAGACTTCAAAACGTTCATTAGAGCTCAGTGGAACTGCAGTTGGGTTTATCACTACAAGCAACTCCTTTCACATACAAGTAACATTGATTATAGCCTCTTTAAAATCAAAAACAAGAACAGCATGTGTTGAGTACCTGTGTGAGGAAATGACAGACGAATTAGCTGACTAAACTGTAATTAATCAAAATCAAATCAATCGCTGAAGGTGATGACAGCTTTCAGTGTATCTAAAAGGATTTTGTCTTGCTGTTTTCAAACAACGCAAATGTCCTGTCCGGATGATTGGTCTCAAAGAGGTCACCTGCCTAATCTGCCACCTGCATCATGGATCACAGATCTACCAGCTCAACAATATGCTTCTCGTTCACAATGTTTCAAATCACCACTCAGGATGACTGACTGCGGTCTCTTTGACATTACTGAAAACATATTTTTTTGTAATTATCCCATCATTACAGTCTGCACAAAAACTGCCCCACAAGACAGAATGTGAACACTGAATTAAGGTAGAACTTTATAATAAGATGTGTCTTCCCAATGTAGCCACTGATATAGAGTAAATGATACGTGAGCTTGATTGCCAATATGAATGAAGCATGAATGATATTGTTACTTACGCCATGAGAATAACGGTGAAGTCCAGCCAGTTCCATGGATCTCTTAAGAAGGTGAACGGCTTTATACAGAATCCTCTTGCTAATATTTTTATCAGGGACTCAAAAGTGTAAATGCCAGTGAAAGTATACCTGAAAAATATTTATGGAAGGGAGACAAAATGCAGTTAGCTTTAAATCCAGTGTTCCACAAGATTTACAGTTTAAACTGAAGTGAGCATTAAAATAAACCACAATCAGTAACAGTAAGGACTCACAGGCAAAACATGATAAATAAAAGAAAGAATGATATGTAATATATTAGCATGCTTAAACGTCACCAAGAATTAGAAATGGACGACAAACTAATTGTTATTATATTATAGCTCTATGACTCAATATCAGCAGAGACAGAACAATAAAAGAGAGGGCTTGAGAAAAGTGAGCAATCATGTTTATTTCATGGTTGATGGCGGAAATAAACATTGCTAAGGTGTGCGGTATTTATTGAGGTTGCTTTCTCGAAGGACTACTCCAACTGGCTGTTAAGGACAAATATTTGTGAAATGTGAAAATACTCCACAAACGCTCCAGCAGCCGTTTTCGAGTGAGTTTAGTTTGAACACAGAGCTAGCCTAGCTAGCTTCCTTCTATTTTACTAAGCTAAATTAATAGGCTACTGGCTGTAGCTTCCTATTTAAGGTGTATTTATATGAGAGTAGTACCAATATTCTCATCTAACTCTCTGAAACAACTGTTTTTCTTTTTGCATTTATTATAAATTAATGTATATAGTTGCAAAAGTAAAGAGAAAATAAAAAAATAAAAGTCTAAGTTAATGCAAATAGCATGCTGCATGCTAGAATGCCCATGACCCATCTACCACATCATGCACATCACAATACTTAGGCAATTAGTTTCATTCCACATCACATGTTTTCGTTTAACATGCCCACGTGGCGTTCTGACTGCAGTAAATATTACTTACATGTCCACTGATTCTTCAATCATCACTGACAAGATAACAAACCCCAGCAAAGCTCCACATTAGAACACATGTAGCACAGTTTCAAATGATGTCCAAGGCACACATTATCATCTGAAATACTGTGTTTACTTACTCCAGGTACTTGGTCCATGGTCCCGGATCAGACATGGCCATGAAGAAACAGTTGGTCAGTATAGTGAACATTATGAATAAGCTGAACAAAGTGGAAAAGAGGTTAAGGAAAATGTACTGTAAAAAGAGTAACTTCTAAAAGCTTTTTGTGATAAAACAACAATTACATGTTTCTTGTAATCTAATGAAATATACCCATTTGGATAAACCATCAGTTTGTGTGCCAACGGCATTACAGTAAATGCAGATTAGGGAAAAAGGGAAAGTACGATAGGGATTTTAAAAATGTAGTTCAGCATGTCAGTAACTTATGTGATTTATCAGTTCCAGAAGATCAATTAAAGTTGATAGCTGTCATTTAATATATAACTTGATCAATAGTTGTTTTTACATGTATAACATAGAGGAGATGCAGAGGAAAGGGTCCCTCCTGCATGTAAAGTACAAACCGGCAGTCTGAGAACTAATAGGCAGCCGTCCCATGATGCGAAATCTCCTTGCTCTTATTTCATTTCAGAGATTAAAAGAGGGATATGAGGGGATTTGTTTTTCAATGCCAGAGAGGACCATTAAAAAGCTGTAAAAAAAATGGGACTATGAAAAAATCCAATAGAAATGGAAATCAGTAAAAATTACAAATTGGCCAGTATGAGATGCAAGGAGGAGTTTCTAGCCTTTTTACAGTATACCATTATTATTTTGGTGAAACAATATTTACAATGGTTTGTTCCCAGCAGTCTAATCTTCATGTTATCACAAAAGTCAACACACTGAAGTAAAGTGAAGCCCTTATTGGAGTGCAAAGCAGTTTTAACAACCTTCACATTATAATGATTAATATCACCCTTGAACAAACTAATTAAAGTAACAGTGTAATAATATGGTCTAACAGGAAATAAATTGGCCTGCTCCATCCATCATACAGTTACATGATTATTTTACATGTCTGTGGCAGGAAGAGACACAGGCTCTGGGTAATCAAAAAGGATATGAATGGACTAAAACTTTTATGGCGATTGATCTGATGAAGTGAAATGGACTAAATATGTAAATTGCAGATGTGGCACTGAATCTGAAGATGGCCTTCCCTTTGTTAAGTACTATAAAAGTCTGCAAAGGAAACAGAAACAGAAATCATTAGTGAGAAAAAACAAATTTTTAAAAATGTGCTTTCACCTAGTAAATAAAACAAATTGTAACAATTCATCAGAATGTAAATACATTTCCCAAACAAATGTTCCCATCATGTACAGGAACATTTTGCTTCAGTTTTGCAGATAAAAACTAGAGCCCAACAAATATATCGTCAGGCCAATATTATCAACGGCCAAAATTATCGATGGCCAATGTTATCGGCCAATATTAGACATTTCCCAATCTATCGGTATCTGGATTTATAATGGCCGATTAAAAAAAATAAAATCCAGAATATTTAAAAAACAAAAACGGACGGTCAACCATGTTACGAGTGTTGGCGTTGCATAGTTTGTCCACCAGAAGACACTCTACAACGTCCTTGTTGGCAACACTCTTATTATTTTTTTTGTTTATTGTGTTTTTGTTCAAAGGACTTTAAGTTTCATATGTTAAGTTTGTATTTTTATACGTTTTATTTATCAGAACTTATGAACTAAGAATATATTTTGCTGTTCTTCTGTTTTAATTATTATTATATTATTTTAGTGAGAACTCATAAATAACTACAGATAACTAATGTTTTGTTTATGTTTTGTTACACGTTTCTGGATTTTTTTTGTTTTTAATATATATCGGCCGATATATAGGAATATCGGATTTTGAAATGACCAAATATTTGTATTGGTACTGTTTTCTTTCCCTGCAGCACATGAAATTATAGCTGCTATTTTGAGTCTCCCACTCAGTCTACCGCCTGTGTTAACTTCCACCATAATCACTTCTGCCTCCAAGAAAGCAGCGAGTTCATAAACACGCAGCCAGCGAGGCCAGTTGAGATAATGGAGGCAACTCCAAAGCAGGCTGAACCTTTACCCCAACAGATGCGGCATTTATTTAAATATTTGTTTGTCTTTGGATAATCCTCCCATCCAACAGTGCATCACATGTCAAAACAAAGAGACCCTGAGAATGACTGCCACGTCCTTTTTCATCTCTCCATAAGCAGCCCATTACGAGCAGCAGCCTGATCTACTGACTCAAAACTTGCTAATCCTAGTTCTACATCCACAAAAGACGCAGTCGCTCTAGTCTGGCATAGCTGCTTTAAAACAGCACTTGGTGAATTCATTGAAAACCACGGCTAAACTGGACCCCTGACATTTCATGTTCACAAGTCCAGATG
Source organism: Percina caprodes (assembly GCA_013375575.1). Lineage (NCBI taxonomy): Eukaryota > Metazoa > Chordata > Actinopteri > Perciformes > Percidae > Percina > Percina caprodes. Next base: position 1,246,863 of record JABXJD010000030.1, on the reverse strand, counting down.
AGAGTTATGTTGACAATTTAACATGCAGGAACATGTATCAGCTCATCAAAACCATCTTGAGATGCTATCATGTCAGTGAATGTTTAAAGACGCAGAAACATAAACGTTGGATCTGTTTAGAGCAAGCTGTTTGCACTTAATTAAAATCAGTTGTAGTATAAAAGAAAAAGTTCACAATATTTCAATTATGTCTTAGTCGGGTGCACATTGAAACAGTTTTCATAATCTTTCCACCTGTCCATTAATTTACCTTTTGAAATCCTAGCCCCCAAAGTAAGTGATGGGGGACAAAATCAGTCCTCGTTGCACTAATGTATTCCAAAGATTAGCTGAAGATACTATGAGTCTTCAACTGTCTGAGATGGACAAATAAAGGTGGTATCATTCAAAGTGACAGTCTTTTTAGGACCTTTTTTTCCTTTTTGTGTTACCTCTACCATGGCTCATTAAGAAAGCACTGTCTGGAGAAACAAAAACAAGGGAATTTAAAACTGTAACATTGGAAGATAACAACTTCATATACGTAGATAACTCAGCCCGCTGAAGCCTCAGCTATACTTTGGAATATATTTTTGCACATCACATCAGATGGAAGCATGTTAGGAAGGCATCTTTTAATAGCAAGTATAAACATGAGGTATCATTACAGAAAGGGGAAACTGCTGTATATGTGGCATGTGTATATTGTTTAAAAAAAACAGACTTGACAAAAAGTGAAACAAGTCTTAATTCTTTATTCTTTAAGCTGACACAATGACAGAGAGAACTGTCTTTAGCCAGTTTGTTTGGGTGCCAATCATGTCTGAATATGTTATCTTTTGCCCACATAACAGCTGTTTGGCCCCTGCTTCTTCCGATGTTTTTTGAAACGGTGTGAAATGTGACTGATCTCAACCCAAAGTCCTTTTGTTTACTTTTTAAAAATAAATTTACTAAATTTGAAAAGTAAAATAAAAACAAAAATGAAGGCCTTTCTGCTTTGAGATTAGATAGTTGGAAGATCAGTTTGTTACTTTTCTTTGTCATATTTAGGGAATTTTTCAAATTTTCTGGCATTATTTAGACAAGTTCTAGAATTGTTGTCCAGACATACAAATGACCACCACCGACCTAACAAACTCACACACACATTCACAGACGCTCTCACCCTCTGGTTCTTGTAGTAAAACGGATCAATGTCTTCCAGTGGCACCCCAATAAGTTCTGGAGGGATGTCACCGAAGATGCGCGGCAGCTGCTTGCCTGCCTCCAGGTCGATCCTGGGTTTGGGTGGCTCTGTGTTCCTGTGAGCCTCGTGGCAATCCTTGGCAATTTTGGCCTGCTCCACCGCAATCCGCTGCTCCAGCGCAGCCAAGGATTCGCGAGTGAACCGCCGCAAGCCATCAGGACCCGTTGGTAACAGCATGGTTGCCATCTTTTCATCCTGATTCTCCTGTACTAGAATTTACTTACAGCTATTGGGTGGGGAAGTGGGGCGTGAAGACAAAGCAGAGATGGAGAAAGGTGAGAGAGAATAAGTGATCTTTTCCATCATACATGCTAATGAAACAGCAATTTATAAACAACAAGGCTTCTTGGATGTGGCACTTCATTCAATACACAGATCAGATGAATCATGATCCAAAAGCATTCACAGAGAGTTAAAAACCTGTAGAAAATGTGCAGCTGCTCAGCAAAAGAGGCAGGATCAGGGCATTTGATAAGGGCCTCTGCTCTCGGCCCATCATAGTGTTGAACCCTTGCCATGCCTCCTTTGCATTTCCAGTGCACTTGTATCCACCTTATTCTTATAGTGGACTTTGCCTTTTGATTGATTGCTCTCTCCAACTCACTGACAACTTGTCTGTCACCTTGTAATTAGATATATTTTTAGACTTAAAGCTAATTTATGTGTATAATAACATAGATCATATCATATCAAAAAAGATTGCTTGTAGTGACACCTGAGAATTACCACCCAACTCTGCATTTCCCTTAGCTCTACGGAGCGTTTTAGCATATTTCAGTTCATTGTTCTAGTTTTGCTTCACCTTTTAACTGCACATCGCGAGTCTCCCTGCTTTCATCAGAATCAATTTCAGCCACAGCAGGCAGCTATTTTAATTGAAAAAGCAACGATAAACCAACTTTGCACTACATGCTCTGCACCCAACAGCAGACAGACAAGGTGAGCAGCTATCTGGTGAACATAGAAGAGCATTTAACAGCTAAAGAGAAAGACACAGCTACAAGGAGAGTAAATATTAGATATCCAGCATTGTCTCATTTTTCTATAGAAATGTTTAACATTAGGAAGATTTAACAAGTACTTACAATATAAAAGTGGGTTTTGTAAAAACTTTTCTAAATGGGCCTAAACGTTCAGATTCACAGAGACCCCTGTCATTCATTAACACAGCAATTAGGCAACAGGAAATGGTGACTATTCTCTTACGCTACGAAAGGCTAATTTCAATAAAACATGTGATGTTTAAAGGACACAGTCTGTCTCCTCACGTCATCACTGACGCCATGTTCTTCATTAAACACTGTGTAATTGCTTAAATCACTGAATGCCCCCGATTTTAATGATTGGAAGATGGTACTGAGGAGGTCCAGAGACATAATAAATGTTTTAACCTTACCACTGACCACCAGCTCCCTGTTATCCAACAGCCTCTGTCAAACTAGGGCAGCCATAGTTGTGAGTCAGAAGGATTAAGTCCACGACTGTAACTCTGACCAGAGGTTTACACCAGCACTGATTTAGGATGGTTGCTGACATTGACCTGCCAGCAAACTTAAAGATGTATTCTGCCATTTTTAACATCACATCAAAACACACCCCTAAAAGCCAAAATGTCCTCCTACAGTAGCTCTCTTAAGTTTTTTGTGAAAACAGCTTGCTGCTGCTGTTGAAAATTAGGATTAGAGCCGTTAGAGAGAACGATAATTGTTAAGTTGCTGAACTAGACTGGATAAAAGTGGAAAAAGCCACTGTGACGTCACCCATTGGTTTGTGGCCTAGCATTTGGAAGCCATCTTGGGTTTCTGGAGCCAGAAGTGATTTTGACGGGAGGGTGGAGCTGGGGAGGAGTGAGGGGGGATCTGACGGACAACCTAAGGACTATACAAGGAGCCATGGTAGCAACTTGTCAATCCCATGGCTGCCATGCCCTAAAGAATCCCCCTGCTTTATTGTCTATTTCATGCTGTATTGAAGAAGACTTGACACTCGCAATTGAGACCATTAACTCATTATGAAAATGTTTATTAAGTAACAAATCAAGTGAGAAGTCTTCTACAGTCTTCTATAGAAACTGACTTCTTTTTGCAACTAGTGGAGTTGCTCCTGCTGTAAATTATAAAGAATGCAGCTTTTCTGCATGAAAAACGCTGCATAGAGTTAAGGAACTGCAGAGTACAATGACAGTTTGTGAGTGTACAGTAAAATCTGTAGCACCAGGGTCCCAATAAACACCTGATTTGATATGAAGATTATGATTACAACGTAAGACAGCACTCCTGAAATGTGAAAAAAGTGGAAACTTGACAATACAATTTGGTAGTGATGATTTTCTTTTCTTTCTAGTGCCTATCCAATGTACTAACACGTTAATAACACACCTTGGCTGTAGCCAATTTTGAGTGTTTAAATTGATTCAGAAAATGACAGATCATTTGTATCACAGATGTTACTAAGTAATTTGAATATCTTGAAATGCTACATTTCTAAAATCTTAATTTCCTTTTTTTCTTATTGTCAAAATTGGTTTCTCTGGACTTATATAAAGCATAAAGGACAATTTGCAAGTAATCTGATCAGAGACTAGCTAGGGCCACTGTCAAATAAAGACCAAACTAAAGGCCTTTCCACTCCCTCATTTTAGCCATTGACAGTCTGATATTTTAATAACCGAAAAAGCTTTCTAAAGAGAGGATTACATTTCTCTGTCCCCCTTCTGACAGAGCAATACCATTGTATCCTTTTCATATCTACTAAGCTCTGTGAGTTCTCCATCTCCTCCTGTCCTGAAATGCATTGATCCCTTCACACGTCCAGCCAGACGCTAGTTATCTGCTTTCACTTGATCTGCTTATTTGGTTGATCTCAGATCAGCTGGTCTACACTGAATCCAGCGCTTTCCCATTTGCGATGAAAATGAATAGGTCCATTTGCAACGTCACGGACAGTCACAGCATGTCTTCTGTAAAAGGTGAAAAATGCTAATGACCTCTACTCTGCAGCTTCTTTAATCAATCTATATATGAATAATATTCAGTCCAAGAGAGACTATCTCCCCATGTGCACTGTTTAGATTTGCATACTAGGAAAATAAAGGCAAAGAATTAGACAATACAGAGAAAAAAAAGGATTTTAGTTGAATAAAATTTAATTCCCATGATGAATAGCCAGATGTGACATGGTCATCATCACTGCAAATAATTATGATAATTAGATTGAAAGTAGAGCGGGGCAATGGACTGGCACGCACACACACATATGCACACACACACACACTCAACTTGACACGCGTGTTCTGCAATACTACTGTTTTAAATGCTCATAACTGAGAGCTGTACAATAAATCAAATGATGTGATAAGACACAGACAGACCTGTAGCCAAGGTGTTGCAGGTTTAAACTATATCCTGACTGATACTAGTGTCAAAATCAACTTCTCAGAGTTCTTGTGGACAGACAGTTTCTAAATGACCTCAGAGCTAGTTTAGCATTTTGGCACTATATGTTCCTGTTATTTATCTGCCGACATATACAATCAGCCTGGCTGATTTATTGGTCTAGCTCAAATTTGAATCCCTTAGCAGCTTAATACTGTCCTCACTCTAAACAGCTACCACCAATTATTAATTAATTTTGAAACCTGAATAGAAATGATGGAAAAGGTAACTAACTTATATGTAATAGAGTAAAGTATCAGATCCTGACCCTTAAATTATATAAAAGATGATTCCATTTTGAGTAAAGAAGGCTCATTTTCTTTAAATACCTTGAGACATTTATTGCACAATATGCCTCCCAAGTAGAAATAGCTTTAAATTAAACTATAAGTGTGTGTCATAACGTGCTGGAGTAAAAACCTTATTTTGTCTTTGGGGATAAGAGCTGCGTACACAGACTCTTTCAACATTCTTTTTATTTTCTCTGTAATAAAAGTGCAAAAGTATAAAAATGTTTGAACTATTGACATCTAAACCTGAGTATACAAGTGATGCAGAAGAGTATTAGTGCATCTAACAAGGGATTCAGAAATATGTTATATATAATATGTTTACTATATGTAACTGGATAAACAGTTTCTAGCGTCCAGCTCTTACTGACATATCTTTAGTTTCAATGAAAATCTCCTCCATTCAAAATTAAAACAAAAATGTATCAATGGCCATGAATCATTTCATGGAGGAAGCTACTGACAAGAAATAAAAGGCTCTGTTTGGATATGCTTATGAAAGCAATATGTCTCTTGCTTAAAACATTTTAAAAGCTGTTCAAAAATGCATGTGAAAGTTGTAATTTAGAGCACAACAATTTCTTGGCATTGCATTTCATCACATTATCATCTTACTGTAAACATTTGAAAAGTGTCAAATACAAATTGTCTCTTAAGCAGTATCACCTCTGTGCTCCCAATATGCTATTTTTCTACATCAGTTGCACTCATTATTTGTATCAATTGCACTATTTCACGCACATTGCTCTGTCCCCATATCTATTTCAATCAACTTATATTCCATATTACTTTGACAGGAAACACATATTGTTCCATGGATACTGTAGAGGAGGGACCAGCTCTCCTGACTATACTTTGACATTCTGTTGCCACTTTTTTATTCTTTCTCATGAAGATTCTCATTAAGGTTACTTATTAAGAGTAGCCAAATGGTATTATGTGTTAAGCAGCTTTGTCATCTGATAATCATTTAAACTTTGTAATCTAGTCAATAAAACATATTCAAATGCATTGAATCCTACAGTAATGGTCATTATGTCACATGTGCTATTACTAAAACTATTGCCAAATATCATACAGGTATTTTATGCAACCACAATTATATACAGGTTTATAGTAAAAATAGTATTTTGATTGTCCTTCTGGTTTCTGTTACTTTTACTCTCATATTAGGGTTTGGTGTTTCTTTGTATTTATGGGGTTGAATCCTTAAGAGGTTCATTTCAGGATAGGATATCACAACAAGCATTTCCCTGTTTGCTGTCATGATTGATTATTTAAATTAAAATAAGTGTTTTAAATTAGGGCTACTTTGTTTACATTGCAAAGGTCTTTTGGGTATACAAAGTTTATATACATGTTAATTTCTGGTTATATTACAGAATAGGTCAGTTAGGAGTTTTGTATTTTCTTTCTTGCATCTTTTCTTTCTTTACCAAGGCTTGCTAATTTTCTTATGAATTGTAAAAACAAGCGCCATTTGTGGAATTATTGACAGAAGGTTTACCATCAAATTAAACAATCTGAATACTTGTGAATGACATTAAAACTTTTGGAAACAAAGCTCCAGCCCAAACTTGGAGTCAGATTGTACACATTGTCTGTACTGGGCCATGCAATGTGTCTGTCTGTGCCCTCTCAGAGCTTCATACTGTGATCAGAGGTGCACAGGCTGAACTGATGACCTACTTCTTCTGCAAAAACCTTTCAATGTAATTGCAACAGATAGCTTAAATACGTAGGTTACAGAAAGTATAGACCTACAAAATGAGACAGCGGTGAAATTGTTACCATTAGGGATGAATTGATGACAATTACTTCCATGAGCTCTGCTGTTTCGGACATATCTGTTCTTATGCTTAACTGAATCCCACTCCAAAAACAGGGCAAATCTTAAAACTAATCTTGAGTTACATCAGCCACATTAGACGAGAAGGTGAAGGTGCCAGATGTCACCAAAAGGGAAAAATGGATAGTGAATGTGAAACTACTGCCTCACATAGCATTATGTAATGTGTCACAAAAGCCATGGGACACTCAATTTAGCACTAGAAATATACATCATCCTGTATTATAACAGATTTTGTCACAGTGAGAGATAATTAAAGTGAATAATTCCTAATTATGTACATTAAGTAATTAAAGTAAATATAAGCATTTAGTGATTAACAGGGACCATTAAAATATTAAACATTAAATTTATATTTTGCATTATGCACTTTCTGGTATATTTTTTTAAATGTATAGGCTAATGTATAACATAAGTAACGCAAGTATAAGCCTATTGTTTTAAAATATAGATTGACCATGAATACAGATTAATAATGATAAGGCTATAATTTGTTTTAATTATTATTATTTTCATTGTATTGAAGTTTTCCATCGTAACTCGAAGAAAGCAAAGAAAGGCAGACGACCAAATTGTTAACAAATGATGTCGAGCATATTTACGCTTTAAGAAGTAATTCACCTATTCTGTCTGTGTGGCGACAAATTAATGCATGCTCAATATTAATTCCAGAAATCTTAGAAATCTTACATACTTACATATGAAACTCTGAGATTTACAGCATGATTTCCAGAGTTAAGTTCTTCGGATATTAGAAGAAGGAACAGCCAAACTCTCTGCGCAAAATCCATGTCTTCTTCTCAAGGTGTATTCTTCATGATGGGCCAAAACTCCAATCCAACAGGACAAAATAGTGCGTCTTATCACCACAATCCAAAGTTAAGCGAACAGTAGCAAACAAAACTGATTCTAAACAAATGCCAGTCGTTTAATCACCTTATGTTGGACATTTTGAAACTATCACAGGTGCGACGAGAAAGTTGTCCTCTTCCCTTCCATCCGAGTGGCTCTTCTGTTTTCATCCCACAGAGGAAAGGTCCCGAGCCGCCGAGCGTGGAGAGGATGCTGCGATGTCTTCAGCAGCTGCGCAGCGGCGGGAGAGGCGCACCTCGATTTGCCCTTGAGCAAGAGCATGAGGGAGGGAGGACGCTGCTGGACCACAGCAGGAGATTACCGCTCCTACATGTCACAGACAAATATGACAGAACACAAAACGAGAGTTGGCAGTTTTAACACATCCCCAAATCGCAACAAAAACAAAACATAGGCTCAGCTGACGGGCACGGTCCTTTGATAACCTAGCGTTCTGTGCGAGATCGACTTCCAGAAACGGGCTTTAATAAAACAGACCGCTTTAATTTTCTTAATCTTGATGTGGTAGCCTACCAGCCTATAGGTCCTATTGTAAACATTAACCTAGATAGAAAGGAACTAGACAGCACGTTTTGGAGGATATAGGCCTATGGACGAAATGCAGGTCAATGCTATTGTTTTCTGAAAGTATGAACTTGTTTTTACTTTGATCACAGAATAGGGCATCCTATTTTAATGTTGCATTTACACATTTGATTTAATATGCAGTTCAGAGCCAGACCGCCGTGCGCTATAGGCAACAACTGGTTTTATTATAAACCATAGAGGAATTAATCAATAAAAACCAGCTGCTGGTCAACTTGATTTGGAATCAAAAACCTGTTGCACTTGAAAGAACCGTATAAGGACATGGTTAAAAACAAGATGTCAGCGTTGTTATTGTTTGTTTCCAAGGGCTGAGGGGTGGTGGTTTTGGATGACTTAGCAGTGTAGCCCACGCCTACAGTGTTGGTCTCTAATGCGCCCTCTAGTGGCCAATAATAGACTTTCTTGTACGTCTGGGAGGGAGAACCAGAATGTGAAGACCAACCTCTCAAAGTCAAGACTGGTTGGAAATTTAAGCAACCTTTAGAAGTTTACCTAGTTCTACTGTACAATTGAAAATGTAGGCCTACACATTCTTAGGCATATTCTTGTCTTTTAGAACTCTGTATTTCTCAGTAATATTGTATTATGGTGTAAAGAGGGATGGTAACACTTGATTTTGACTCATGACTGCAGTATTCCTGGATATCAATATGTAGGCTAATATTTTTGTTCTGACAGGGAGGGCTACAATGAGGCACACGGTTTTATTTAGGTATTGCACGACTATGATTATTTTATAATCATGGTATAAAAAAGACCATATGCGAAATTATGCTCTGATATATTCTTAACTATTCTTTAACAGATTAAAGGCCTACTTGGTGTTTGTCTGCCAGCGTGTGTCTGACTTTGCTTTTTGGGGGCAGATTTAGCACTGATGGTGATAAAAGAAGCACAATTATGGAATTTTGTAAGATATATGATAATAGGCCTATATGCTAGAATGCAATTAAACATCATAGGTATTAGGGGCCCTTTTAGTTAGATGCCTACCTCTTAATGTCGTGAAGCCTTCTTATTAATATGTCTCTGGTCTCCCAACCCCTTCCTAAAATAAAACGAGAAGACAGTGTGAAAACCACATTACCCATAAAGCTCAGGTGCATATGTTTTCTTTTTTTGTATCCGGATGTAGCATCACATGAATTGACTGTCAACATGCAAGATGGCCACGCATCACAGGCAAAATGCTGCTGGGCGGAGAAAAGTACAGGTACATTATGCTAGTTGCATTCTTGTTAAGTGTATGGGCAACGGCAACATTATGGTGTCCATCCTTGAAAGGTGTTTCACGGATACTTGACGGACAGCAAAAACTGACCGCAAAAGGCAGTGTTGCTGTTATGAGTCATGACTCAAGCCGGCTAACCTAGCTAGCTTAGCTTACGTTAGTTGTTAGCATCTTCTGCGCACGTTGACATCTAAATGATTGCATGCTTCTGTAAACAGTTATCATATAAGTACGTGTTATATATATTATAACATAACTACTAAGGTCGTCAATAAACACAAATGAGTCATGCGCTGTCTTAGCTGCATGTTTATGCTGTTACAGTGTTGACGGTAGCTGTATTTGGGCTCGGTCTAATTGCTGGGAAACTACGTGTCTCGGTGTTTCCCTGCCACTGTATTAAATTGCTACCAAATCAAAGCACCCTATGTACGTACTGAATTTGCGCATTGTCACATACGTTTCAATGGGAAATTATTTCCCAATATATGTGTAATTTAGCTTGTATGTTTCCTTAACTATTACGTCCTTACAATGCAAGAGCATGTAACTCCACTGTTAGCGCGTTCAAGCATCGAGATGTGCACAGGGGAGTGGGTTTGTTGTGGGGAAAAGTCAGAAGTGGTCGACATAGGAGGCTGACCTTAGTGCTCACGTTGCTCTTTGTGTGTCAGGTGTCCTATGTCATTAGAGATGAGGTGGAGAAGTACAACCGAAATGGGGTGAATGCACTCCAGCTGGACCCTGCGCTGAACCGGCTCTTCACTGCTGGAAGGGACTCTATCATCCGGATATGGAGTGTCTACCAGCATAAAGTAGGGCTTCCTAGATTCTTAATCTATATTCTGAAATTACACTTTCAATGTGATTAGGCTACAGAGTTGTCACATGCATACCTTTTTCATATTCTCAATAATGGAAGTGTCTTAATTTATTTTCCCTTTCATTGTAGCAGGACCCATACATTGCCTCGATGGAGCATCATACAGACTGGGTTAATGACATAGTTCTCTGTTGCAATGGCAAAACATGTGAGTGTGATTACTAGTGGCTATTTAATTTAGGGTTGAGGCATTGTTTAGTGCTGCATTGTAAATTTACTACTATTTTGGCTGACTGATCCGACACATTTTCACTGTCATCTATTTTCAGTGATATCCGCCTCATCAGACACTACAGTCAAAGTATGGAACGCGCATAAAGGCTTCTGTATGTCAACGTTACGAACCCACAAGGACTATGTGAAAGCTCTGGCCTACGCTAAGGACAAGGAGCTTGTGGCATCAGCAGGTCTGGATCGGCAGATCTTTCTTTGGGATGTGAACACACTAACAGCACTCACTGCTTCCAACAACACTGTCACCAGTAAGTATTGTTTGTTTCTGTGTGACAGTTGTGCCCACTTCTGTCTAATACATACTGTACTTTTTTGATTATAATGCATTTGTACTGTAGTGTAATGGATGATATGTTTCTCTGGGAGATATTCCGTACTTCTAAACTCACTATAATCCACGTCCAACAGCCTCATCTCTCAGTGGGAACAAGGACTCTATCTACAGTCTGTCTATGAACCAGATGGGCACAGTCATTGTATCTGGATCCACAGAAAAGGTTTGGCATTCCAGCAGTATTACACAAACACATGCACACAATTAGTTCAATGAAACTAAATTAAAACACTGATTATTTCACCTGTCATGTTACATCGTATCAGGAATTTTTATTCAATTCTTAACCTTAAACTAGTTTGGGAATGTACTGCACTCTGTTGAGATGTTCATAAGATGTGTATATATATTGTGTGGACATTAATTAGTTTACCAACTGGGATTACAGGAGGTGTTAAGTACTTTGAAACCATGTGAATGATTTAATTGAACGGTTACCTTACTATGTTTAGTCACATTAATCTATTTCTAGTGTGCATGTACAGTACATGTAGTGACAAAGGTGCCCATCTTCATTCACTGTTTTTTTTCTTTCTGTAGGTTCTAAGAGTTTGGGATCCTCGAACATGTGCAAAACTGATGAAGCTAAAAGGCCACACAGACAACGTCAAGTCGTTGCTGCTGAATAGAGATGGCACTCAAGTGAGTCAAGATATCTAAATTATACAGTGGTGGAAGCTGTTAAACAGAGGAACTTTAAAATCTAAACCTGCTGCCCTTCTCCACAGTGCCTGTCAGGCAGCTCAGACGGCACCATCCGCCTGTGGTCACTCGGCCAGCAGAGGTGCATCGCCACCTACCGGGTGCACGATGAAGGGGTCTGGGCCCTGCAGGTCAATGAGGCCTTTACACACGTTTACTCTGGAGGCAGAGACAAAAAGATCTACTGCACTGACCTGCGTAACCCAGACATCCGTGTGCTCATCTGTGAGGAGAAGGCTCCGGTGCTCAAAGTAAGAAGCCAGTACACTTTAATCTGGAACACTTTTTTCAGTTTAAAATGAAATAATTGTCTGGGATTTTTCTAACTTTTCATCTGAAAAGTTTATTATTGAGCAGTACAGGTCTTGTCTCAAATGCTGACCAACTGGTATCTGCTTGCATTGTACATACTGGGCATACTACTTTTGTTTGTTTTGTTTTTTCATTTGACCTGCGATTAGTGTTTCTATTGCATGCATATTACAGTACATCTTACTTTGCTCACTGTCTTAACCAGAAAAAAAATCCTAAGAAGAATGTCACATGCATGCTTTAACATGCTTTGAGGTTTTTCTTTTCTGTGCTTTGTTAGCAGTGATAGCTTTTATTTTAAGAAAAGTTATACTATGTATGTATTTCGTAAAAGGCAAAAAGAAGAAAAACAGTTCTGAATAATGGCCCCTATATTCTTCTCAGTCATTCCCATGCTCATAGCTAACCATTTGGAGTCATTCAACCTTTTGCTGTCTTTGTAATTTGCCCAGATGGAACTGGACAGATCTGCTGACCCACCTCCAGCAATCTGGGTCTCCACCACCAAGTCATCCGTTAATAAATGGGTAAGCATGCGTGACACCTCTGAGATCACTGGCCAACTGGAATACAGAGTAGATAGACTTGTGCATGTGGCCACGCCTAATTCAGTTGTAATCCTCCTGTAATTTGTCAAAGAATTTAAACCAGCTTTGCGCTGATGTGGGCGATCCACAAAAGATAATGGCATTACATTAATCACAGCTATTGATGCAAGGGAGAGTTAGGAAGCGATTATAAAAAATCCTGGACAATCTCTAATGATAATTATTTCTGTATGTATGTGCAGTCTCTAAAGGGAATGCACAACTTCCGGTCATCAGGGGAGTATGACAATGACTGCACTACCCCTCTGACACCACTGTGCACTCAGCCAGAACAAGTGATCAAGGGTAAACATGTTCATTTATTTACAGTGTTTTCTATTTACTTGTTACTTTTTTATGAAGTAAAATTCTGTGTTGTGTTTGCAGGAGGTGCCAGTATCATACAGTGCCACATTCTGAATGACAAGAGACACATACTCACCAAAGATACCAACAACAATGTGGCTTTCTGGGATGTCCTGAAGGTACACTCAAGTTATTTCTAAGTATGTTAGAGAGTGAGTGCATCTGCTGTTCTTTTGTCCAAGCCATAGAGAATCTAGTGGTTTAAATTCTGTTCTAACAAATCCCACCACAGCCCAATCCAGAAGAGGTCATGGTTATATGTTGCTCACTGGCCCTAATGAGTCTCTACCCATGAAATGATTCATTACAGAAAAAAAAAAAGACTTCTCCTGATGAGCCTGGTGTGAACTCCTCCGTGGTGATACAGTACCTGTGGTTTGAATTGACTTTATCTATATTTTTACCTTCAGGCTTGCAAGGGTGAAGACTTGGGGAAAGTGGAGTTTGATGAGGAGATCAAAAAGCGCTTCAAAATGGTCTATGTGCCAAACTGGTTCTCTGTTGATCTGAAAACTGGGGTGAGTCACAAATCTGGTAATGCAAGGGCTTCTCATCTGTCTCAGCAGCTGCAACTTTTCCCTAACCCTGGTTAGTTGTCTCATAGTTGTGTGTTCTGATTCTTTTTTTAAAATAGATGCTCACTATCACATTAGATGAGAGCGACTGCTTTGCGGCCTGGGTGTCTGCAAAGGACGCTGGGTTTTCAAGCTCTGATGGATCCGACCCAAAGTGTAAGACATCTGACCTGGTTCACCCATTTATATGTACAACTGAAAATAATGCCAAACTGAAGCTAACTTTATATTGCAGGACTGCTAACTTAATTTGCCTCTTCATCTCTTCAGTGAACCTGGGTGGACTGCTGCTTCAGGCTTTGTTGGAGTTCTGGCCCAGAACTCGCATCAACCCCATGGACGAGGAAGAGAACGAGGTGAACCACGGTAAGGAGGCAGCTGACTATCCATCCGCTGCCAAATCATTATGAAAACAAATAGACCAAACCTCTGTGTGTGTTCCACTATAAATATAATAATAAATGGAATTTCTATAGCGCTTTTCACAGACTCAAACAAGACTAAACTAAACCGAACAAGATTCAGGCACAGATGAAAAGGGAGGGGGCTACAGAAAGGCAGAGGTGAAAAGCTGGGTCTTGAGGCGGAACTGGAAGATTGTGTGGGACTCAGAGGTGCGGATATTTTGGGGGGGAGAGTTCTAGAGCCTGGGAGCTGCCCTGGAGAAGGCTCTGTCCCCAAAACTGCGGAGGGTGGACTCGGGGTGCTTAGCAGACCAATTGAGGTGGATCTGAGGGACCGTGAGGTTTGGTAGGGGGATAGGTTGGTGAGGTATGAGGGTGCCAGATGGTGAAGGGTTTTGTCATTGTATCCACTTAGCTGCACGCCCGGCATCATTTGCTGCCGCTGTCAGTGAGTGGGGCGGGGGGTGTCCAAAGCCTCATTCAGTTTGACTTACAGTAGAATTGGGTTTTTGTGCCAACAGTGAATGGAGAGCAGGAGAACAGGGTCCAGAAAGGAAATGGATATTTCCAAGTGCCACCACACACGCCAGTCATCTTTGGGGAAGCAGGAGGCAGAACCCTATTTAGGTAATGTTCCACCGACATCCTTATCAACACAGGTTAAATGTTAACTTGGAAAGCTGCAGAGTGTTCAGTAACGTCATCGGCTTATACAGGTAAAAGCCAGTAAATTAGAATATTTTGAAAAACTTGATTTATTTCAGTAATTGCATTCAAAAGGTGTAACTTGTACATTATATTTATTCATTGCACACAGACTGATGCATTCAAATGTTTATTTCATTTAATTTTGATGATTTGAAGTGGCAACAAATGAAAATCCAAAATTCCGTGTGTCACAAAATTAGAATATTACTTAAGGCTAATACAAAAAAGGGAGTTTTTAGAAATGTTGGCCAACTGAAAAGTAAGAAAATGAAAAATATGAGCATGTACAATACTCAATACTTGGTTGGAGCTCCTTTTGCCTCAATTACTGCATTAATGCGGCGTGGCATGGAGTCGATGAGTTTCTGGCACTGCTCAGGTGTTATGAGAGCCCAGGTTGCTCTGATAGTGGCCTTCAACTCTTCTGCGTTTTGGGTCTGGCATTCTGCATCTTCCTTTTCACAATACCCCACAGATTTTCTATGGGGCTAAGGTCAGGAGTTGGCTGGCCAATTTAGAACAGAAATACCATGGTCCGTAAACCAGGCACGGGTAGATTTTGCGCTGTGTGCAGGCGCCAAGTCCTGTTGGAACCTGAAATCTCCATCTCCATAGAGCAGGTCAGCAGCAGGAAGCATGAAGTGCTCTAAAACTTGCTGGTAGACGGCTGCGTTGACCCTGGATCTCAGGAAACAGAGTGGACCGACACCAGCAGATGACATGGCACCCCAAACCATCACTGATGGTGGAAACTTTACACTAAACTTCAGGCAACGTGGATCCTGTGCCTCTCCTGTCTTCCTCCAGACTCTGGGACCTCGATTTCCAAAGGAAATGCAAAATTTGCTTTCGTCAGAAAACATGACTTTGGACCACTCAGCAGCAGTCCAGCTCTTTTTCCTTAGCCCAGGTGAGACGCTTTTCGCTGTTTCTTGGTCAACAGTGGCTTGACACGAGGTATGCGGCAGTTGAAACCCATGTCTTTCAAGCGTCTCTTGGTGGTGGATCTTGAAGCACTGACTCCAGCAGCTGTCCACACCCTTTTTCACAATCTTGACTAGGCGCGGTGATCCCTATCGCTTGTACACTTTTTCTGACCACAGTTTTTCCTTCCCTTTGCCTCTCTATTAATGTGTTTGGACACAGAGCTCTGAGAACAGCCAGCCTCTTCAGCAATAACCTTTGTGTCTTTCCCTCCTTGTGCAATGTGTCGATGGTCGCCTTTTGGACAGCTGTCAAATCTGAAGTCTTCCCCATGTTTGTGTAGGCTTCAGAACTGGACTGAGAGACCATTTAAAGCCCATTGCAGGTGTTTTGAGTTAATCAGCTGATTACTTTGTGGCACCAGGTGTCTTCAAAATGTAACCCTTACACAATATTCTAATTTTGTGACACACGGAATTTTGGATTTTCATTTGTTGCCACTTCAAATCATCAAAATTAAATGAAATAAACATTTGAATGCATCAGTCTGTGTGCAATGAATAAATATAATGTACAAGTTACACCTTTTGAATGCAATTACTGAAATAAATCAAGTTTTTCAAAATATTCTAATTTACTGGCTTTTACCTGTAGATGTCTGCATTGCCTCTAATGTGCTGTGTTGCAGGTTGCTATGTAGGGATTCAGGTGGAGAAACTGAATCGATGCTGCTGAACGAGACAGTTCCACAGTGGGTCATTGACATAACTGTAGATGTGAGTAAAATTACTCCCATCTTTTACTTTACATTAAATCAAAGAAAACAAAGCCATCAGGATTACAGGTTAAATAGACTAGAAATTTAAATTTGGGGACTCATGTGACTTTGTATGCTTTTCCCACTGAAAATCCAAATTTAGACTTGAAAAGCTATGTCACTGTGTTTTTCACAAGAATAAATGTTCAGCAGTGTTACGAAGAAGTGTGTTCACTAACAGTTTGCGCCTCTTTATTTGATGTGATTGATTTGCATGCATTGTCTCTCCTCTTCTATTCCAGAAAAATATGCCCAAGTTCAACAAAATCCCGTTCTACCTCCAGCCCCATTCTTCCTCTGGTGCAAAAACTCTAAAGAAGTAATTTTCTTTTTCTTCTCTGGGATTGTGTTTCCTTTGCTTATGTGATGCAGTGAAAAGGGACACGTGTAACAGACATGCTGCATTTGATGAGAGCTGATTTGACCGTCTGTGTGTTCCGCAGGGACCGTCTCTCAGCCAGTGACATGCTCCAGGTGAGGAAGGTGATGGAGCACGTTTACGAGAAGATCATCAACCTGGACAACGAGTCGCAGACCACCAGCTCCTCAACCAACGATAAGCCAGGGGAGCAGGAGAAGGAGGAGGACATGGCAATGCTAGCCGAGGAGAAGATCGAACTAATGTGTCAAGACCAGGTGGGCACAATGTCTTTGCCTGTCCATTTTGACATGAGTACATCTTGTGCATCCTCAGTCATTATACATTGTATTAACTTTTTTTTTTTTTTAATCTTTCAACCAGGTGCTAGATCCCAACATGGACCTGCGAACAGTTAAACATTTTATCTGGAAGAGCGGAGGGGACTTGACGCTTCACTATAGGCAGAAGTCCACGTGAAAATCCTAATTTTTAAACCAGAACTCTTTGTCATTTGCCAATCACCACCCACCTCTGACATGTAGTACCCTAAACCTTGTTGTGTGGTCAGGAGTCACAGTATCAATGAGAATCCAGTAAAATTTGAGGACAAGGCTCATGGTGTATCATAGGGAACTGACCAGAACAGGCCGGAGCAGTCAAGACACCTGGGAGAGAAGTGGTCCGTAGTTCCTTCTGTTTTTTTTTTTTCTTTCAGTTTGAAGAAAGGACTCTGTTTCTCCAGCGCTCACCAATTTCTTCTTACTTTGACTGTTCCTGTCCTTCTGATTGGCGTTTTAATTTGGAGCAACTGAAGTTACAGTACTTGTTTGTGTCTGAGCGTGTGTGTATATGCACATGGATGTAGTAGACTTGTTTGTTTGTTCTAGTACATTCCAGAAACGGTCCTTGTTCTACCAACCCTTCACACCCGTCTCAGCAGTATCGCCAGTTTAGGAGTGCACTTGGACTCTGGGTAGCGTCACAGTCCCTCAAAGCAATCCTCCTCCGTTCTGCTGTCATCTTAACTTGATCTTGACTTAGACACGGAGTTATTGCAGAGCTTGAACCTCATTGACAGAAGCGCTTGTCTTTGTCCATTATTTTAGCTGTTCTCAATGGACTGAATTTTCTTTTTTTGTAAATATACGTACAACATTTTGGATTTAATTGACTGTTTTCTTTTGGTTTTGCAGCCGTTTTATTTTCTTGTACAGTTTACTTAGTTATTTTCCAAATCCCTGTAGCACATTCATCAAGGTAATTTGACTTGGATGTTAAAATGACATTTGTTGCATTTTACTCAAGAATGCTAGTAGTCATCCAAGTCATTTTAGCAACTGGAAATTATATATAAAAGGTATATATCTTTAATAACTCATGCCTGGGTCATGGGCAGTGACTTTGATGACTTTGGCTGTTCCTAATGTATATTTCATTCAGATTCAAAAGTTCAATGAAACAAGAATATAACTTGAAGGGGAATCTCAATCATAGAATATGACTTTTCATCCACTGTGGGAATTCCCCAAACTAAAATAAATGGTAATACCCACTTCTCTCTTTGTCTCACCAAGCAGAACAACAGATCTGTTCAGTGTAAATTTTCTAAAGTAAATTTTGCCATTAAAGAGTGTCTAACGCCATAGTGAGAATGCATCGAGTGAGCTGTAATTGGCCAAAACCATGGGTAACATAATTAGGCCATAACACTGCAATACCCCTTGTAATAATTTGTGAAATATGTAAATTTTAGGCATTCAAATAAATAAATTGGAATGGTTTCACATTGACAGATGTATGTGAATTATAAATGGATGTTTGAGATGTAATGTGCTCAGCTGATGACTGTGAAAAACAAGGGACAATTTCTTTTTAAGTGATATGATTGTTTAACCATCAAAGATTCACCCATTTCACATTCATCAACAAATACTGCACTCATTCCTAATAAAACATACAATTGATAAAATATCTGCAAAAATACTATTCCTTATTTTACACTGCACCTACTTTGACAATGAAAAACAATTACTCAACAGCAGTATCACTCTTACATACTGTATATGAAATATCTATTGAATTTAAACCTTACCTGTCAACTCACAGGCAGTACTTGTCTATTGTTGCATAGATTTCAAAGTAAAAATAGTGTTGAATTGAACATGGGAGACATAATTTCAGCGATACAAACAGTAAAAATAGTTTTCAAATACTGCATGTCTGAATAAATCAAATAAAAAGCCGAGTTTCAACCACAGGGATTTTCCCCCAGAACTAGGATCCTTTCTTAGGAACTTGTTGCGCTTGACCTCAGGGACCAGGATCTACATTTAGTTCTGTGACATTTGCCTGGGCCTTTTTACTCCCCAAAAAGTCCCTGATCAGTAGGAACTGTTTTCTGAAAGTACAGGACGTTCGGGGTAGGGTTTGCAGGGATGACTGTTGCTGATTGATCAAATACACACCCCATGGCTGCTTCATTAATAAAAGAAGAAAGTACAGAGGGGAGAACATTTCTCTTTGTTTGATAACAAAAGTAAATTTAGACTTTGTTGTCGGTTTCCTCAAGTCATTTTTTTTTTTTTTAAAAAGAGAGGTCGTGAGCCAGCGCCACACTGAACTGCATCGGCTGCAGAGACGCTGGCTATGTCTCGAGTGAATGAAGGTGAGAGAGAAAGCAGAAGGACGGAACTGTGAAATAAAAAAATTATTTGCTGATTGCTTTACAGCGGTTGCTTTCTAAAGCACAAATAACCATGACTCAAAAGATGATCTTGTAGAGACAAACACTTGTTTCATTCTCGAGGTGAGGGACCTAAAAAGACCACAGATCCTTGTGTTGAAACTCGGCTTGAAAGTTAATGTGTAAAACATATTGACCTTATCAAATTTGGGGTAAAAACCAGTACAGGACTGGTTTCACGCAGTACGCGTACAAGTGCACAAATATTTCCTCATACAAACACTTAAAAAATTCAATACATTGGCCATAAACTACTGTAAAAATGTCCTTCTCATAATCCTATAAGGAAGTTATTTTTCAAAGTTCTATTTTGGGAATCATTTGTTATTTGAAACATAGACAACAGATGCAGCACTGTGACAATTAGTGTGAACTGTCTGGTAGCTTCTAAAACTCAGATAATATAATGGATATTAAGGTACAGCTGAGCTTTGCCGTAGTAAATGTACATATTTGTCTTTGGAAGTGTTCAAGTATTTATCACATTAGTGTACTAGAAGAAAAGTCTTGTCACCCGTATAATCTAACTTTGCACCAAGCATGGAAAAATGTTGATGACATTATAACCTTGGTGTCCAAATTAGTAGTAACTTTCAATTCCCACATATTTAAAACAAATAGGATGGTCCTACAGTGTCTCAGTATTTTTCTACTTTATGCCAATGCTTTAACTGGATTCTGTAGTGTAACTTAACTTATGAAGGAACCATACGCTTCAAGTAAGACTATCAGTATCAAATCAGACAGCTTTTCCCTCTGTCTGTCCTGTAGTTCCTATAGTGTTTCTTTAAATAAGTGATTGTCAACTTCACTTTGCATTTTTGTACGGCCTGATACAAGCTTACTCAAGAGGCGGCTCTTCTTCTGGCTCCTTCCCATCACTCTCATGGCTGCAGTGGTGAGCGGGAGCCATATTTGGAGGCTCCGCAGGCTCTTCCGCTGGCCCGGTTGCATCCTCAATGGCCTGAGCAGGAGAATCAGCTGCTATCGGTTCATCAACAGCAGAGGACTGTAGAAGATCATCAGGAGATGGGCAGGAAGGGACTTCAGCTGGGACAGAGGGCTCAGCAGGAGACTCTAGGGACTCTATGGGAAGAGACAATTCACACATAGGGGAACTCAGGCTATCACTAGATTCACACAGAGAGCCAGGTAGGTCTGTAGCCAGGTGAAATGGTTCAGCTGGTGTGACGCCTGAATCAGACAAAGTGTCTGTGGAAGCGAGAGCAGAGGTGAGGTCCATGGCTGCCTGGGAGCTCAGCACTTGTGGTTCACTGTGGCTGTCTGCTGACGATGAAAGTAGAACACTGTCTTCCAGCTCCTCTGTACAACAGGAAATACAATCATTCAGTCTATGTTCCTTTTGCCAAATCTGTACATTAAAGTTCTGAGACATTTGTATGAACTGCTGCTGTCTGGTCTGGCTCTCACCAGACCAAGAACAAGCTCAATAGATGTGAGACTGAGCATTGGTCTGGGAAGCCTCCTCTGTATTTACTCCGCACAAGAGGCAAGACCAACAGACATAGTTCAAATGACTCTGGACGCAATTGCCAATCAGACCAACTATCCAGGTGACGTATTTTGCAGAGCAAGCTTTTACCAAAGCCGGTCA
The DNA here is from genome assembly GCA_013375575.1 of Percina caprodes. Taxonomy (NCBI): domain Eukaryota; kingdom Metazoa; phylum Chordata; class Actinopteri; order Perciformes; family Percidae; genus Percina; species Percina caprodes. The sequence goes on along the minus strand of JABXJD010000030.1, from coordinate 1,225,805 downwards.
GTAGTAAGGCAAACACATTCTTCTTTTGTAGGAGTTGTTCCAGGGAAAGCTTCTGTTCCATTTTAAGAGAAAACCTTGAAGCCTTTGAAAGCTTTTCAAACAGCAGCAACAATGGCGTCAACGGGTTGCTGTTGCTGTGCTTCGGTAGCCGACATGTTGAATGTAAATAAGAAGCTGCTTGGTCGCTTTTGTATCGTCGTCGTGTTAAACCAGCCAATAGCGCGCAAGGTGGATAAGCCAGTTTGTGATTGGTTCCAATAAAATTGTGAACTGAAGCAGGAGAATTAAACAGGCAGGGTTCCAGACCGAGCTGCAGGGCAAAATCAAATCGCGGGCAGAGTGGGCAGCCTTTACTCAGTCTAGCTGCTATCCTAACTTACCAACACCAGAGATTTCCCCGTCCTTCTCCTCGTTCATAGCCAGTGCAGTGTTGGTCATGTCAATGGACGACATGGACAGATCAAGTCTGTCTACCAAATCTGCAGGGTCAGGGTTCATCACTGCCCCTTCGGAGTCTGAGAAACCTAGAAATACAAACACGAGACGTTTTGTTGAGAAGGTTTTTATGAACACAACTAGATGCAAAGGAGACAACAAATGTGTCATCACCCTCTAAAACCACTGCATAACTCAACTGACCAGGGTCCATGACCCTCTGGACGGGTGGAGGTAGAGGAGCTTCCTGGAGGGTGACCTGCTCTAGATCTAACACATCTTCACTTTGACTTGAAGGCGCCACCAAAGGTGCCTGAAAAACAGGTAACAGGAATAAGCTCTACTGCTACTAACAACATTTTAGAGACTAAAAAATCAATCATTTAACTAAAAACATAACCAATGTATCAGTCAATAATGACTAAATGTGGATTCAGATTTACCTCCATGAATCCATGGGTAGGCAGCTCTGGGGAGGATTCGTCCTCAGGAACCGGATTGGGAGGCTTAGCTGTCGATACATCAGGATGTGCTGGGATTCGGTGCAAGTAGCCATAACCAATGCCACAACCCAAACTAAGAGCAAACATTTTAATATGCTTCAAGAATATTCATTACAATTCATACATTTTAAAACATAGAATACTTTATAATCTGAAAAAAGCCTCATTGAAATTGAATGGCGAGCTGACTTTGAATAAACTTACAATGGTTCATTTATTTGAATAAACTTTACACAACAGAAAATAACTGATCTACACGCACCTTTCTCTTCATTTAGCATTTAAATGAAAAGTAGTGGATGTTACTTAAAATAGATAAAAACAGTTCTAAAGCAAAAGAATGAACTCATTAAAAGATGAGATGCAGTGATATTCCTCAGTAAGTCATCCTGAATAACTCATGTATCTGTTTATGGTCATGTACCTGCCCTCTCCGCCCCACGCTCCATTTGGTGTGACCACCACCTCTCTGCAGGCGTCTGTTTGTGTGTTGTACACCATTAGCTTCAGGGGCTTCCCTTCATGGGCCTCAACCAGCGAAAAGAAGTCTTCTGACTGGAAATCAGCAACTCTAAGTTAACTTTGATTCATCTTTCAAAGATTTGTTTAAAAATTTGACAAACGTCGTATATATCAGAGCCAAATATTAGCAGTAAAGCATTATATGAAAATGAGTCTTACATCTTGCAACACTTGATCTGCTCCAACAATGTAGTCACTGTGTGGCTGAAGCTCTGCCAATGCAGCAGGTGAACTGGGTTCCACATCCTACAAAAAAAGCAATAGGTGTTAGCAAACTAAAGATGAAGCTATAAAGGTGTAATATGGTCAGTATAGAAGTTCAAATCAAAGTTAGGTCAGTTGGTTTTGGTTTTCCTAGTTCGTGAAGAAGAAGCTCACCAGAATGTGCCAGACATTCTCATTGGCTCCTTGGTAGCTGCAGAAGCGAACACTGGCACCTAGCAGGCCCTGTCCTCCCCACATGGTACTGGGCACCACCTCCAGCTCACGCACCCTTGTGGTTTTAGTGCTGTACACCTCCATCCTCACTGCTCTCTCCATGTTGGCTTTCAGAAGCTCCTTCAGCAGGTCATTTTCCTCATTCTGGGGAACAGTAATGGGAGGAGTCAAATAAGTAGGAGCGGGAAATAATTCTACTTATATGTTCCCGTGTGTATATGTTTGTTTATGACCAATCTGTAGTCAATGAGTAGTGACACAACAACTTAAACAACTTAAAATATGACAATCAATAAACTTACAAGTCTTTTGTTGTCCAGCGACAGAATGAAATCAAAGAAGGGCTGCAGTCCAGCCATTTCTGCAGGGGAATTCGGCTGCACCTGTCAAAACCGACACAAGCCTTTTGATAACATGTGGCTTTAAATACAACTGTGCTATTAGAAAATTATTTTGGGATGATCATTTTATATTAAAATTAATTGAGTATGTTTTTTGGAGCATTTAAATTATAGCCTATTTGATCAACTGCAAAGTATTTTTTATACTATTGATTTTTATATATATATATTCAATTAATCGTTTAGTCACCTTAAATTGCTTGTCAAAAATCATATCATATTAAACAGAGAGAAGCAGCGCTGAGTCACGAAAATGTTCAAATATCAGTTTTGCTAGATCTCTCTTGATCGATTTCATCAGTATCAGTAACAGACCGTTTCATCAGATCATTATCAGTAACAGACTAATCCTTTCATGAGGCCAATATAGAGATTAATCAGAGAAAGGAAAAATCCTCTTCTTTAAATTTGCCCTCACGCTGAAAACCAGTTGCTCTATATTAAACCCATTAGCCCAGCTAGTCAAACTAGCTAACTCATATTTAGCTACTACTGTATGCTAGTTACTAACTACTGTGATAAACCATATCTTGTTGGGCAGTGTAATAGCTCAATGGACTGTTATAATACTTCATTTGAGACAAGGCACTAACTTGAGTTAAAGCTTATTTATAACATAATTTACGTTACACAAGTAAGTAGAAGTTTCTGTTGCATTATGTAAACTTTAAATAACAGATGATGACGTTAAATAGTGCCAGCTCATCACGGTTTTCAGGTAGGTCTGCAGCAACTACTTAGCTAGATAGCTGTCTGTTAGCATTCATTAAAAGCTGCTGTACACATTCGAAGAAAGCTGAATAATTGTAGCCTTACGCCGTGCACATGGTATCCATAGGTTCCTCCTTCGGATACTTCTGAACTCTGCGATAAACCCATTTCTGTCAAGAACTTTTAAATATTAGCTGATATCAGAAAATAACAACTGTCTGAGAATTATTACGGTTGACAGTCAACGGCCATCTTGTTTTCCAGTCCAAAACAATTGAACATCGCTGGTATCGACCGCAGACTCAAAAGCACACACAGCGCACGCGCACACCGCATACTGTTTTAGTAGACTGCTGTTATTTTAAATAGTAGTAGAGCTGCTTCATGATATGACAGCATTGATAGTAAAGTCTATTGAAATTGTGCTAATGAAGCCACTACTACTAACATTACATAACAAAAAATGAGTATGTAACGAAATAATGGTTATACAAAGGCCTTAAACTTGATATTTTCATATAATTTATATTTAGGTTGAATCAGGGGCGTAAACATTGACAGTGTTGGGGGAAGGGTACGTAGAGAAAATCATGATTTAAACTTTGTGAGATAATCAGTAGCAATCTATGTTTGTCATATATGCAATGATGATTGATGGGTAATATATGTATGTTGATATTGTCCAATGCCAAATCTCTATTTGATAATGTGAAGAGATGACTGTAGCTAGTCTAGGTGCAAAATCTAGCTTTGGTCAAGACTGACAAGCTGAGCAACATTTGCAAGCCAAGCACAGTGACACACACACACACACACACACACACACACACACACACACACACACACACACACACACACAAACATCCATATCTATGGAGCTCTCATCTATCTCTCACATCTTTGGAGCTCTCAGTAACTAGCATAGCACCGTCCTGTGGGCCTGTCTCAGTAGTGTACACAGGGGCTTATTGCAACATTACGCCACAAGTACATAAAAACCACCAGGACCTAGACCCTCAGACACTTTTAACATGCCATTTTAAGGCCATTATGGTCTTTTGCAGCAATTTGCAACCATTGGACTGAGTTAGATAGTTGAGATTGTATTAAATTAATTAATAATGAAATTAATTAATAATTTTAGTGAGTGATAACAGCAGTCAAAGGAAAACTTTAACGTTTCAGCTTTGCAATAGATGAATCATACGTCATTAAATCAATGTTATTGCCATTATTATTATTGCTTCTTAGTTTTGGTTTCTTCACAAAAGACAAATACCACCCATTAAACACATTTGAAATCCATGAATAAATTAATGCAAAAGTTTTATTGTATTTCTCCAAATATTCTAAACATATAGTTAAGCATATACGAGATGATCCACAATCAGCCACGCAGTAGAAAATAAGTCACAACTCCTAGGTTGAAATGGAGGAGTTTTATTTTTCATTACTGCATGTGCCAATGTGTATTATCCTACTATACCATGGCAAGCTACCTGGAAATATGCATATTTCTGTTGAAAACTGGGGCAATACTGTTTCAAATTATTGCCTCTACCTTCATGACCTTTGTAATAAATAAGCTTTTACTTTAAACAACTTGCAATAAACAATAAGGCTGCATAATAATATATTAATTACTCAAGTGGGGTTTCTCTGAAATAAAGGCAAAATTATTTTTAGGCAATATAAAACATATATGGATAGAAAAACATTTTAGCAATCATTCTTTGTACGTTGAAATGTTCTTACAAATACATAAAAGAAGTGCTTTATACGTTTAATTATTGTACACTGTTGCTTGTTATTTCACTAGAATGCCTTCCTATAAAAGCTGGGTGTTGCTGACTTCATAACCCTGCTCTGGGCCTGGCTCTGTCAGGCCGATCAGAGACTCTAGTAGATAGGCACTCGACTCGTACTGTGGCAAATTAACAGAGCTGAACAGCTGGAGGTGGCAAAAGCTGTCTGGGTGTCTGTGTACTTTGAAAGAACTGTGCAGAGGTCCAGAGGTGTAGTCACTGTCGAAGAACTCAATGTCAGAGTCAGAGGACAGACTCAGGTCCATGTACTTGCCGGAAAAATAGTCCACAGTGGGGGAAGGAGTCTTGGGGAAGCCCTCAAGAGAGTCATTGTCAAAGAAATTTCTGGCTTGGTTTGCATTCTCATCGAGGTAATCTGTCAGTGAGGTCCTGTTCATATTGTCTGTGAATGTGTTGGCTAGTGGCCCCATACTGTCAGTAGGTGTGCTGTAAGTGGCAGAATTGCTGCTGTGCTGCATTAGTGGTTCGCCTATGTGGCTCCGTTGGCTGCACGTAGAGTAGTTATCATTTTCAGAGTCACAGATGTTGAGGGCACGTGACAACCCTTCATTAACATCAGGGAGATTCTGACTCCCATTAAGGCATCCTCCTGCATCAGAGTCAGAGGAGGAACAACAGGATTCGGTCAAGTCGCTGCTGCAGCTGTTCTCCTCCACTACCAACCGCTCTGGGGTGAAATGAAAGGAGGGTGTGGCAGGCATGGTGAGAGGAAGACCATCTTCCTCCATGGTGAACCCAAAGGGGCAGCTCTTGTCCTGTGCACTCTCCACCGGATGGGCCTCTTCCTGGTCCACATACTGTTGAAGGTCATCTGGAAGTCCAGTCTGGTCCTCTTGGCAAAGTGTTTCATCTTGCAGTCGCCTCTCCAGTTCGAGTTTCATAATGGTGTGAAAATAATGAGTCTGCACACGTCTGGAGTTGAACTCAATGCGTCCCTGAATGTTTCCACAGCCGTCCTTGGTGCAGCCACATGGGAAGTTGATGCGGTCCTCCTGTGTGTTAAAGACAGCAGAAAAAGAAAATCAGTGCTGTGGGTACTTAAATACAATACAGAGTATTGACACCAAGATTTAAAGCTGATTTAAAGTAAATCATTAAAATATCTCTTTCACTAAAAGTAATGGAAATGGTTAAAATGGTTAACTAAAAGTGAATAGTGAAATGGTTTCAACACACATTTTACAGACCCAAATGAGATGCTTCATCAGCTCAAACTAGAATTTTACAATCAAAGTTGTCCACATTTAAGATGCAAAAATAAAATATGAAACACATTCATATGGCAAGAGTTTAAACTCATCGTGACCAAATCAGGTTTAATATTAGCCCTTATGCTGTTAGAGGTTGAATTAATGTTTGTTTATGTAAAGTGTCATACCTGGCACTTGATTCCTGCCAGACTGCATGCGCAGGTCTCTGGCTCACAAAAACCTTGGCAGTCACATCCACATGCCTCCCTGGAGATACGCAGGGCATGAAGCTGCCTCTTCTCCTCCCTGTCTATGCGCTTCACCCCCGCTGCCTGGAGGAGAGCCTGCCGCTGTTTGGAGGAGTATGGCTGAAGGAAACCTCCATCTTCCAGCTCAGCATCACTGATTTGGATGTCATTGTCTTCATCTGGGATCTGATCCACCGTAAGCCTGTGTGCCTCTTTCTGGTCAATGGCCCCACTGGTGATCAACTGGAATCAGCACAACATACAAAGTAAGAAGTCTGCCATGTAGACAAGCAATGCAAACTAATGTAGAAATGAAATGCACTCACTTTGTATTTCAATGCCTCGAACCTTTCTTTTCTCCGTCTTTCTCTGAGCCTCTCTCTGCGTCTGTTACGTCGCTCCAGTGCATGCTCTGCCACTGTGTATTTTTGAAAGGTGCTGTGCCTCTGCATCATGCCCAGGGTGGCACCTCCACGACTGGGCACACTGATGAAGCCTTGGCAGCGTGGGAAACTGAACACCATCACTTGGTCAAAGCACACGTTGCTCTGTGCACCGCCAAGCTTGGGCCTCTTCAGGATGGACCGAACTGCTTGTGCTAGAAAAAGACAAAGACATCGGAAAAAGTGAGACACCGTCAGGTCTAGTTTTAAAGTGAGCACCTGTTACTATCATAACAACATTTTGTGAAACATGAGCATGTCTGTCAGAGCAGTCCTGTTCTAGGCCCCTAATTATCAAGAGTAGAAAATCAATCCTACATGGAGTGATGCATTTTTGGTCTTATTTTTTAGGACTAGGAGTAAACGCAACCCAAGAGATGGCAGAAAGGGCTAAAAGATGATGTTTTGACAAAACCCAATACTTTTTATGTGATTTAAAGAGTCCTTAATGAGAGTGGACTAAAACCTTTATTTGATGGCAATCATGTTCCCCTGGATATCACCTGCTCAATGGTGATAAAGGACCTTCTCTTCAGGCCAAATGCCAAGGCTCAATGTGATTGAACAAGTGAAATCTAATATTAGGTTTTAGTATTTTATATATTAATTTCAAATTATAATGGGGCTTTAATATATGAGAGATATTTTATGTTGTTGTTGTTTATTCCTAAAGACCCAATGATGTAACAGAAGTGATATTGACATGATTTTTCAATGATATTTTACCAATGTCTAACACACTAAACCACAACAATGAGAAATACAATAGGTTATGGTCATTTCTAATTTCTAAATGTTGTAAAACAGCAATGTCACACTCTCTCCTAGATGTATTCCATCTCTTTGCTAAAAGTCAGTGTAGGAAGCTTCATAAAGTCTTACTCTAAGAGGGTGTTTGTAGTCCTAATTTAACTTTCAGCATAAATCCTAGAAAGAATTCCTGGACACTTGATAAAAATAGGACCTAAACTTTGAGGCAGGCTGTAGGTCTCTAAGTGGCCACTAGGTGACACACTACAGGTGCTTCACTGCCGTGGCTTGGGTCAGTAGTTTAGTACTGTACTGTACTGTACATGTTAAGGGAAATACCAAGCAAAGGGTGTGTTGCAGCAATGGACAGATCACCAGTAAAGAGAGAAAACAAGTAAACAAGGGTCTAACTGCTGTTCCTTGAAGGTTTACCAGAATAGACTTTTTCTGATAGTTTAGTCCTCAATAGTTTACTGTTTGATTTCAACAAATTGTCTAACCTTTACAAATAACTGGAGCTGAACTCTAGCTCCAAAAGTCAGTAAACAACTGATACCAGCTGACTAAGCTCTTCTCAGCTGCTCTGTCTGTCTAAAAGGTTCCACACTGGGGCACTTGGTTACATGATAACAAGCCTAAAACTGTTACACATAAGGTTTTAGGCTGCACAACAACTGCAGAGTATGTTGCCACTTTGTGATATCTTAATAAGACATTAGATATGACTTGTTTAAAGGGATCTTGCTATTCAAATTGATTCCACAACATCCTATTGCTCAGGCAAATGATCTTCTACCCAACCGGACAGTCCAGAGGCGAGTCATTGTCACTGTGCATTATCTAGAACAGCCCTAAGCTTAGCATTTTCATATCAGGGCTGCTGCAGGCTGATAAGAGACACTCCTATAAAACACTAATGGGAAAAATAAACCCAGATAAGGAGGTTTGCATTATTTGAAAGTAGGAAAAAAAAACAGTGGTCATTGGTTTGAAGACTTACTGGGTAAACCGGTGGGTGAAGGACTGTGAGTTGTGAAATCCTGGTTGTCAGAGGGGCCGCTCTCCCCATCAGACTCCCATCCGGAAGAGGCCGGGGAGGAGAGGGAGGATGGAGGAGAGGAGGAGTAGCAGGGATCTACCTCTGCAAACTTTCTCTTCAGGGTGCCTCTCATTGTTTGGAGGTGGTGGTTGATGTACATTCTATGTGGACAAAAAGAAAAAAGGCAGATTGGTTTAACTATGTATCACACTGTGGTACACTAATAAATGCATAGATCAAGACCCTAGGAGAGAAACAAAAAGTCATGCATTGTGTTGCTTCATCCAAAGAGCAGCACTCGTTGCAGCATTCCTAACCCAGGAACATAAGACCAACATTTTTATGAATCAATACATTAATAATGCAATAACAACTCACTAACAAAGCAACAAGGATGTGTTACATTTTCTGTTTGAGAGACCAAATGTACACAGTCAAATTATCCGTCTTTTGAACTGGAGGAATGAGAGGTCTTTCCTGTCTAGAGCTGCTGGTTGAACCGGTTTCAGGGCACGAGTTTGTTTAGGCTAATTACATCTGGTGATTATCTTACAAACTGATGTTTAATAAGTGTACAAATATGAACTGCAATCGGACTTTTGTTTGCAAACCAGCTGAGCACAAAAAAGAAGCTCTTTTTCTTTCCCCCGCAGAGTAATTAACATTCCAATGATTCCTCAAGTTTTTTGTGAAGAATACGTGGAAACAAACCGTCCAATGGCTGCATGCTGAGGACTGGGGGGTGTAGTAGTTCAAGTGGCTGCTATTTATGGATGTGAACATGGAAAATAAGTCAAAACATGAGTCATTTCAGGGTTACAAACATTAGCAGGGCTGTTATAAGATACTGAGTAAAAGAAAAAAGTAAAGTAAGTTAGAGTAAAGTAAAGAAACGCTGTTATTAGTCTAGTCCAACATAGTCAGTTAGACAAGTTAAGTTAGCAGTATGTCTGTAGAAGCTGTTAAGTCATTTTTGGATACAATGGGAGCCTATGACATATTGGATGGCAAACTGCTATTGTTTCAATTAGGGCTGCAAAAAACAGTTATTTTTATATCTTGATTAATCGGCTTGGTCCATAAAATAGAAAATACAAAAAAATGCACATCACAATTTCTCTATAAAGCCATATTCAAATGTCTTGTTTAGTCTAAGCAATAACATATAACCCAAAAGTATTCTGTTTAATAGCATGGACATCTAAGAAAACCACAAAATATTCACATTTGCAATCAGAATATTCACTTCTAACACTTGTACTCTTCTTCATTGCTCCAAACAAGCAGCTGACTAGGATTTAGACTGACCTCCCATCAAGTCCCAGAGAGAAGGGAAACAGAGCCACTGAAAACAGAACAGCATGTGCTTTTTCTTAATGAGAGTACACCAGGTAAACAGTGGCATTGCTACTGTTCAGAGAAAACAATGTAAACAACACACAGTAACACACACACCGTCAACAAGCAAAGGCGCTTCCGATTGTAGTAAGCAACGTGAACCAGTGATGCTGTGTGTGTGTTTGTGTGTGAGTGTGTGTGTGTGTGTGTGTGTGTGTGTATGTCACTGTGCTTGGCTTGCAAATGTTGCTCAGCTTGTCAGTCTTGACCAAAGATAGATTTTGCGCCACACACACACACACACACACACACTTGGAGTGAGCAACTTCATGAATTCATCAACAAAAAGAGGTGTCTTGTGCCCTTACAACGTTTACACAACAGAACCATGTGCTGCATACAGTTAGGTGTAAAAGGTTTTGGCTCAGCTGAAAAACATCTGCATGGTTGTAATAAAATGACAGTATTTCCAATTAATGCTGCATTGCAGTATTATTGCTGCTTCTTGTCCCAATTATGTCACATGTATTACATCTAATATCTGACAGAGTGGAGAGACTGTTCATATGTATCCTGAGACCGCATCAATAGTTTAAAGGTTCAAAGCAGTAAAAGCACGTAGTGCACGTGCGCGTTCCTGTGAAACAGGAATGGGGGAAAGCTATACTCAGTATTAATGTACTGAAGTAGTTAGGAATAGGCTGCAGGGCTACCATAACGAATAATACGTTCACAATACTATCATTATTGTTTTCAGGCACTTTAAATCCCTACAGGAATGTTGCGGGCATGTTATACTGAGTTTTCATTGGATGAGTCCAAGAGTTGTTTCCTGTTTGGCATAATAAGAGTCATTAGGCAGCCGACCTCTTCACCCCTTACGGAGACACACAGCGATCATGTCAGCTACAATGACAACACTGTTCTCCCTGTCTTTACAGCAGAAACACCAGCAGCCACAGTCCCATTCAAAATAGACCAAACTTCCTCTGCTGTCTCAGAGCTGACAGCAGACAGACTGGAGTCCGTGTCGTAGTGATAGGAAGTTTGTTTTTTAACAATATTTTAGTAAGATGTTTGAGTATTAATGTAACAGTTGAAATAACAGTAGCGGTTCAGAAATTTCACAGAATTAACGTTATTCTATAAACATAATACGAAGTGATAATAAAAACAAAAATACGAGATGGTCACAAACCAGTAATTACTGATAGAAACCCCATAGGAGTAAAACAGTGATTTTTTTTTTTCTTCTTCAGTTACTCACCACAAAGTAAAATGCAGCATAATAACCAAAAAGGATGAAATTGACACGAAGTTATGGGTCTTGTCTGCCATCCAGCCAGCTGAGCATTGTGTGACTCTGTCTGTCTGTGTGAAACTAGACTGTAGTCCCAGTTTGAACCTATGGTGAACACGACTGGGACCAACCAAAGAGACGTTTAGATAGTGATAGCAAGATGGTGCGACCCCTGGAATGATCTCAGACGTCACACATGCGCACTTCTGTCAGGATAATGAGCAACTCCTTAATTAATGTACGTAGTAAGCCAATCATAAGCCAAAAGCTACATGAAACTCCACCCCATGAAACAGTAACAACGTTGTTTACTGGTTCAAACAAAACACAAGGTTGTCAATAAACCTAGCTAAATACTGTTACAACGTCTCAAATCAGTCGAACCTCGTTTAGATCAAAACAGCCAAAGGTGATACACACCAGCTTAAAACAACGAAAGTCATTTTTAACTTTATACCTTAGCTAATTTAAACAGTTAGCGGGTAACAGCTCTCTTGCTCGACAAAACCGGAAGTGATTGGGAACATGATTCATCTCGCTTCCCAAACGTCCTCTCTGTGGCTCCCTGACTGTCTTGACGCAGACGGTGACACAAGCAGAGGCAGGAGACGCTCGTCACTGATGCCCACTGTTGTGTTCACAGTCCACACTGTTACAACCAGTGATGTGTGCTGGCAAATAAATAACTTATAAACCTCCAGCTGGTGATTATCAGAAGGCAATCACCCAACCTTATGAACGAGTTAGACATGTTGACTCATTTGGATTGTAGCAGCATTTTACTTGGTTCATTTCCTTATTTGATCCAATAAAACAAAAGATGTTCAGTGAATTGAGGGTGGACAAAATAATGTGAATACCCTACAGAAAAATAGGCAAAGTGAGGCTCATATTTTTCATAGTTTATTCAACTTAATTTTGGAGGCTGTAATGTTTTGTATTTCTCTTCCTTCTTTTCATTTACCCTCTCTATATTTGCATCGTTTGTGACAGCGACTGTATGGAAGCAAAGACAGGTTGCAATCAATTTAAGTTTCTAAGCAATTAAATACGAAATTGGTATTCAATTGTTAAACACATTCATATAATTTATATCTTTCACTTAGATTTTTTTTTGGTTGTTCAACATTACTGTAAAGTGGTTACATTTAGAAAATATGCATTGAGTTTCTGATAAGATTTGTCTTTTCATTTCCTCAACAGACTATCTGGTCGTTTGTATCTGTGTAAATTGGCTTCAAACCTTATGTTAAAATGGTGATCAGGACTGTATTAAAGGTGACACATGCAGCCAGGTATTCATCTTACATTTCTGTAACATGACTCACTGGCATTCCTCCGAGATGGTGATTTAAGTCAGCCACTCCTAAACAGGTAACTCCCTGAAGTGTACAGAAGCTGTAGATGGGCAGGGTTATGGAATTGGGTGTAAAGCCTCTGCTTCTTCTAATCATGGAAAAATCCTCCTCCCTGCTTTCCTGTTATATTCTATTTGGCACAGATGGCATTAGATAGAAACTGAAGTTTGTCTTTGTGTCCATGTGAAAACATGCACATGCTCTCTGTGAACTATTCAAACTGTTAACTTAGTGTTCTTTGGAAAAATACTGAAGGAGAAAAAGAAAAGCGACTGGATTAACATTCCAGTCTCTTCTTTTAAAGATAATCATAGGCTACTCTGTGTTCCAGACTGGGAGGAAAATAAAGCTCAAAAAGACAAATAGAGAGCGACAGATTAGCAGCTGGACAGACGGATGAACAGAAAGTCATACAAGTTCAAAATACTCTTGAGCTTTGACCCAATGTTGATTCACATTCATGCTTCAGTTTGAAGAAAAACTGCACTAATACCTGTTGGTCTAAACACCTTTGGCCAGAGGTAGGACTGCTTGTTCTGTCCTCAGCATTCAGTGGAAGTATGTTATGAGAGTGTGACCCACTTTGGCTGGGATCACTCTGGTGCATGTGTGTGTATCTTTTCCACTGACCTGCGTGGGGTGTAAACACCAGGAGAGACAGGGCTGCAAGAGAGGAGGGAATTACTAAAGTGAAACAGCACATAAATAACCAAGAATTGTCTATTATTTAATGCTCAAACCTGGACGGTTTGTTAATAAATGTATAAGTATTACTAGAACATATGATGTGAGGTAGATTTTGCAACTTCCAGTCTGAGATACTATGTGACATACAGTATAACACATGATCAAAGTGCTGTGCAATGCTATGTAACTATTTATAGTCACACACACTGCCTGACCAAAATACACTCATGCCATACTGTAGGAGTTTTCTGTTCCTTTTGTGACTTTGTCGTATGCTTCAGTGTGTCAGGAGATTTTCCAAGACCACATTAGTACAGCACTTACAGAGAATGACATGAGTAATGGAAGAAATTAATATTTCTAGTTTAGCACAATTCACTCACAGTTACTGTATTTATTCACTTGTTACAGTAATGCAGCCATCAAAGTCAAACTAACCCATATTGCCTAACCTGATTTCTATAAAAAAAAATCTAAATCATTTCATAAACATGTCATGCAAATAACAATGACGTCAAGGTATACAGTATATACATTATTCTACAAGTGCTCTCAATATCATATCCTGTGCATGACAGGTGATGCTATCTTGAATCATAGAGGACAGTGAGAGTACACTCTTTCTGTGCTCTCTGTCTATGTTACATAACTTATAGTAAACCTCCATTCTGGCAGTCTCTGAGGTTGCTGCCACTGGCTCTTATGGCCCCGTTTTTTCAGTCAAGCTGTGCCAGCGATGGCCCACATACAGCAATATACTGATAGAGTTTGAAAAAGCTTCAGGCATGTGAAACTGTGCCCTAATTCCTGCTTTGATTTACTCCTCTTTTACAATGAAGACCACTCTCCGTTGTCCTGGGCATAACAGGAAGTATCAGGTAGTGTCAGATTGTGTGTTATTGCTTCCAGTCAGGTTGCAATGTGAGGTGCCAAATGGAGCCACATGCTGCCAGGAGGTTGTTTTGTTTTCTAAAAATACTTCCTTGACAACAGAACGATAGATAGATAGATAGATAGATAGATAGATAGATAGATAGATAGATAGATAGATAGATAGATAGATAGACAGACAGACAGACAGACAGACAGACAGACAGACAGACAGACAGACAGACAGACAGACAGACAGATAGATAGATAGATAGATAGATAGATAGATAGATAGATAGATAGATACATAGATAGATACATAGATAGATAGATACATAGATAGATAGATAGATAGATAGATAGATAGATAGATAGATAGATAGATAGATAGATAGATAGATAGATAGATAGATACTCAGTGAAATAACTCTAGCTCATGCAGGCAATAACTAAAGAAAATAAACATGATTCACTTCCTCAGAAATATATACACCCACGTTTCCTCTCTCTGTCTTTCAGAATTGTTTATGGCTCCTCTCGTGGAGATGTCACCTACACATGAGTTGGCTCCTTTATACATAGCCTCTGATGTCATGTTTTGACAGTGGTCACCATGGTCACAAGGGCAAACGTAGCCCAGACGTTTCTATTTTAGAGCATGGTAAAGCAGTGAATCATTATGTGTGCCTTCATCATCATCAGCAACAGCAGCATGACTGCTATCACCATCAACATTGTCAACATTTTTGCAGTCATTATTTATGTCAGTGGTGTTTTTGGCTTTATACATGATCCTCTTATTCGGACTTCAGGCTAACTCATTTTTGTGTTGGTATTCATGTCTGAAGCAGTTACGTCAGTTTTATAAATTGAAATATGTTTAAAGACTTGAATGAGGTTCAAATTTGAAAGGTCATTTTCAGGTTCATACTTGCATTTTGGGAAACGTCTGTATTTAGAGCCTTTAAACTCGAACCTTTATCAAAGAGACTCAAAGTTCACTTTCGCCACTCAGGAAATCAAATAAAGACTTTGGGTAAAATTTCACAACAGGGACACCATAAGTGATGCGTCAACTCCCATCTTTTTGTCTGTGCTGTGGTATCAATTCAGGGGTGACACCAGAGAACTTCCTGTGACACCCTAATGGCAGGCGCTGGACTCGTGCCAAGTGAACGTCTGCACAATCCCGGGGCCGGTCCAGTGCTGATATTGTATCTCTATCACGCTGGCTACAACATCCTGGAGTCAAGGGTGCTCTCTGTGCAACATGGTTTAAATATGTACATGAGCAAGATCTTTGCTTTACAATGCTTTGCAAAACAGTAGATAAGTGCTTTTATTAACAGAATCTTTATTTACAGTATATAATTTTTCTTAAAAAGGGCATTTTGGTCATTGTATCCCTACATAACATCATCCATGCAGTAACACTTTAACAGTAAAGCAAGCTGCAGCCCAGAGTGCAAAGTAGGTTACAAAACTACAACTTCCAACAGCAGTGATCTTATCTTGATGCATGTGAGCAGCATGAGCTGTAGCAGCCAAGCAGCTGTGTGATTGGGTTTGACATTCTTCTTTCAACAATGAGCCTCTTGTCAACATTAACCAGAGAGCTGTGGTGACCTTTCTTACAAACTTACAAACTGGCCCGTGTTATGCAATGTGGATCCAAAAGGCATTTTCCCTGAAGTAATGTAGTAAAGACGTGTTTCCCTTTACGTTTCTCTGTTGTTTCTAATATGTGTTTGCAATAACAAGTTGTGTGCATGTGCAGAAAAAGTGTTGCTGTTCTCATCTTGCCACTGCTGCAGTGGGGGCTCCTGTACTCTCTGAGTTCCTGCACAGTGTACTCTGCTGTTGGTGTTGGCTGTCACATGTGGCTCCATGTGAGGCTTTTGCAGGAACACACAGCAGCAGCAGCAGCAGCAGGATGAGGGAGACCTGCTCTGTTCTCAGCTGTTTGTGCCAGTACTGAGCTGTGTGGGGGAGACTGTCTGACTACCCTCTCCTTCCCTCCCCTACATGCTCAATCACTCACTGATTGCCTCTCTTTTCTTCCATTGCAGCTGGCAAAACACATGCATTAAAGACTGACAACACAACTGTTAAACACAGGGTGGGCTTCTCACTTGTCTCCCACTGTTACTTGTCAGGTATTCAAGTACTAATTCACAACCTATTTAGATCTCTCTCTCTCTCTCTCTCTCTCTCTCTCTCTCTCTCTCTCTCTCTCTCTATATATATATATATATATATATATATATATATATATATATATATATATATATATATATATTTACTACATATCCTGTTTACATTCAGTTTTCATTTTGCAATTACTGTACACCTGTCTACCACTAATTATTTTATTTTAGATTTGGAATTACTATTTTATGTCTAAGATTATTTATGTTTTACATGCATGATTTTCTTTAAATAAATATTTAATGAGCATTGTCCTGACATCCAAGGTTTATATTGCCAATAACTGCTTCTCTGTAAGTGTGTATATAACAATACAAATCTGGAAACTTAAAAGCATTAAGAAGAATTTTGACTTGAGATGTGGATTAGAAGTTTGTGAACAAAGGAAGCACAACAATCTTTAGTTATTGCAAATAGCTGCCATGTATACATGTGCACTCACCTGTTAACTGTTGATACAAAAGATGTGCTTTCAACAAGCAAGCAATGATGCCCTTTAACCACAGTTGTTATAGATGGAGGCAGGCATGTTGCTTTGGCACCATCTCTTGGCTGGTAAATGATATTAAGGCCAAAAACCATCTGTGGTGTGTTTTTCTCCATAAAGGAATAAATGAACCATTTTCTCCACTGGAGGTCAACAGTGTCAGTGCTTATGAAAAGTCATGTGGTCAGATGAAAGAAATATTATTTATGATGCTTTAATGTGAAATGCAACCACAGCAAAAATGACTACAGGCCTCCAAAGAATGCAAAGCACTAACAAACATCCTTTATAGCATAGTAAGCAAAATAGTTACACCTGCATTAATTGATTTCTTGGGCACTTGGGGGCATGGGAAACACGAGGCAAAAAAACTTTTAGTTTTACATGATCTGTTAACAAAATTAATATTTATAAATTAGTATTAAATTTATGTACACATCGAGGTCCTGAGCAACAGTAGGTCATTTGGAGTTGTGTTTCTGTCCACCTGGCAAATGTCTAATTCTAATATTCACTCTCCTTTTACTCCACCAAGTTAGGGAAATAGCTGGTTATTTAAATGGTAAATTATTTCTCATTCACACATACCCTCACGCATCAATGGTAGCGAGCTACCATGCAAAGTGCAGGCCTGACCATCTGCAATTTGGGGTTCAGTGTCATGCTCAAGGATGCTTCTAAATCCTAATTAGTGAACAACCTCATGTTCTACATACAAAGCCATTCATACTCTTTAGCTCCTTATGCTCCACTAAGTTCACCAGCTAGTCACTAACTTTGATGGTGTGCAGGTAGGATAAAGTGGGGTTTTACTGCTTTTTCATTAAAAACAGTTGCCTGATGTGTCTGGAACACTACGGAGAGTGGTGAGAGTGAATCAAAACAGTAATATTTTGGAATGGAAGCGCTAAAAGGGCTAAAAAGCTCTTCAGAGCTTTAGAAAACTGCAGTCAGTGATAATTATCACATGTATCACCACACACAGTAATTTCATAATTTATGGTTAAGTAGCCTAACAACGCTAGCGTGGAGAAAAGCTTGAACTTTGGAAAAGCTTAATATAGCTGCCTACTGCTAAATGTGAAAAAATAGCTGCTTTAGGTGAGAACAAGTTTTTGAGAGTTTTTTCAGTGCCTTAAAAGTGACACAAAACATTTGGCATTATAACCAAAACATAATAAGGGTGGGCAGTCCAATGTAAAAAAATACAATCATATTGTGAGCATAATGCTATTAGCATGATGCTAATGCATCAGTTAAGCGTGATGCATTAGCATTTTAGCATAAAACATAAGGTCTCAAACTATTATTTAATTCTCATTTTTATGATACTCAGATTCTATGATTTCAGAGCAGGCTAGTGCGTTGTAAAGTGTTGTAGGGCTACACTAGTGTATCCTTATTACAGTTAATTATTACACCATGTTGCCTATTATGGGAAAAAAAAGGATTATATAAAGTTGCCTTTGACTTATTGGTGTATATAATTCACATGCCAACTGTCTGGTAGAACTGTAACTCAGCTGACTGTAATCATCATGCAGCGTCAGCTTTTCATCTGCTTTGGATCATGTCCTGTATTGGCAGAGTGGCAGTAGCAACTTAACGCATTATCATCTGTTTAAAGCACATTAAGGAGAGGTGAATGAGTGTGAATCCTGCTGCATTAATAAAATGGCAATGAGAAGCATCCGAGGTGCAGATAAAATACTGCTGCTCAACGTTTTGGCATGAGATACAGTAACAGAGCGGCTATGGCAGGAATTTCAGCACTGACATCTGACTGTAGCAGCTGTCATAAGAACACACAGATCTGCTCTCTGGTTTCTCAGTGTTTTTATCACTGTGATCACTGTCCAAAGCATTTAAATAACAAACTAAGAGATGAGTTTTATTGTTATGATGTGCATAATAAAAACTTGGTAACTATTGATCTGTCGGAGAAATGTATCAGGTGATGTTGGCAGATCTCATATCCGGAAGCTTCAAATCACAAGGTGTTAAAGGACTTTGGCCACTTCTACATTGCTGTGTCTTGTGAGAGATGTGTCTAAACCACAAGACAGCCACAGAGACAGAGATGCACAGGTGACTTCTGCTTCTTCTCTTCAGGTATGGGGCTGAATATATTCTTTTGATCTCGCAAACAGAGCAGCATAACCTTATTTGCAATGGTGATTTTTGTACTCTGCTTTTTAGCTTATGGATTTCTTTCCAATGATGCATGAGTTTATAGAAAGAATCTCTGTTCAAACTTTAGATCTTGTAACTTTTTTTATTTTTTAGAGTAGGGAATGTCTTTTGCAACAATGTAATCATATTTAGCACGCAGTCATACTGAGGAGTAAATCTGGGTTTGCTGGCAGGAGTTCATAAACATTAACAAGTCATTTGACTCTCAGTGTGCCAGTTGGTTATATAATAACTCAAGTTTGAGTTAAACCTCAGCTTCTATTCAAAATGTTGAAAGAGGAAGAAAGAGCTTATGGAATTCATCTTTTCTGCTCTAAATGTGACAATAAGCTCCCAGCATTTACAAGTCATATACTTTCTGTTGCAAATCTTTTGTAAGCATTAATACACAATAATAATGCGATTCAAAGTTGTCACACATTTGTAACATTTCCTTATGTTAGCTGATGTTAGAGCGACTGCAATGGAGGCATTTGGCCTGAGGAGGACCCAGTCGCTGAGGAATCTTTCAGGAGTTCAAGAGAGGTCATGGGTCATGCCAGCTCCCACCCGCTGGAACAGAAAGTCTGTGTCTCAGCTGGTGCAACAGTAAGTTCTGAATGATATACTGTATGTGCACATTCACTTAATCTCTATGAACAGAAATATGTACAGTAAATGACTGCAAATTGTCGTCAGACCGATTGACATACACAGCAATAAATACAACTTTACTTTTACACACATGTGGAACGAAAGTTGAGCATTACTCAGTAGACAGGTTCTTTCACTTTTACGTTCAAAATTCCCATCTGATCCTTGGATTCAAATCAAAAGGGCTGTGGCTAATACATTTACCACTAACTTTGTTCAAACAGTTATCAAAGCTCCGCTGACCTGAGGAGTATTGAAAAAGAGGAGCATAAACTTCAGGTAATACATCTTTTTTCTTTTCCTATTTTCATTATGAGTAGGCTAATAAATGTGACAATCAGTAAAACAACAACAACAACACTTCCCCAAAACATACTGAATTTAAATTGCTGCTTTTAGGTGTCAGAAAGCTATGTGGACAGTCAATGGAGGAGGCTAGAGAGCGAGGAGAATGTGTCCCTGTGGGGAACTGGAAGAAGATCTAATCTGTCCAGGAGCCGCTCCATGGACTTCCTCCCTCAGAAGGAGTCTTCCGGCACCAAAGCTCTGTGTGCCCTGTTTGAATCAAAGGTCACTCTGAAGCAAAGCTTCAACAGCAGCCCTCGGCTCAACTCTGCTACTGACCGTAACACAGGAAGAGACTGCCCTCTGCAGGACTGGAGAAGTCACAACACCACATTAAAGAAAACAACCGTTCAGGTGTGATTGATACAAATTTTCATACCATTTACTACATGACTGTGCTCAGTGTAACAATACTTGATTGTTTATATATCAGAGTCAAAGCTCCAGCTTACAGTTAATTTAGTACATAGATGCAGACGATTAACAAACCAAACATTGAACACCATAGGCATCAGAGAGAAACACATACTCTCGTAGAAGCTGTAGCCACTCTGGCATCACACACATTTTTAAAAGAATTTTTCAACCAGATATCTTATTCACTCCCTTGCCAAGAGTGAAATGTGACGACTGATGACACTTTCATGTCTGTACGCTAAATGTAAAGTAAAGGCAGTTAGCTTAGCTTAGCATAAACACTGGAGGCAGGGGGAAACAACTAGCCTGGCTCTGTCCAAAGGTAACAACATCCACCTACCAGCACCTGTAAAGCTCACCTATTAATATTTTATATCTAATGTATTTACCTGTACAAAAAAGAAATGGAAAATTAACTATTTGTGTAGAGAGTTAGGGTTAGTTTTACAGGTGCTGGCAGGCAGAATTAAAAAACAAAAATGGACATCTGATGTCAGACATGACAGTGGTATCAAACTTCTCATCTTACTCTTAGAAAGAAAGCGAATAATTGTATTTCCCCAAAATGTCAAATTATTCTTTCAAGTGTAGCTGGCCACTTTTCCAAAGTGTAGTGTGCCATGAAACCCCGAAACCAAACACCAATAGCAATGTTGTAACTGTCTTCACCACACAACACGTTGTTTACCCACAGAGAATTGCACAGGTGGAAGGAGGAAAGACCATGAATGGACTCCCAGAGTCTTCTGAAAGAGCATCCAGATACTCACACGGTGAGCAGGGGTGCTACATTTCATGTTTATAGTCAGTGAGATCTGATAGGGGCAGATGGGGTCGGTGACAGGGTTCCTTCAAAGACATGAGCTCACTGTTGTATTTTGGTGCCACAGTTCACAGTCAGTTGTCCTCACTTTGTAGGACTTTTGATAACTAAGAAACTTAGACTGTTGTCACTGATCTTTGAGGAGGTCAATGTTTGTGTTCCGGCTGGTTCTATGAAATATATATGTTGGCTGAGACATTAATACGTCAAAAAAAGTGCTTAAGCATTCACACATCAAGTAGCATGTGAATCTAGATAAAGTTACCTGAGTAAAAATGCCAGAATTCAGGCCTTGGGTATTTAAAGTATCACCATGTCCATCCTGATAGAGATGCGTAAACACTGACACCTGTGTTGTCTGGCGCTGGGAGTTGCAGGGAAACAGCTAAATAAAGACAAGGATGTAGCGGTGTAAACCCATAACTATGCGTTTGGCTTCAGGCTTAAGATAGGGGTGAGACTGTTGCTGATGGCTCTGACCGTGACGCAGGCCTTGGCCCTCTATGAGCCATGTCTCTCGGTGTCCTAGAACTGATATCGCATCAGAACAGTACTTGACACTGAGATATGTCTATAGTGTTAATAAGACACAGAGAGGAATGTGAGTGGACGTCAACAGTGTTTCTTGTAGAATTTGACAAAATGAATGTGTACTTTCTTAAAAACAGATGCAAATAATTTTAAAACCTCCGCTACAAATTACATTTCAACCACTAGAAATTCCTCCTATAGTCCAGTGGTACTGGAGACCCCCAGGGGTCCTTGAGGGTGTTCCAAGGGGTCCCCAGCTAAAAATGGAATACCTTTTTCACCAAAATGTTCACTATAAGTCCATCCATAAGTAATTAATAATACTATTTTGGTTATGAGCTTGTAATATAATAGAACATCTAAAAGCATAAATCCAATCAGATGGGGGGAAAATGGGACAAAATCTTCAAATTGTGGTCCATGGTCTAATTTGTGTCAGTTTACGAGTCCTTTGCGTGAAAAGGTTTGGGAACCACTGCTACAGTCTACTGGCATAATCTAGTAGAATAAATGTGACAATTATAAATTGAAATAGTCAACTATCAGTGTAGAAAAATAAGACCTTCAGTTTGTCTTTTTTTATCATGTCCCACCAAACAACCACTGACATACATAATGCAGGTCTAGTGCCCGTTATAGTGGGTGACAATGTAGCTATGGGGATGGGAGGTGTTGGGGTGCCCCAGTCCTTCAGTGACTAACAGAGGTGATTGACTCAGCCGAGTAGCAGCAGCCGCCAGCTCACCCTCCCAAAATAGCTAAAGTCTTCCACTGGGGCAGTGGGATCTGATAAAAATCAGCTGTCACCGAGGCCACAGGACTAAAAGGAGTTCAGTCACAGTGAACCGAGGAGCTGAGAGGAGCACTGACAGAGGAGACACATCACAGGGGCCTTAAGAGTCCATTATCCAGTACAGTGGAGACACACAGGGAAGTGACAAAGAACAACGCTGGATGGTATTTTAGTGAGTATCATGAGTATTAACTTTACTGAAATGGAGGAAACTGAGGCGAATGTGTAGCAAAAGTTTAAAACAAAATACTGCATAATAATGGCTGAGAATGCTACTTAAATATATATTGCGTCTTTACTCTGATGTGATTGAGCTGTAAGACAAGTGAACTTGCGTGGAGTCAGCAGTGAATACTCGTGTTTATTTCAGTGGAACAATGTTCAAATTATTAAGTTAAAGCAAAGTTTAATATTGTGCCAGTGTGTCCGATGATAAGCCACTGAGAAAACAAATACTTTTCCCAGATTAATTAAAAGGATAAAAGCTTAAAATAAATTGTTAAATCCCAGACTGATCAAAAAAGAATAGAAACAATGATGATCTGAATGCTTTCCGTCTTGCTCTTTTTTATGGCTTTATGAATGATATCATAGGTCAAATATTGAAGTGTTGTGACTACATTGCTGACATCTTCATTAAGGCTATCAATTTTCAGCCCTTTATCCTTAGAAATAGTTGGAATGAGAGGTCAGACAACAGAATCACTCAGTCATTAGCTTTTCTTCTTTCTATCATCACAGGAGTGATGATGAATTATGAAATGAGAAGCAACACGTCTCTCAAAAAAGTAATAAGGAGAATAACTTTTATTGCCTGTTGTAACACAGTGGTGTGATGTGATGGGCTGTTTAGGGCCAGAATGAGCAGCCTTTTGGCATGCTGGTTTTCATTACAGTCTGTGAATGTGGCTGCAATTGCCAACAGCTGACGGTGGTGAAGGTGGTGGTAGTGAAGAACAAATACCAACTGCATTTCACCATCATTTGTACAGCTGCCAGCAGCCCAAAACGCCCCCCACATTTCTGTTCCGCTAATAGCTCCTTTTCATTCCTGGAGAATGAAGAGGATCAAAGAGATTTCAAGGGAAATTTCTTTCAAAGTGTGGGAATCACAGAGAAAGGTTTTAAACGTCAATGAAGCTTTGAGTCGTTTATGATCTTGTAACAAGAGGATTTCACATATCAGTATTTTACAAGCTATTGATACAGTGAGTGTGTTTGTGAGTGTACGCCGATGATAAGTAATGAAGTTGACCCCCTCAATTAGAGCTGTAAGGGCTTTAACAGGACATACATGGCACTCGGTTGCCTCATTCTGTCTGCTCACCCATCTATGAAAATAGTTTAAGTCCAGACTCGTGAGAGGCGCCAGCTTGCTGGTCCATCCTTTTGTCCCACAAGGGCTTAGTGTTTGAAAAGGGGAGGTGTGTTCAAATGTGGCCATTATTTACAGCTGGATGGCCTGTGCAGCACTCTGGGCTGTTGACCTCTGGCCATATTGTTCACGCTGCTGTTGTTGTTGTTGAAATACTTTCTGAATTTAACACATTCTTTACTCAAACTGAGCTACTGTTTTCTGCTAATATACTGAGGAAATTTTTTTTTTCAATCAATCAAAGAACGTTTTTAGTGCGGAGTGAAACAACCAGGTGAACTAATGCACACCAAGTTGAGATCATGTCTATGTTTTTCATGGGGGCAGCCAGGCGCATTCCTTTGGTCAGGTGTTGATGGTTTGATGGCAGAGAGCTCACACAAACAATGTGCAAACAATCTGTGTCACTCCAGCTGAGCTAGCAGTTGCTGTTTTTTTTTTCTTCTTCTTGGGCGTCATGGTCTGTCCATGGCATGCATGTTGGCATGTTTGGTGATAGTGTCAGGCAGTAGGCAGGCTGTGTGGGCCTATTTGACCTGTCAGCTACTGTGATCAAAGCCTTTGTAAACTCACTTGTTTGTTACAATGTTTAGCACAATAAATAATATGTAGCTTCATTTAAATATTAAGTGCCCCAAGCTACTCAAAATCCCTGTGAGGATGCACTGTAGACAGTGTTTTTCTGATTGAATAGTTTCCACAGCTAAATAGGGAGCTGCAACAGTGATAAGAGAGATGCCTACATCACTATAAATATATACAGTGTTATCAGGAAACATGTTGTTGGGACTAGACACACACACCACACTTATTCTGGGACACATCTGAGTCCTACTTTTGCAAGTACGTATAACAAATCTAAAACTATAACAAATCTTAACTGTTGCAAAAGAGATATCATCCAAGTTTGTTTTACTTCAGTTATTGTTATCAAACTATATAAAAAAATATAAATATTGTAGGTAGATATATTGGATTAATTTTGTTTTTTTCTATTGCAGATGACAAATATAGTCCATCATTGACGAAGGGGGGCACGCCAACAAGACAAAGCAGAGACAGGATATCTATTTCCTCTTCAGTGAGAGACAGATCAGCTCTCTATCTGACAAGAGCAGCAGCTATCGACTCTACAGGAGGCTCAACACTGCCAGTGAGTTCCTGAAATGCCTTTCATTCCTTCCCACACACTGAGGTCAAGGGCTTTTATGGAAATGACCACAATGCTCTTCCTCAAAGGGAGCAACTCAACATTTTAAGATCAAATAATGCATACTTTAAATATATAGCACATGTTCAGCACAGTGATAATATACTTTTACAGAAAATAATGCAACTTGCTCATGTTTCAAACTGATCTAAATCACATTTTCTTGTCTGTTTAACAGGAATTTGCCAGTACTACAGGAACAAGAGTGAAAAACAGTAAGGTACTGTATAGTTCACTTTACATCCTTTACTACAGCATGTGGGTGCTGCTAGTATGTGTGCTGTGTAACTGTGTTACTCTTATTTAGCTTGCATGACTAAAGACCCAGCTAACCTTTGACCCACAATTAAGAACTCAAGAAGCAACATAATAAATTAGTAACATATAATTACAGTAACAGTTAGATAAAACACTTTCAGAAGACATATGTTCAGTACAGTATGTTCAGTATGTTCATATTATTTTCCTATGGCCTCAGCATTATAATCAAAAGACAATAATTAGTCATGTGTTTCAGGTTTTATGTCAATGTCAGGCTAAGGTGCAATGCCAACAACAGGAGAGGATCAGGGTTTTTGACTCACCAGACCATCATTAGTATTGCAGATTTCTCTTTAAACCATAAACTGAAAATCTCAATGGGCTCAACCAATATGTGTGAACATTAAATCTAAATTAAGGACTCATATACTGACAGATGAAGAATGTAGTCTCTGTTGTAATCAAAATTCTATATTAACAATGGTTTGAATGACTACATGTACGTGAAAGGTGCTGCTCATGGTGACAAACTTGCAGATAGCCATTACCCAACAATGAAGTTCCCCTTATCTCAATACAGCATTTCAGCATCTTTCGGCTCAGTGTTTTTGTTTTGCATATGTAACTTTAATATTTGGGTTCAGTCACATTGCTCTATGTATTCAGCTGCAGCAGGCAGATGATTCTAGCAAAAAAATCTAATAACCCTGCATACCTGTCCAGCGCTAAACAGACACAATTAGCAACCAGCTGGTGAACAAAGTGAAGCATTTAGTGGCCAAAATAATATCAAGTAAAGCTGGTATAATGAAGATTTATATTTACAAAGGCAGACATTTAGTTAATAATGCAATTTATTACACTTACAGTATAGATTAGGTTGATAGATTAGTCTGTGTGATATTTGCTTACTAATAGCTATGAAGTGTTTTGTTAACCCTGGTGTGATGGAGGATGGTTTGCTGTGAAAAACCTCAAGCAAGCATTGACAAAGGTAAATATGCTTAACTTGCTAAAATGCATGCCATCTAATATTTGCACGCCATAACTAATATTCTTTTATACTACTGAAATCTGACCATTTTAATCCCATCTGTCTTTTTTTAAAGATGGCTGAAGCAGCCAAGAAAATCACAGTTTCACAATCATCTCATGATGAAGGCGACCTGCCTCTCCCCCCACCTCCTCCTGTACCACCTAGACCCCTTGACTATGAAGGGCCTTCAGCATTAAGTAGCCTCCCCCTGCCTCCACCGAAAGAAACCTTTTCCACGCTGTACCAGCAACGGCAGAAGAGTGAGCTAAAGAGGCTCTTTAAACACATCCACCCAGACCTAAGGGCAAGTCTCGATGACGCCGTGGACGATGAGATATTTAAGGCAGTACAGTCAGAAAACACTCAAGCAGCAGACGCAGCTTATCAGTGTGAAGTGCAGTCTATGAGGTGGATCTTTGAGAATTGGACTCTGGACAATATAGGGGATCCTCATGCAACCAAGAAGCTGCTGGATGATGAGGAGTTAAAAGGTGGAAACGTCAGAGGCACCTCCTCTATGTTTGAGCACTTTGATAGCGCTCAACAAATGTCTGCTAAAAGACAGACTTCTGTCAAAGGCGATGTGAGAACATCAACATGGCTATTTGAGTCCCAGCCCTTAGATTCTTTAAATAAATCAAACAGAGAAGAGGGTGAATTGGTTGAAGCAGTGCTGAAAGAACCCATCCAGCCAGGGAATGTGACAGGGGCTCGGTTGCTTTTTGAGTCTAAACCATTGAGTGACTTGGCACGCTGCAACTCCATAGAAGGCCATAGCTTCCTGAAACTGAGATCTGAGCTTCAAGAGCAGAAGGGAGACGTTCAGAAGACTGTAAAACTCTTCCAGACACAACCTTGCTGTGCTATTAGTGACAACAGTGGCAATATACATGAGATTAAATCCATCTGCAGGGAGGAGATCAACAGCAGCAACATCAGTACTGCCCGTTGGCTTTTTGAAACACAACCTTTGGACCTGAATAACAAGGGAACTGATGGTGTGAAAATAATTCGGGGTATATCTCTGGAAGAGGGGCACAGAGGAGGAGTTGGCCAGAAAAGGTGGATGTTTGAAACTCAGTCATTTGACACAATACAAGAGGCCGGGGGAGTGGACAAATTTGAAGGAACAGTGGTTGAATGTGCAGAAGAGGCCGATGTCGTGAACAAGAGGAAGCTCTTTGAGATGCAGCCCTTGGCAACACTAAAAGGAGACTATGCAGAAAAGCCTTTGGAAAAGGAAGACATTATTGCAGGAGATGTCAAGACTTCTCTGTGGCTGTTTGAAACCCAGCCCATTGAGACCCTTAGTGATAGCTATGAAGTTGGGCGTTTGAAGAAAGTTACCCTTTCAGCTGACGAACAAGGAGAAGTAAAAGGCAAAAAACAAATATTTGAGAGCTGCAGTATTCAAAAGAACACATCATTCAAGGAACAAGCAATTGAAAAGGGCGATGTTAAAGGATTCAAACATCTTTTTGAAACAATTCCTCTGAGCAAAATTGCTAATTCTGATGAAGAGATTATTGTTGAGGAAAAAGCTATTGCGGCAGGAAATGTAAAAGGTAACAAAGAAATGTTTGAGACAACTCCTTTATATGCAATTAAGGACAGCTCTGGCTACCTCCATACAGTTACAACTGTCAGCCGAGAAGAATTCATCAAGGGAAAGGTCCAAAACTATAAGTGGATGTTTGAGACCAAGCCTTTAGACAAACTTGTAGAGGGAAAAGAAAATGTTGAGGTAATCAAAGGCATCACCAGACAGGTGGATACAATGGGCGATGTCAAGATGGCAAAGTGGCTTTTTGAAACCCAGACAATAGATGGGATACACTGCAAGTTCAACCAAACAGAGCAGGATGCTTCTGTAGAAGAGGAACATCGTAAAGGTGATGTTAAGAACTGTAAATGGTTATTTGAGACACAACCAATGGACATTTTGTATGACAAATCAGAAAAAGTAAATGATAAAGAAGCCATTGACAATACCAATGTCAAGTCCATTACTTGGCTTTTTGAATCGCAGCCTCTAGATAGCATCAAAGATGGCGAAGTACAATCTGAAGCTATGCAACACCATTCAGGATTCTGTCAAATCGGAAGTTGGTGTTCAAACAGTCAGACATGTTTTTGAAACAGAAACCTTGGATAGAATAAGAAAGGATGCAAATTCTGAACACGATGTGAGATGTGTCAGCCAGGTAAATTTTCAGTCTGGAGATGTCTCACGAGTCAAAGAACTTTTTGAATCCCAGTCCCTTGATGCAATAGGATCAGAAGTGGTGACATCTGATGAACAGAACCAAGACAAACACCTCGAAAAAGGTTCTGTACACAAATTTACTTGGATGTTTGAAAATTGTCCCATGAACCAAATCAATAAGGACAGTGAGGATGCAAAAATGCAAAGAGTCACGAGTGCAGAAAGTGGTGATGTACACAACAAAAAGTTCATATTTGAAACCTCCACACTGGACAAGATCCACAACCAACCCCTTGAACAGAGGTTAGACTCTGTGGAACAACCTGTGAGCAATGTTGACGTAAAGTCGAGCACCATGATGTTTGAGTCCCTTCCACTGTATGCCATCAGAGACAAAGAAGGCCAGATTCATGAAGTTACAACAGTGAAAAAAGAGGAGGTGATGACTGGCGATGTAAGAGGAGCAAGGTGGATGTTTGAGACAAAACCCCTTGACGCCATCAAGGCAGAGAATGAAGTTTACGTGATCAGAGCTGTTACCCAAGAAGATGTCAAGAAAGGAGATGTCAAATCAGCCAGATGGAAGTTTGAGACACAACCTTTGGACTCCCTCACCAGCCGAGATGAGACCTCTGTCAGGGTCATTGAAGACTTGGGAAGCTGTAATGTGCAACTCAATAAACAGATATTTGAATCTGATCAATCATCCCAGAAGTTCATGCGAATGGTTAGTGTCACTGATGTCCAGCATGGTGATGTCAGGACCTCTACCTGGCTCTTTGAGAATCAAACTATTGACAGTTTGAAAGGGGAACCTCAGGAGCAAGGTCTGGTAAAAACAGTCCACAGAGAAGACAGCCAGAAAGGAGATGTGAAACGCTGCACTTGGTTATTTGAATCACAGCCCCTGGACAAGATCAAGGAGCCTGACAATACCTCAGTGCAAGGTGCTGAGGAGGAAATACCAAAATCTGATGTGAGGTGCACTACCTGGCTCTTTGAGACCACTCCGTTGGACAAAATCACTGCCAACAGTGTAGCTGACACCCTGTCCTATCTTTACCAAATGTCTTTTGTTCACTCAAGCGGCATCATAATAGAAGCAAGTGAGAGTAGAAATGTCAACATGGCAAAATATCTGCTTGAAAGCAATGGTGTGCATATCCAGAATGAAGAGGTTGTTGGGGGAAACATCAGGAACATCATGTTACAACTCTTACTCAAACCAACCCTAAAGCCCCAAATTAGTATACTTAGAGAAGTGGAGAAGGGTAACGTGAATACTACAGTGGTAGAACTTCCAGTCTACCAGTCAGCCACAACTGTTAACCTCGAGAGGGATCAAAGAATGCAAAACATTGCCCAGATGATTGATGAATTGCTTGTCCAAGATAATGATTTGAAAAAAGGAATCATAATGCAAGAGACTGCAGGGGGGCAAGCAGAGATGTCAGTTTATTCACTCATCTGCAATTCTGAAACCAAAGCCGAGAGTCACAGTATAGAGAAGGGAGACATAAAGTCTACGATTGGAAATCTGTTAGCTTCTGCCAATAGTCAGAGGACTGCAGCGTCATGTAGAGTGGATGAAAATGAAAAGGGAAATGTGAATCTCTACAAAAGTTGCATTGAGAAAGGAGACCTGCACTTTCTAAAAAGTCTTCATACTGAGCCAACAGGAGATGAAGTTGATCACGGCCTTCTGGCTGAGGAGCACATTGAAATAGTTCAGGGGGATGTGAAGGAAGCAAAGAGAAGTCTCTGTCAGCAAAAAGAGCAGGTAGAGCGAACCATTTCTGATGTTTTACCAGGGGATGTAAAGAACACCAAAAAAGTTTTTTTGTCTGAGTACTCTCTCGGTGTTGAAAACTGCGCTCCAAAGGAAGAGATAATCCCTGGGGATATCTTATCAGCAAAGCAACAACTTGCAGTAAAGCAACCTGTCATTGTGGAAAAAGAGGAAATCATGGCAGGGGACATCAAGGCAACAAAACAGTCATTAGAACGCGCAAAGCAACAGAGCATGTGTGTGGAGCGGGAGATCATTACACCTGGAACTATCTATGACATGAACTTGTCAGGTCCTGAAATAGAAGGAAGCCAAGCACAAAAAGAGGTCATTATATCCGGAGATGTGAAAGCGGCTAAAAAGTCCCTGGAAATGGCTAAGCAGCAAAGCCTGCAAGTGGAGCGCGAAGTCATTGTCCCTGGAAAAATATACAACCTAAATGTTACAGCACAAGAGGAAAGCTCTTCCACAGTGATAGAATCTACATGTTCGTCTTCCTCCAGATGCCAGCAAATCAAGAC
Source organism: Percina caprodes (assembly GCA_013375575.1). NCBI lineage: Eukaryota > Metazoa > Chordata > Actinopteri > Perciformes > Percidae > Percina > Percina caprodes. Next base: position 1,194,918 of record JABXJD010000030.1, on the reverse strand, counting down.
TTATCCAAAGGTCAGTGATGCAGATAAAGATAAGGAAAGCGATGTTTCCTTTGAGGCTTGTCAACAAAGTGCAGTTATAGTCAGTAATTGTGCACCAGAATCACTGCCACCTTTTGTAAGCTGTGAGTGTAATGGTCAGACAACAGAAGATGAGACAGAAGAAGTTACCAAAGGAGATGTGAGGGCAGCTATTAAGTCTCTGCACAGTGCATCAACAGAGCAGAAGCTCCTAGATAAAGAAGATATTGTAAGAGGTAATGTCCAATTGGCTTTGCAGTCTCTTGAGAAGTCTAGCGTGAATGTTTCCAAAGGAGACTATAAAGCTGCAATGATATACAGGAATTCAGGGAAGGCTTGTACAGGGAGGAGCAAGACTGTTCACAAGCAGTGTGTTGTAGTGTCTATGCCTCCATCTGACACAAAATTGTCTCCTTCAATTTCAGTAACGTGTGAAGGACAACCATCCATTACAACACCCAACTCTGTAGCAAATGGAAACACTAAATCATCCAACTCTGTGAGTGTAATTCCACCTCCACTTCCCCAAAAGTCAAGCGAGAAACCACAGGAGCAGAAGCCAGCTTTACCGCCAAAGCCAAAATGGATGAAATCAGTAGTTGTAAAAAAACAGAATATTTTAGCTGTTCCTGAAGTCACTTGTACCATTAGAGACAACATAAAAAGCACAGGGATTCCTCCCAAACAAAACCAACCATTTCCTAGGCCTTCTCAAGATAATCAACAAGAGACCACAACACATGACATAATAAGTAAAGAGATCTTACATGAAACATCCCACCAAAACTGTATTGAAACATCCCAAGACTCAAATCAAACAAGTGAATGTCTACCATCGCACCTGAAGGCTCAAGAAACTAAGGAGAAAAAGAAAACACTTACAGAGAGCAAATCAAACTGCCCAGTAATGATGTTGAACAGCACTGAAGTTGAAATGGAGAGAAATGTAATACAGAAAATAAATGCAGCTGAGGAGATACAAATGTGCATGCAGAATTATACAGAAGACGGTGAACATGAAATGAGCCTGAGCTTGCAAGATGCTCTACAGAACTTTGAAAGAAAGGAAAATGAGACTCTAGACAAAAGAGACCCTCTGTTGTCTAAGAAGGTACAAGTGATAAATGATAATTGTAGTGACCATAAACAAACCAAGAAAACCACTGCTCAACAACACAAATCCCCTCCCAAGAAAGAACACAACACTAATGATGCACAGCAAACATCAAAGACCAAGACCAATGAAAAGCAACCCAAACTCCAGGATAAAGTTGTTTTAAGAGAGAAGAAAGTAAAGGAGACAGATGATGAAAGACGACAGAGGCTTTCTGTTCACAAGGAGGAGATCATGAAGGGAAACGTGAAAGCGGCCATGGAAATCTTTGAAAATTTGAAAAAACGAGAGGAACTTAAAGAAATCCTGTCTCAAGTGCAAGAGATAGAGGGAGAGACCAGCAGTGTAGACGTTAGCTCCTTTAAGACGTTATACGAGACTGTCCCTGCTTGGATGGTTACACCAAGTGGAAATGCAAAGCAAAGTAAAACAGAAGAAAAGAAAGTTGAGGTAGAGACACAAGACGATGACCTAGAAAGCATTTCCTCAGTTGAGACTGCATTTGAAGATCTGGAAAAGGCAAGCAAGGAAATAATGAATCTGAAGGAACAAACGTTGGCAAAACTTCTTGACATTGAAGAGGCAATTAAAAAGGCTCTGTACTCCGTCTCCAATCTAAAGTCTGAGGCTGACATTGCAGGGTTGTCAGGACTATTTGATGAATCTTTGAAATCTGAGCAAAACCTTCAACCCACCAATAACATCAGGAAGATAAGTATTGTGTCCAGCAAGGCCAAGTCAGGTCAAATCAAAGAGGTAACTGATGTGAATATGCAAACAGTTTTAGATTCAGGTCCTTCTAAACAGGAAGTGTGCAGACAAGTCCACAACAAGCCACTCATCAGACAGTCCTCTTCCCAGTCTTCCCCGTCATTCATCTCCATTCACTCAGCTGCTAGAAAGCCTGCCGAACAACCAAAGTCACCCGTGTCAACATTTCATCCAAAAACAGAGGCTAATTCTCAAAGTTGCCATGATGCAAAAAGTGATTTGGAACAGGAGCCTGCTGCTGCTGCTGCTGAACCCTCAAAGAATGGTCTTAGTCCTGCACAACGCAAGGTCAGTGTGCTCGAAGTGAAAACTGTTCCAGAGCAACCAGCAGGAATAGTTGGCACAAAGACTGTCAGTGAAACATACGAAGAGACCGATGGCTTTGGCAATGTATTTGTTTCTTCTGTGACTTCAACATTTGTCACCAAACAGTCTGACAGTAAATCATCAGCACTGTTTGAGGTAGTCGGGAGTCCAGCCAGATACGAAGTCATGACATCCCCATTAATTCGAAGATCTGGTCGCATTTTTGAAGATAAAGTGTTGAGCAACACCAACAAAGAAGGGACGGTGTTTGTAACATTTAGCCAACCAAAGGAAAAGCACTAAACAAGACAAGTGCATTTCCCCACTTCTTTAGTATTAGGAAAGCAGTTATTCCATCTGTGTATTTATAACATGTTTTTATGAAAAGGTTTTGTTAGTCGTAAAATTGATCATATGAAATCATGAAAATGTTGACTTTTGATTTAAAAAGGTTTTGTCTTATAGATTTTATACTGTAACCACATGATAAAGTGTTAAGTTCTTGTATTAAAGCTAAGCATACAGTTGACACTGTATGATTTGTTGTGTAAATTGTCAAATAAATAACAGTTTAAAAGATGTGATTGTAAAAAAGTGATTCTTTGTAGGGGTCCCACATTATTATTCCATAACTTTTAAAACCTAAAGTGAATTAAATATTCAAAAGTTATCATATCAACAAACGCTGATTAGGCTACATTACATGTCACTAAGCTAATGCTTTTATCCAAAGCAACTGACAACTGGAGCAACTAGGGGTTGTGTGTTTTGCTCAGGGATACATTGGTTGATGTAGTGGGATTCAAACCCAGGTCTCCCACATCACAGGCATGTGTCATATCCACTGCGCCACCACAACCCAACATTAATGTTGTAATACAGGCAGCACATATTTCCTAAATGATTCTAGCACAAGAGAAAAGTAAATTTGTATAAATGAATAGTTTAACATTTTTGGAAATACACTTATTTTCTTTCTGGAGGAGAGTTAGAAGATCAATACCCCTCTCATATTTGTCGCCTAAATATAAGCCAGCAGCAGCCTAGCTTACCTTACAACAAAAACTAGAAACAAGAGGAAACAAATAAGTGGCTCTGTTCGAAGATAGCAAAATTCACCTACCTACCACCACCACCTCTAAAGCTCACTAATCAGCATGTTACATCTTGTTTGTTTAAAACCTCAATTTTCCATTTTATGGGGGTATGTGATGGACTACTTTGTGGGTGGGAAGAGTTGTTAAGCAACAAGACTCCAGGAAGTTACTTATTTCCTTAAATGTCAAACCATTCCTTATGGTAGCAAAATAAATATACTTAAAATGTAGACAGAAAAATCTTCCACCCAATGATAGCTGCTATTGTGTGTTTTTATCACGACACACCTTTACATTTTGGATGCTTGTCTGAATTTGAAGTTTTAAATTTCAACTGACAAATAAGTGTCACTATAATGGCACATCCAGTACTCCAGTAAGCCCACGAAATTGTTAGCGTAGCTTTGCTTAGCTCAAACACTAGAGGCAGGTGAAAAACCCCCATCAAAAGAGAAAAACATGCCTTAAACTATAATAAAATGAATCCAATACAGACATAATGTTGGACAAATAAAAAATATGACATAAAGGCCAAATGAGATGAAATGTTTTACATAAAATACCTTGACCTGAATCTGTTTTATCATCATAGTTTGGGTCACCTGCCAAAGATACGTGTTCCGCCTGTTTGACACCTGTCTATCCAATGGAAAAAATGGTGGCCAATAAACTTATCCTGCACAACAACTGTTTCTGCTGTAAACACTGTAAGAAGAAGCTCAGGTAAGATATTTTGGACATGTATTATAAAATTACTTACCGTTGTAAAAAAGGATATTCAACTAATCAATACTACAAATAACTAGATTGGAAATTTAAATCATAATTGGCAAAACATTTTTTTAAATGACATGATTATTATGAATCATTGACTAATTTACAGCTGATCTAGCACAAATAACAAATCATATGACAATAAACAAAATTAGATTTTAATTTATTGTTTTATATTACAAAAGACTTTGTTTCACTTATTGCAGCATCCACAACTATTCATCTCTTTATGGAGAGTTCTACTGCATTTCTCACTACCAACAGCTTTTTAAAAGATCTGGAAATTATGATGAGGGATTTGGCCACAAGCAACATAAGGATCGCTGGCTTCAGAAAAAGAAAGGCATGAATGAGCCAGATGCTGCGCCCAATCCCAAACTGACAAAAAACAACGTAAACACATCTAATGGCTCTAGAGAGTCCTCTGCTGGTGTGTTTGTTAAAAAGTCATCTGCAAGAGAAATGGGACATACCAGTGGTGCTGATGTTAAGGGCAAACTAAAAATGAGCTGGCCACCAGAGAAGAAGAGTCCTGGGATTAATCCAGCACAGCGAACATATGTGAAAAATAAAATATCTGACATTGGCAAGGCATCTTCTACTTCAGAGCATTACAAAAGTGACAACAACCAATTTAAGATCAACCATGGTGGAGAAATGAAAGATAAAGTGAAGACGTTGTCAAGCTCCTTTGTTTTAGGGTTCAACAAACAATCTCAGCCAATCGCTTATAACTCATCTGACAAGTTGTCCTCAAACAAGCAAGAAACAAAATGCAGGAGTGAACCAACCAAAGACAACATCTCCCCGACAGTACTTAGCTTTTCTTTGCCCTCCCTAGAAAAAGATCTTACTGTCACACACCAGAAAACTGGACAGAAAAATGTGTCTGCCACCTCAAAAACAAACTGCAATCCAACATCTAACAGGCTGGACGCTCATCCAAATAAAGCTAGGAAGTATGTGCGGTTTGCTCCAGATGTTGATGTAGCTCAGTATGACCTGTCCTCTCAACTGACCACAGAGGCCAAAGGTGAAGAGCAGAGTATGCCACTTTCAGACCAAATGGAACAGAGCAAAGTGAAAACATCCAAGGATGTTAAAAATGTCAGTGACAAAAATAACTTTGATCACTTGTCATTTGAGTTAAGTAAAGAAGAACAGAGTGAACCTGAGTTGAATCTTGACATACCTGAATATAAAAGCCAGGGAGAAACAAGCAGTGCATCAAACCAAGAGACTGTTGATGATGTGGAGAGCAGTCAAGAGGTCCCAGAGACTGATATCAATGTTCTCAATGGAGTCGTGGACAAGGTTGAAGAATCACTTGATACTCAGAGTTTCACTGAAACTTTAAATTCAACTCAAGACGTGAAACACCACGAGCCATCTGAGATATCCCAAGTCATTCCAAAACACTCCATCAACCGTTGTGAATCAGAAAGACCAAGTACTCCACACAGTCCTGCAGAACATATGGCAGAAGAAAAGCCCTGTCTTGAGAGGACTAAAAATCAATTTGATGAGACACCAGATGACCAAGAAAGTGGCATAAGTCAGAAGAAGCTTCATGAGAGGGCAAATATTTTGACGGGTTCTGCAAAGCAGGCAGAGAAGACAAAAGTTAAACTGGGATCATGGTCCAAAAAAAGTCCTATGTCAAAGCTCTTCACATCAGTTGGAAATGACAAAACATACAAGGTTGAACCAAAAGATGCCAAAAAGGCAGATGTCAAACCCAGCGGTGGACTCTTAGGAAGACTGTTTCAGTCATCCTCGGAGAAGGCTGAGGACATCACAAAATCAGCTGCGCAAGATAGAAAAAATGACAAAACACATGATGATGACAAAAAACCAGAGGAGGAAAAGGAGGTTACAAAAGAGGTGCAAAAGGAGGGTGACATGTCTCAAGTTCCCCCGCAGGAACAAGAGGCACGGGAGCTCATAAAGGAAAAGTCCCATTCTGCTGAGCTCAACACAATGGAGAGTAACATAAGTGAGGTTGTAAGCAAACCCACAGATGACCTATCAGCTCCAGAGGAAACTGATGATCAAGAATTAAATTCACAAAGCAGTGGCCTGTCTGTAGCTGATCCTGAAAAAGCTGACGCTAAAGATCTTCCCGATACTGTGCAATCAGTGAATCAAGCATCTCAGGAGTCGACCAATCATTTAATAACTGAGAAAAGTGGTGAAGAAGTTATGAGCACTCCATTTGATGAGGATATTTTTGGGGACAATGTCAATTCAGCCCCTGTTGACCCACTGACCATTCAGATAAATACTGATGAATTTGTTCATAAGCCAAATGAGCTGCTAGATGCATCAGATGCAGGAAGAAGACACCTGTGCAGCGGAGAGCTTCTTGATCTCAACCGAGATTCCTCTAATGTTTTTGATGCAGACATTTTTGTGAACAGCCCCAGTGATACATTTTTATCTTCTTTCAGTGAGACAGTTTTGACTGAAGCTGCTCTCACTGATACTTTTAGCCTGCTTGACACTGCACCAATATCAACTGAGAATGATGTGATGCTTGGCCTGACAGATCAGCTTTTTGTCCCTGATTCTGCACCAGTAAACCAAGATGAGGATCAAACCTCAAGTCCTTTTGGGACAAACAGCCAGACAAGTGAGCAGGGAGCAGACCTTGACATATTCGGCTTAAACGTCACTCTGCCACCTACTGTTAATGTTCTTCACCAAGGAGGAGCTGACGCTTCCTCAGACCAAATGTCTGTCATTCCTGATGACATCTTCGGAGTAAGTGATGTGTTTAACGTGCTGCCATCCACCCCAGCTACTTCTAGCTCACTGAATGATTTCTTTGGTTCAGATACATCTTCTACAGCCGCTCCTTCAGCTCAGACTGATGTTTTTGTTGATGATATATTTGCATCACAACCACAGCTGCTGCCAGTGTCTGAGCCAAGTGATGTAAATGTTATAGTGGATAGTCTTTTAGTGTCTAACAGCACTGAGCAGTCAGCAGAAAATGCTGTCACAAAGAATAGCTGGATGGATGATTTGCTTGGGTAAAAGCAGGACTGTGTTCAACTGATTGAATACAAAAAGTTGGAATGTACAATGATATCCTATTAAGATGTTTTTTAAAAAGCACTTTTTAGGTGCATGGATATGATTACTATTTCACATTTAATGAGTTTAAAACACAACTAATGTTGCTTTATTTCACCAATGCATTTTATTTAGAAATCTGTATCAAACACACTGTAACATAAATCTAATTTCAAATTTGTGTGGTAAATTCAGTGTGTGTTACTGTTTACATTAAAGATGTCAAATTAATGCATTTTTTTTGACATTATATGATTTGATTTTCTTTCATATGTTGACATGAAGAGAAGCAAGGGATGTAACATTTGCTGAATAACTGTATATTTGAAATTGAGTTTTCATAAATAAATGGTTAATGAAATTAAAGAATAATGAGTAATGACTAGGTATAATGTGACTATGAAATGTCTGTATGCATTTTGACAATAAAACTAATATTCTGATATGAAAATCCTCTCTTTAAAATGGACTGTTGTTCTTTACCTCTTTAATTAAGGGTTTTCCATATTAACAGCTGTTTGGTTATCACAAAACACATTTAACCATTTACCTCATTGCAGATAGTTTCCATTTTATTTGCAGAAATTTCAGATTTCCACTGCTGAGACTTCTGTGAACACCCCCAATACAGGGGAGGTTAATGGTATTTGGTTTGTGCCTCCCAAAAGGATAAAAAAAAAATTACATTTGAGAAACTCAAAATATCATTTACAGCAGGTTTATTTTCCCACAATGTGCTTTTCGTGTTGAAAAATCCACAGATCACACTGTGAAGAGTTTTTATTGAGTGCAAGGGCAATCATATTTCAGTAGAAAGTAGATCTCAACAATCAGTTAGGCTACTAATTAAAGTACCATGGTACTGTATTAGTTTAAGGTAAAAATTGACGGATTGACTGAAAATATAAAGTTTGTCCTGAGCGATGCCGAGAGGTAAAGCCAATGTGTCATTAAAATTAAACGTCCCTACCCCTGCCAAGGATTATACAGCCCCAAAACTAATATAATGTTAAAGGGAAAACAATGAATATATAAATAAACAAATAAATAATGTTGGTTAAACTATTGAAATGGACTGTAAAAGAAATAAAATTGCTAATTGATTAAAAAAACATATTAGTATTATTATTATTTCTTATTGTGGCCCTTGATGAAGGCAAGGCCAGAGTTATTGCCAAGGTGCTATAGTTAACTGTTACAAGAGTTTACAGCGATGCTACAGCAACGTTATATATATTTGTAACGTTATATGGTTGATTAATATTATCTACATTGACTTGTTTATCATAGCCTACAAGTTAGTTGTTGCTTAGTTAGCTAAAACAATTTTTTTAGTTTAGCTAACTAGCTAACTACCCTGTCCTCTTGATTGCTGCACTTCAGTAAGTAAAAGCTTGTTTTTTTATGGTGGGAAAAGATGAATGATTACATGTGTATAATTGAGATTAAATGTGTACCAAGAAAAGTTAGGAAAATAAAGAAAAATAAAACAAGCTTGTGAAAAGTAAATAGAAGAGTTTGTTACTAAATTATCTCTGACTGTGGTCATATGAAGAAAACAGCTTGTGAATGTACATCATAAATTAAGTTAAACACATCTTAACAAAAACTCACCCGAAAAAAATTTGTTTCAATGGTGAGATGATGGAGAATACTCTACCTTATATGACACCATTCAGTCAAAAACCTTCATAGCCCATTCCCATAATAACTGGGATGCCAAATATAAATAAAAGTTGGGAGACAATTCAGTTGTTACAGTAAATATGAGAATCACAATGACTGGAATCTGAGCTGCTCGTTTACGACCAAACGTGGAACAGATAAAACCCTCATTTCAGTGAGATAACCTCTTTTGTAATGGATTTTAATTGATAAAGATGATACCGGGTCAAGAACACATTATGTACAATTTCTAGAAGGCTGACACTTACGATTCAGCAAAAGGTCCAAACAAGAGACAACCAACAATGTCTGTGCCACTTCCAAGTAGAAACTGTAGAAAAATGAAACCAAATGGTTAATGAAGAAGTTTATGAAGATGATTTATTTTCTGTATTATAAATGACCGTGAGACAGACCTATCACTTAACATCAGTGACTATGGTGGCTTCATACAGTGTGTTATTGTACACCCATCCATTCTGGCACCTTGTGGTCTCATTAAGTCCAAACTCCCTGATGTCACCAATGTCCCATTCCACAGGGACAAACATCTGACACTTGTTGAAGGTCCCGTCCTCATCCTGGTGAAGAGTCAGGTTCAGCTGATCATTTGTTGTCAGGTTAGAGTCAGTCTGAAGGATCCAGTTTGTGTTTCAGTGTCGCTCCGGATCTGACTGGATTAAAAAACACACTGGCAAACTGAAAAGGCAGAATAACAGTAGGGAAGCAAAGAGCAAAAAGAGTGATCTTTTGAAATAATCTAAACTCTATTCCGGAGAATTTCTCCCAAATCAGGGATGTTCCAGGAGATGTTTTTCACTCTTACATGATAGGTAAATCTATATGCTGCCTTTTCACAGTGTAACTTGTCAGACTGATACTGCTTACAAACATACTGTGCACATTCTGTGACAAGGGGTCACACATAGATATTGCTTTGTATTAAGTGGTCACATGTAAAAGAAAGTTTTTGAACCACTGCTTTGTAACAAGACAAGATCTCGGATGAGCTATTATGTAGCTGTAGCTTTACACAGTTCATTTACTAACAGTGTATTGCCTCCTGGTATAATAATCAAGCACAACTGTTGCCAGTAAAACTCAACCTTGTGTTAGATTACATTTTAATATAGACATAAGTGGTAAAAGATAGTTGGCAAATCATAAAGCAATACCAGCTTGTTTTCAGGGATCTGCAGGTCACAACTTAACTTTTTGGCAAATATAGCTGTGATGACAGAAAACAGACACATCCTCTTGTAACATCCTCTGTGGACTCTCACCTCTGCTGTGTTTACATTCCAGATCAGTTTAGGCATTTAGGTGCATTTTGCTGCTGTGCATGATCATTCCTACCTTTCTTGGTTCCACACTAATTCCTGTGAAGACATATTTCATATTTCTTTCTAACAGTCATCAAGCTATAATTCAATGCTAGTACAGCCCAATAATAAACATTGGGAGTGATTGTAGTTTCATGGAGTTGCTGACTGCTGTTTATTTAAATAACAAGTCAGAAGTATGTTCTCCATCTGTGCTTTATTTTTCCCCACACAACAGTAATGACAGCAGTAAAGAAGACCTACATTAGGTCAGTACATGAGCAAACACAATGAATGACTCAGCAACAATGAAGTAAAAATACCATCCAGATAGAAATACACACAACAGAAACATCTGTAATTCCAGCTAGAGTTTGGTGGATTTTCCTCTGTTGTGTTCGACCATGTTGGAGTCATTTCTCATCATTTTGGTGGTCATTTTGCTAAAATGAAAAGGAAGACAACGTTAAGAGACATCATTTTGACCTTCACCTGTTTTCTATTCTATCTTTATATTATTCACTACCAGTGTGTTTATGTATGGCTTTTCAAAGAACTGGAAGAAAAACGACGAGTTGCCAATGGTCAACAAATTGTAATTTTTGCATTTTGATTTATGTATGGATAAAACATACAAGATTTAACATGTTGGGGAGGGCAAGCTTGTCAAATGCAGTTCTAATGCACTTTTCTCCCATCCTGGAATGCTGTGTGGACTAGCCAGACCCTCCTCCGCTCCGCAGCGTGTGGATGGGTCTGACAAAGCGAGACTTGCCTGTAACTGACCCCCAAGCAAAAATTGCCACAATTCCTCAGTAAATCCGACAGCTTTCTTACCTGATGCTCTCAGTTTCATTAGTTGAATCAGGAAGCTCTTTTCTCCTGGTTTCAGGAAGCAGGAAGACAAGAGCTCCACTGGTCAGTGTAAGGCTGCTGAAGACTACGATGGGTATGGACCAGTGGTATATGGCCAACATGTTAAGCAACGGAGACAGCATGCCTGCTCCTCTATAGGCTATAGAGCCCAAGCCAACAGCTGTTTGCCTGAAAAGAGGAGTTCACTTTCAAATATATACTTAATGTAGAACATCTGAATTACATTTTTGTATACTCTTATTTTGCGTACCTGACAGAAGTGGGAAACAACTCCTGAATGTAGACCATACATACTGAACTGGCCCAGTTCAAAAATAACTTTCCAGTGGTAACAAGGGCTGTTATTACAACAGCGTTGTCTGGAATTATTTTAAGTGTATTAAACCACTGACGGATGGATGTATCCTCATGCACTGAATGTGAAGGACAGGAAATGTACCTTGAGGGAAAGCCAGGGTTAAGAGGCAAACCAAACTGCCTGCCAGGAGGGTTGAAATCAGGGATTTCCTTCTCCCTATCAACTCCAGAACCCAGATACAGAGGAGATGTGCTGGTATCTCAGAAATCCCAAACAGGAACTGAACCAGGAAGATGTCCAGACCAAACTTTCCCACATTCAGAATGAGGCAGAAGTAGCCGAGATTTAATGAAGACCTTAAAATCACAAGAACACAACAACATAATACATCAATTTATTTGGATCAAAAACTACATATCAAAATGTGCCTCACTTACCAAGCAAAGGATATAATGAATAAATATTTCATCAGGACTGTTGAGGTAAAAATGGCTTTGATTCCTCCACTTTCAACTTCTCGTTCCCCAGTTACCTAAAGAGCAAATGTAATATTAATAAATCACAGCAGTTTAATTTACGGTTTTCTTTCTACCAATCTACACCCGCACCACTATCACTGCGCAGAAGGGGGCAACTACTCATGGACGAGAGGATCCGTAACAGCATGAGATGTAAACATTATTGGCGTCCTCCTCGGCTGAGCCGTTAGGTTAGCTAGCTCAGGTGAGGTAGCAGTATCAAACTATTCAGTCTGGGCAACAATACGGTTGGCAGAGGAAGTTAAGTAGAACATAGTTCCTACATAAAACTGCACAGAACCAGGTCTGTGGATTATCATGAGTAACATGTCATGATTTCTGGAAAGAGACATTGCTATTGAGTTTTTCAAACTTATTTTTTTGTTTTTTGAGCACTACTTCCATTAAACTAGAGAAAGAGCAGACATCTCTACGGCTGTAAAAATATGTATTTTTGATTTTGGGGTGTACCGTTCCTTTAAACATGAAACCTGTTAAAAAGAACCACTGTGCCTAAGTACAGCCACACAGACGTGCTAGCTGTAAACATTTGAGTCTTGCTTTTCTGAGGGATAATAATTTATACTGTTTATTGATCCCGAGTGGGTAAATTACAATTTACACTCTATTTTGTTAGTAATCACTACACACAGGCCTAAAACACACACACACGTGCTTAGAACCTATTCCTGCACAAATGGAAGTGGGCTGCACCCTGGCAGCGCCCAGGAGGTGAAGTGGCATCTCTCCAGGTACCAATCCCCACTCTGTACTTTGGCCTGTACGGGGACTTGAACCGCGACCCTCCGGTTCCCAACCCAACTCCCTTCGGACTGAGCTACTGCCAACCCCCTAACATTCCTTGCTATCTAACTATCATTGAAATCTCAAGATCAAATGCCATTACAATTTAATATGACCTACCTCATTCAGCAGATTCTCTGGGATTTTGTTTTTATTGATTGCTGCAACTCTACGTATCAACTTATACGCTTCTTTGGTTCTGCCCTGCCCAAGCAACCACCTTGCAGATTCAGGAATCCACCTAAAAAGATGAATCACAATCCAAATGTTGGAGTCACACACAAACTATTTCAGTCTCATAAACGTATTCATGTGTCAGACTGTAATTCAGAAACGGATCTACCAACCAGGTTAATTACACAGCAAGATTCCAAAACACACTGGTTTTGCATTAGCTCAGTATGTGAAATAACACTAGAGCTGTTAAGATAAACTGGGTTTGGCCTTTGTACTGCAGCTACATACAGCACTAAGCAAAAATAATAAATATTACACATTACTTACCATATGTACAACAATACAAAGGCCTGTGCTCCTGCAATGACAAACTGTGCAATTCTCCAGTCACGGATAGCATAGACCAGACCAGCCAAGGCACACTGTCCAAAAGCTGTAAACATCTGGCTCATACAGGAGGCAAAGGACCTTTTGGAGACCCCAATCCACTCTGTAGCTTAAAACAGAATTTAAAGACCAAAATCACTGCAGAGCTAGAATAAATAAATAACATGACAATTCCATGCTTGGGATATTGACAATAAATCAAAGCAATGTTGGTTAGATAAAAAGAAGTCATACCTAAAACGGTGGAGTTGATTCTATATCCTCCGAGTGCAGCTCCAACTATGAACTGCGACACTATGTAAATGTAGATATTTGGAGACACACCAACAACTATGACAAATACTACCAAGAGGACAACTGGTAACTGGGTGGTTCTCCTTCGGCCGTACCTAAAGTTTAGAGAGTGGGTATGCAATAAATGAAGGGTTATAAGGATTCATTACACTTTGTACATCTATCTTTTTCAAGTCGCTTACGATTCAGCTGTAGGTCCAAAGATGAATGAACCAACAACTAGACCAGACATGAAGATTGTCTGCACAACATTAGCCATGTTGGACTTGTCACAGACGAGATCGAACTGCAAAACAGTCAAAATCAGTAGGCCAGTCAGCATAGGTGATACAAAAGAAGAAACCACAAATCATGCATCTTCACTTACATCAGTGACTATGGTGGCTTCATACAGTGTGCTGTTGTACACCCATCCATTCTGGCACCCTGTGGTCTGATTGAGTCCAAATTTCCTGATGTCACCAATGTCCCAGTCCACAGGGACAAACATCTGACACCTGCTGAAGGTCCCGTCCTCCTGCCGGGGCAGAGTTAGATTCAGCTGATCATCTTCAGTCAGGTTGGAGTCAGTCTGAAGGATCCAGTCTGTGTTACAGTGACGCTCCGGATCTGACTGGATAAAAAGTAAACTACAAAAGAAAACAGGCAGTAAGAAATTTGGTAAGGTCAACCCAAAAATGATGAGCTTCTGGAAGAAACCAAAGTCGCCGATTGTTCTCAGAATCTCTCCGAAATCCACCATTTTCAGACACCAGTGTGTGTGAAACGAACTTGGGTAGACTTCGCTAAACAAACCTCTGGTCGAAATAAATGTTTAACCCTCTGACTTTATTCAATAACTGTTTCAGGTCCAAATGGTCAAGCTGTTAAAGCAAAAAATAACTGAGCTTTAAGAAATCATATTTCAATAAAAAATGGTCCTCACTCATTGAATTCCATCATGTGACTTTATTCAGCTACTAAAATCATGTGCATGTGACATTTTACAATAATCTATACATGTCAAGGAATCTCTTGTATTTCATCACAAATATTCCACATCAAATTATGCATTTGTTGATGTACACATTTTCATAATCAATATTTTAAAAATATATAATGATCTGTAAAAAAAAGAAAAATGTATTTGCCAATTAAATGATTAAATTAATACTAATTATTCAGTGAATCCTAAAGAGGCAGAACAATGGTTTTCTGATGAGTAAACAACAAAAAGGGAAAGAAATTAAGAAAAAAACATAAGTGACTTTCAGCTCAAAGCCTTGGATGATCAATCATTTTATCGCACAAAATACACACGGGAAAAAGAAACGCAACCTGGGCCGCCCGTCTTATTAAAATGATATTTGTTCCGTTAGCCTGGAGAAGGTTTCTGTGAGAAAACTGCACGTCATGACATCAAAGCTCAGAGTGTATGATAACAAGCTCCATGTAATTCCAAAAATATGCATGTTAACATAATAAGGTGCCAATTGAACGAATCATTTTTGCATGATTAGTGATGCTCTGACAAAGGCAAACAATGGAAAACACTAAACAAATTAAACTCTTGTGTACTGAACACGAGTATTAATCTGCCTTAATCTATATTTACAAGTAAAATGTTCCTTTTAAATGACATGTACACTTAAACAGTCAATGCATCTACATCCTTATACTTAACCTCATGACGTTTGTGTGACTGTGCATGGAGTTGCCATCATACGTACATTTACATCTTTTACATACACCATTTACATCAGTACCTAACTAGGAGCTATTTCGCAGCCCTTTGCACGTGGTACAAACAACCATACAGCTAAACAGGGAGTGACGACAGTGATTTGTTGGTGAGTGTTTATAAAGCATAGAGACATTACTGTCAAAATAACTTGCCTAGTGACAAAAAAAACTAAGTAATACCTGGCCTCTGGAGACGTTTAAAGGGTTACTTCACCCAATACATAAAACAATTTACCTCTAGTGGTATCCAGACATGCAGATAGTTTGTGTGTTTTTTTTTTTTTAATTTGTTGAGGTTTTAAGAGATCCATCTCAAGATTCCTGCTGCCCCTCAATACAATGCAGGTAAATGGAATTTAGTTTGTGGTGCTCACAGCCTTAATCAAAAGTCTACAGCCATGCTTAGCAGCCCTGTACCATTGAACTAAAGGCTAATGCCCAACATGCTAACGCTAACAAAGACAACAAGCTGATGTTTAGCAGGTATAATGTTCACCATCTTAGTTTAGTGTTAGTATGCTAACATTAGCCAATTAGCAGTTAAATTAGCAAAGTTCAGCTAAGGCCAATGACAATGGTGCAAGTTTTGTAGGTATTTGGTCAGAAGCCAAATTTAAATTTTGACCTGCTGGTGGCGCTAAAGAAAAACTCAAGGAATCACTTAAGTGAGTAGAATTCATCATTAGGGCCATTTAATAGATTTTGCCAATTTCATGGCAATCCATCCAATAGTTTTATATTTAAAGTAAGTAAAACGTTATTTTGGTCTGGTGGCTAGCATGGCTACGATCAACATTCCATTCACCTCCATTGTATCAGAGTCTTGCAATTAAGGTGAACAGCCCCTTTAAACTTTATTCCACTATGGTTGAACATTTGCAGTTTTTGGGCATGCACTGCACACCTTCACAGAAGTTCATGGACAGACGGCCTGCAACACGAGCAACTTTAGACTCGACACACAGTGCCTGCATTCAGGATTCTTCCCAGCTGTAAGATCAGTAATTGTACACAGGCTAAATGACCCCATTACACAAGGACATAGACAAATGCAATTCACTTTGCTTGTGAAAATTAAAGTAAATTCTCACTACAGATTCCTAAACCTGCATGTTTGGCTGGTTGACGTCATGAACTCCTAGTGAGGAACAAGCACAAAAAGTGGATTTATTCAACCAAAGAGAAATATTAGCAACCAGTGATCACACATGGTAAAACGAAAACACATATTGCATAGTACACCAATGTTAGGCAGGTCTCAATCTGTGAAAATAATCCTGTCTTTGAATATATCTGGAAAACGCCATCTGACAAAGTGTTGTAACTGCAGTTATGAGACAGAGCAGTTAGTTGATTTGTGAATGTTTGAATAGTTTCAGCTGTGCAGCCAGAGCCTAAACACTTTGGTTATGTTTTGACAAAACCACCACACCCCACACACCTTAGGCTGCCTTATACAGGAGGAATCGGTAATTTTCTTATATCCTACATACAAATCCATCTGAATTTACAGAATTACAAAACTAAAACTATGCTACAGTGTGTTTCTAAGTTATTTGTATCATCTGTTGCTGGAGATTTCCTTACTTTTTTAAATAGGCGTACATTAAATACACCTAATCACAGACTCAAGTTTTCACCGAACACACTGGTTAAATCTATAGTTTAACTAAGGCTGAATATACACTTTTCAATTTCAGCGTAGCATAAAGTGCCATAATAAAGGTGGCACGACACTCTTGTGAGTTTTGTGGCACAGTTGATTTAAAAAGAAGAAAAAAGGAAAAAGGCAATCACTTCCAGTACTGGCAGGAGATGGTTTGGATTGTGCTTATGTATGAAGAGGAAGAAAGAAAAGAAATTAGGAGTTGATATAATTGATTGCATCTCTTCTCCCATTTACTGTATAAGCGCACTGTAAACGTTTCAAGTGTGATTCCTGTAATGAACTGAGCCTTCTCAATGTGGTCCTCATGCATCCTGCAGTAGCGTCACACTCCTGCCAGCTTCCTGTCTCCTCCTCTCTTTGGCAGCTGTGGTTTCTTGGAATTGACTACAATGCAGCTGTGCAATACCATTAGTTTCTGTCCTCTGTTGATGGCTCTACCTGACTTAACTGATGCTGAGCTGAGCAAATCCAATGAGTTTAATATCATCAGGAATTTCAGACTCCTCCACGCCAGATGCCTGGAAAAGAGGAAACATCATCATACATTGTACTGTTTAAATCTATCAAAACAATAACTGATCACACAGAAACCTGTAGAAATACAGTATATACAGTTGAATTTTATTTTTAGTGTCAAATCATAACAGAAGTTATCTCAGGACACTTTACAGATAGAGTATGTCTGGACCACTCTATAATTATAGAGTATAAATACAGGGTTCCCATGCCCTCTTAAACATCAAATTCTAGGACTTTTCAAGGACTTTCTAGGCCCAATTTCCTAAACTCCAAGGACCCATGGGCAACTTTTTAAATATGGATTAAGTTTTATTTCTGTTACAGAACACTGAGAAAGTTTTGCAACACAGCACACCATTTATAACCCATTTACTAACATAAGAAAAGCAAAAAATATCTTTAAAAATACTTCAATTTCTTTTAATGCACAAATAAATTCAAGCACTTTCATAACCCATGTCCATTTGTCTATTCAAAAACTTTTAAGGCCTTGAAACCCCCCCCATTAAGAAATTAATTTGATATTTTCAGAAATGTTTCTGTCTGTGCACTTACCAATTTAAAAGTCACATTTTTGTTACTATGAGGATCATCAACAATCTTTTGCAGATTGGCAGCGACTAGACAGATGATAAAAGGAAGTGAGAAGACCATGTCAGATGACCAGCTAATGCAACGACAGATGAAGACTTTTCCATCATGATCAGTGGTGGAAACATGCACACTATTAAATCATTAACCAGCAGTATTCAGCTCATACGGTGCCAGCACATTTACTACAAATCACAAACTGTACACATAACATGTTAACAGAGACAAGTAATCTATCACAATGAACATCATAAACGTTGCATTAGATGCTATGTCAGAAAACTAAATCCAGAAGTACATTAAGGTGGCAAAAACAAAATGTGAAGCTGCTTGCATGAAAAGGTTTGTTAACTGTGATTGATTACAGTATCTCAAGCGAGTTTCAAGTGAACGGACTTAACACTGATATCATACAGTGCTATTTTTTTCAAACTTACCAATGACTAAGTCCCTGCCATCAACCAGACCTGCTGAGACTAACTCCTGAGAAACTCCATCAGCAGAATCTGAGGGCAGACATAGAAAAGACAAACCAAAGACTTAGACTTGAGACAGGAGCCTCTTAGAACATGATAAAAGAGAAAAAGCTAGCGGATGCACCCTACCTCTGCCGGACATGAACTCAAATCGGATGTCGTTAAGTTCCTTCTTGGGGTTCCTCAGTCTCAGCACGAGGCTGATGGGAACACTGGCATTGGCTGCAGCTGGATCCTGCAACAGCACAACAGTTAGAATGCACAAAAAGGAGGTAAAAATACTTGATATACAAGGTGATTTATGTGCTGCCAAAGTGACCCTATTGTGGTTGTTCTGTTTCAAGAATTAACATTTTGCTTGCCCATTCATGCTGCCCATGGCCCACCTAATCTCCCTGAGAGGGTGGACGTTAATGCACGGCCATGTCATGTCCCGCTAGTAGCTCCGAATTGCAGGGAGGTGCTTGTGGTTGGAGGATTCTATTGTTTCCACTGATGGTATAGAGTTGTCATGCTTATTTATGATCTATTATTTTATAATGAAGGGCGTGTAATGCTTTTTGTAAGTGCAGTAGTGAATTCACAAATGAACCCTTCTTTGACAAAGCACGGTATGTGGAGGTTACAGAAAGCTGAATGGTCTAGAGTTGTCATGCTTATTTATGATCTATTATTTTATAATGAAGGGCGTGTAATGCCTTTTGTAAGTGCAGTAGTGAATTCTCAAATGAACCCTTCTTTGACAAAGCACGGTATGTGGAGGTTACAGAAAGCTGAATGTAAGGCTTACCAAAGTAGCATTTACAGTAGGCCCAGTTATACACAATACAATTCGTTAAACTGGTGCATTTCCTACTGAACAGTTCAAATAAACTTGTAAAAAAAAAATACTACAACTACTTTTCAGACAATACTGAAATCCACAGCAGTAGTGCTATGGGTATAACGTTTTCAAAACTTCTTTTAAGCCAGAGGTACTGGTTCATTAGGTTTTTTCATAGAACCTGCTCTAAAGTGTGATTGTATGTTTACCTGAGCAGTGGGTACATGTGAAGGGCTGGCTGTCTGAGTGGGAGCCTGTGGTAGAACATCCTCTCCTGCCTGGCCCACAGTCGCAGGGCTTTCACGTGCTGCACCAGGTGGCTGCAGATGTTGTGTGGAGCCATCTGTTGGTGGGAAAAGCTAAGAGACACAATTGCAAATAATTCAGTGTGTGTTTTAAGTTTTAAATGAATGGAAATCACAAAGACACACATAGGACAGTCATGCAGATCGCTCTGTCAAGGTATTACAATAAATCAAGATTGTCAGGTCATGTCCACTACAAATGGACTCACCTGCATGTTCTCGGACCCGTCCTTCACTCTGGGGGACTGCAGAATGGACATGACAGATTGTCAGGATTAAAAACATGCAATTTTCCTTATATCCCCTCCAATGTATGACGTTTTGTAGGATTGAAGGAATTTGACACAAGGTGACTTTAAACACAAGTCTTAACTGAAATCACAGTTAAGATAACAGACAGTAAATTCCAACACCAAGACATGAATTGTGTGTGACACATGTTGGAGAATAATTTGAAAAGGTGGTCTGAGCAGGTGTCTAGTTATTCTCAGTTCTCCTGAATTTGGTGTATCTATTGTTGCTTTACCTAAACTTGAACAACAATGACATTAAGGCCTAAACTTACTGGAATTTTTCTAAGCATTTGTAAATTATAGTGTGGTCTAGACCTAGTGTGTCTTGTGTCTTGAGATGACTATTGTTATGATTTGATACTATAAATAAAATTGAACTGATTTAAACAAAAACACACTCCAGCTTAGCTAACGAATGTTCAGACTAACAGTCCAACAGCACCATCTGCTGGCCATGAGGATGTGTGCAGTGAGAAACAACTGAATTGACCGCTTGGAGCCACTGGCATGCAGTCTCACCCGCAGAGCTGCCACAGCAGCTTTGCCCTCTTCACTCTCCTCGTCCAGCTCATCGTCGCTCCACTCCCAACCACCGTCCTCCGTCTTATGGAGACGGCCACTCGAGCCGGGTACACGACGCACCTGCATAAAAAAAAAAATGCAACACTAAATATTGACACATTCAGCAACTCTATCTGGTTAATCCTTGTCAGCAGGCATTAGGCAGAAAGTTTGGAAACTGGGACACACCCTAGCAGAGCAACACAATATTAAAGATAGACATTAAATCTTAACCTAGTGTGCATTAAGTGTAGTTATAATGACTTTCAAACCTTTTTGGATCGCTCCGTTATTGTTGGACCTTTGTATAGAAGCCTCTCCTGCAAATACTCGTTGTTCTGTAACACAAAGACAAACGTTTCTCACAGGCTCTATAAAGATTCTACCTAAAACACAAAACAAACCATTTCAGTTTATTTTAATAACAGGGATGTAAAGCTCACTTTGGCTTTTGTGAAGAATTTATGCTTCAGCAACTCGGCAGCAGTTGGTCTAAATAGGAAAGAGACACATGGCTCTTCATTATATTCATTACACAACTGGAGAATCTAATGGAAGGAAAAACAAGCACAACTTAAATCTGACATGACGGTTTGAGAACTAAACTGACCTTTTTTCTGGATCTTTCTGTAAACACAGGGAGAGCATCTTCCTAAAGGACTTGCCGTATTTCTTCACCATGTCCTTGTCGGTGATGCCCGTCTCCAGACAGGGTGGGTCATTCTGCAAAGTCAGCATCAGCACCTACAGACATGCAAAGATCAGCTTCAGTCAGTAGAGTGATCAATCTATCTAACTGTTAATTTAACACTTAGGGAGCTATTATCAAAGCCACTCTTTGCAGACTGACTGGACAGTAACACATGAAACAGACTACATAACTAACTTTTTTGTTAGAGCGGTTTAAAATTGTATTTTTTCCTGGTGAAATAAAGAAAAATGGCATCAGAGGTAATCAAGCAGAGAGCTGTAGCTTGTCAAACGTAACCCAAAGAGACAGTAGATACAGTGGTGTGAAAAATCATTTCCTGTTCCTTTGCATGTTTGTCACACTTAAGTGTTTGAACATCAAACCAATTTAAACAATAGTCAAGGACAACACAAGTAAACACAAAATGCAATTTGTAAATGAAGGTGTTTATTATTAAAGGTGCAAACCATCATGGCCCTGTGTGAAAAAGTGCCCCTACCTAATAACTTGGGCCACCCTTTGGTGCGGTGTGATTTATTTGGTGCAGCCCCAGTGGCCAGTTCAATGGCTGTTATCCCAAAACCCCAGATGTCGGCTTTGAAGTCATAGCCGCGGACCTGCGGATTAAAAACAGTCTTTTAATCACGACTTTTGAGGCATTACTGAGAGAAAAGCGACTCAGAAAAATACGTCATCTTTAAAAAAAAAAAAAAACTTCCTACAGTACCTGCTCCATGACCTCAGGTGCCATCCAGCACGGCGTGCCCACAAATGTCTTCCGAACCTTGTTCCTAGTCATGTCTCCTCCCGCTGCTAGAAAGGCACTCACACCAAAGTCTGTGGAGTGCGTGTAATTCGAAATGTATGTCAGAGAAGAAATGAGAGAAAAGCTATTTAAATCACTTAACCTCTTAAGAAACGCTTGAAAATCCATGCTTTTTGGTCTAAACGTCATACCCAAATTAAAAGTGGTACAGCTCCCATATACTTTGGCATGGTATCATTGGAAAGATAACACTCATGTTAAGTATTATGGCGATTCTAGGTCTTACTGCCACAGAGTTAAAGAGGCTAGAATGGAGGGGGGGGTTTTCTGTCCAAGTCATGCATCTGTATAATTATTTTAATATACTGCGTTAATTTCCATTTGAAAAGTGAAAAGAAAAATGCCAAAAAAGTGCAAAATACAAAACTCTCAAATACAAAAAAACACCCACATCAATCACACACATACTTGAAATAACTATATACATTAATATATAGTAATATAAGTAAGTGATTATAATTTGAGGCCCTGGTTTTGCTTTGACACAGCTACAGACATTACAGAGTTAAAATTTAATTGTGAAGTTTGGTATCCATCAATTCGTCTTCTTATCAGCTAAAAAGGTAAGAGGGTCTCGTAACGTCTAGTTTTAACTGGTCCGATGCATGTAGAAGCCTCGGCGGAGAAGGCAGACGTGAATCGATGTCCGGAAAATGAAAAACGGTTTAGGTTTTTTCCGTTGAAATTCGGCCAGAAACTTCAAGATTGTGAGGCGAACAGATCATTTTGGATAAATTGCTTGGATATATTTTTTCCTTTGATTGTTGGCGAGGTATAAAAAACAAAAACAAAAACGTTTTTGGCAATTTGTCACCGCTGTGAATAAAGGCACAAGGAAAAACGTATGAATGCACACTCAACTCTAGACACTTTCTGCACAACATATTCCTGTATTTCTTTAACTTTATAACAGTTGTATAATTGCTATAGATCATCTTATGCTCATGTTATTATTGGGTGTGAGCTTAATTGAATCATGAAAGGCTAAGCTTGCAATTGATGTGCCGCAGGAGCGTATATTTTGAAGATTTAATTCTTTAACGTTCACAGCGCCGGAAATGTGCCGTCCATGGTACACATTAAAATGTAGACAAACTAATCTCCAGCTAGATAATGTATCAGAATTTTCAAAACACTAATTTAAACAGAAACTGTCGACAGAGAGAGGTGAAACTTTCCTGACCCACATCAAGATGTTGGGTCTGGGAACTCACCATTGGTAGGGCTCAATCCGAGGGGTGGGATAAACGGTTGTCTTTCAAATTCCCTCTGCACACAGTAGGAGAGCGCTACAACCAACCAGAGCAACGCTGGTTGATAGGTAAAACTTTTTGCCGTATCCGGTCGGCAAAACTCTTAACATATCTTTCTTTTTAAGAATGACTTCAGCTCTAAACTCCAAGTGTTCCAGAGTCGCGGCCAAAGACGATTCAAAAGACAATCTTTGTTTTCAAGTAGCAGGAAATTCACGCGGAACCGTCGCAACTCTGCCGTCCTTATGTTAAGCCCGCCCACCAACCGTATACACAATGTGATTGGCCTGACCAGAATTTGGTTTTTCCAGCTCGCAAGCCAACAGAGAGTTGCTAGACTGACCCTAGCTGCAAATTACATTTGCTGCCGTTAGGGTGCATCTAGAATTCTAGGCTAAGGTAAAACAGTAATTACGAAGAAAAGCTGAAAAAATGAGTGAAAGACAAAGAGAAAGCAGAATCACAGTACCAGCAATTTGCACTGAGCCATCGTCTCCAAGAAGAATATTTCCAGCTTTTAGATCCCTGTGCATGAAAAGCAGGAGGATTAAAACATGATAAACAATTAAGATATCACAAGTCAGTGGGTGCACCAACAGAGGAGTGGTGAGGCTGTGCATACTGACTCTGCAAAATGAACAAACACTCTTCACGCTCAAGCACAAACAAGTTAAAGCTGCACCTTTGAATGACCTCATTTTAAACCACCTGGTTTCTGTTTGCATACACAAGTGCAATCTATGCACAAAGAACGGGAGTGGATTAACCTGAATATCTTTGAGTTATGCACAAAACACATTTGAGGACGCCATCTTGGGCTTCGGGAAACAATAATCGACATTTTTCACAATTTTCTGACATTTTATATAAGGAACAACTACATCAATTAATCAACAATAAAAATAAAAAAAATCATTAGTTGCAACCCTAATCAGCAAATCAAATAGTTATTCGACTTAGCAGTGTAGTAATAAATCAAAAAAGAAACCGTTTTTTAAAAGAATAACTAATTTTTAAAGCCACAATAATGTGAATAAAGAAAAATCCCTGTTTATAAGAGACATGAGCCTGTTAATTTGAAACAATTACACTTGTTATATTAAAAAAGGCACTGAAGGTATAAAGGACTTTTTCTCAGTGATGGTTCACATTGTTCCTGGGAGGAACTTTTATGAAAACAACCATCAATAATGCGGTTTCACAGTATTAAATATTGAAGGAGTGAGGTCTAGTTCAAACGACACGCACATATGCAGAGATGTAAGGCTCAGTGCCAGTGAGTGTGATGATGGGACGTACTGGCTACCAGGAACACACTGTACAGTGATAACAAGGCGTTGCTCTGCAGCCTGGTGACGCGACATTCAGACTCACCGATGAATCTGCCCATTTTTGTGAAGGTACTCCAGCCCCTCCAAGACTTCTTTCAGGATGGTGGCGATGCTAGCCTCGTCCAACACTCCGGTCTTGTGCTCGCCACGGGAGATGATGTGCTTGATGATGTCCAACACAGAGCCTGAGAGAGGCAGAGGCTTGTCACAAGGCATGCTGACAGTACACAATGAAAGGATTCTCCAGTTTGGCAAATAGTTTAAGGCACACTGAGTGGTAATTATCTGATAGTGGTTGGTACTAGCCTGAAAAACCCTGACAAACTTCCGGCAAATTTGAGATTTGCTCTGCAAGTCAGTCTGGCCAAGATTCCATTCAAGCCCATTTCTAATTTTTCCAAATCAAGGCACCAATCACAACCCATCACGATGACAATAGCACAGTGATGGCATAGCAGCTTTTGGTTTATACTCAACATGATGGCCACCAAAGTGCAGCAACCTATTGATGCCGCTGTTGCAGCTGCTACGTCACCCGGATTGTTGGTCTGATTGGTTGAAGGACTATCCAATTGCACCCACAGGCATTTGAGCGGCGTCCGTTGGTGGCGCCCCTTTGGAAAATGGGCTGTGAATGAAGCTTGCCCAGGGCTGGTGTCAACCAGGCTAGGTTGGTAATGTATAACAACAACAACAACAACAACAAAACACCGCCTAAAAAAGCAACGTCAGACCTCCTATACCTATAAAGGAGGTGCCCAAGATTTTAAACACAGTCCCTCCAATGTCAATCAGGTGATGCAGTATGTTGCAGTAAAGCTGCTGAATAAAAATGGGCCATGTGGA
Source organism: Percina caprodes (assembly GCA_013375575.1). Lineage (NCBI taxonomy): Eukaryota > Metazoa > Chordata > Actinopteri > Perciformes > Percidae > Percina > Percina caprodes. The sequence continues at coordinate 1,169,513 of JABXJD010000030.1, read as the reverse complement.
GAAAATAACACCAGTGTAGTCTCATGTACCACAAGCCTAGTATGGGGAAATAAATGCAGAGAGGCAAGATCCATTGCTACTGGCATAGAAAAACAATGAACAATAAGAAAGTATTGAACAGGATACATTTAGAATTTTTACGTTTGTTTTATGATATATCAAACACTGTATCCCAGGTTTATTTAAAAAAGAAAGGAGGCATGACAAAGAAAGTCAAGTCAAAGTCAAGGTAAAGATAAGAGTTAGCTAAGTCAAAAGTTTCTTTAAATATTACAGCACTTACCACCACTGAGCAGCTTCATCACCAGCCACAGTTCATCCTTCACCACAAAGGAGGTATAATAAGACACGATGTTTGGATGGTGGCACTGGCTCATAGCCTGAATCTCTTTCTACACAGAGAAGGAAATATGGGATACAAGGTCACAGGAGAAATGGTGCGATATAAAGATCCTGACGCATTGCAACTTCTTTTCTTTTTAATTAATGGACAACAATCCCCTCACTCATTAAATAAGCAGCCTTTGCATATTTAATAATACAACACTTTAGAAGTCTTGTATTAGAATTATTAAAAATTCAATATTTCTTTTACGACAGCTTAATTGCTTTCTATATCAGCATCCCAAATGAATCCCTTAATTACTGTATCACAATATACACAGGTATTGCAATATAAAATCTGATATACCCTGGTCAGATTTGATCAATATGGCCTATCCCTACAGTGTTAGCCAAAGTTTTGGTTTGTCCACCAATCAAATGGGCGAATTACTAAAGTGTGACACATTAAACACTGACTGATTTACCTTATATGTAGTTTCACAGGTGTTGAAAATGCAAGGGGGCAACATCTTGCAGAAATGTCCAGCAAAGCTTAAACTTTCTGTTTCAAATTAATCTAGATCTTTTCACAAGCTTTTTGAAGATCTGATGAAATCACTAGTAACTAATAACATGTTAAATATGACCCATCATAAGTTGTTTTATCATTTATCCTTTGTCTTGTGTAGACCCCATGGTTCACTATAGGAGATTGGCAGATTCCAGCTGATAACTTGGTGGTAATTAGCTATGTCACAGAGTGATGATGTTTGTGTAGGAAACTGACTTTACTCTTATCTCGTGTTTGCAGTTGTGTCACATTTAAACATCAACATTCAAAAGTAAAATAACTTGAGGGTGTTTCAGTGCTCATCAGGAAACACATTGTTGCACATAAAATATTATTTATTCACATTTTATTTGTCTTCATGGGGTGTGTCTTACTGATTTTACTGAGCTTTAGTAGTCAGTGGTTGTTGTGGTATCAAGCTTTTGATCTGTCTCGATTGATCTGACCACACCAGCCCAAACCACTCCCAGCAATCTGACATAAAGAACATCTGGACGCAGATACTGGCCCACAAATTTCTACAGCTTCTTACCAGGAGCTCATCCATGCTAGTTTGACACTTTTCCAGGTTGATGCGTTTGATGGCCACCTTCTCCTTTCTCGGCTTGCAGTACGCTGCCTGGACAACTGCAGTGGCTCCACTCCCTGAGATCAAAATTAACAGTGAAACCATTACACTGTAGGAGCAAAAGAGCCTTTGGCTTTTGAAGCCAGAAGTCCGAACATGACTACTGACTAAATCGTGTATGTGCAATGTGAGAAGCTGCTAAATTTGAATAGAAACTAGTTTCTAGCTAATATTTGGGACTAGGGTAATTTACAGTAATTATACAATACTGTAATATGCAGCATTAATCACTCCAATGGTTTCGTTCAAAGTCACCAGTCACGTTACCTGAACTAAAGTATGAATGACTCACTATAATCCGTGTCATACCTTCGGCAGAAGAGCACCACCCTCTTCAACATTTGACGAATCTTCATGCTAACGTTATGGGCTAACTTGCGTTAGCTAGCCGTTAGTTAGCTTAATGCTGACTGAGCCATCTCACTTTAGCTCGCCAACTAGCTAGCTAGTGGAAACCTAATTAATTAATTAATTTGACCTAGCTAGAGGGACTCTGCAGAACTGTTAACCTTCATGTAGTGTAGCTAGCTAGCTATGTTGGAACTGGCCTTCTGCTACATTGCTAATTGCAAAACTAGCTAGCTAGTTGGCTAGTGGCAGTCAGCAGCCGACACCAACAGGGGAGGCTAGGAAGCTAACTTTAGCAAGTTAGCTAAGCTAACGTTACTCACCTATCACCTCATTGAGTTCATAGTCATCCCTGTCGATTGACCAGGATTGAGAGGTCTGGTCGTCTGCCATGGTGTCGTTGTTTGAACGGTGTAATCAGTGTTTCTAAACAACAACAGAGACGCTTTCTGTAACAATATCTTTGTAATTACTCCATTAAGCTCCGATGATGCTGGCTGCTGCTGTTCCGCTGACAACTCCTACCGCTCCTGTCAACACAACCTTACGCACGACTGACGCATCCTATCACGTACGAATTCAAAGGGGGAGGACTGGAGATATCGCCATCTTGAGTGTGGCAAAGTCTGTCAAATTGTTTCTTTAATTGTCTATGGTCAAATGTCTGTACAATCAAAAAGCACATGGAGGTGGATCACAGTAATAAGTTACTGAACTGTACTGGGCCACATGGCATGCAGGTCAGTTGAAATGTTTGTCTTCAGACAACAGATACTCTCCGTACCTGTAAAAGTGTGCAGAGTAACGTTACAATCGATAGAGGGCGCCAACGACTCTTCTTCTTCTTCTTCTTCTTCACATTTAACGGCGGTTTGCAACCATTGCGTTTCACTACCGCCAACTACTGGTGTCACATTTCACCTACAGTTTCCAGCTAGTTACTCAGATTCTGTCCAACAAATATACCATAAAATAACATGCATAACAGATTTTTAATTACAGCATAAAACAATCAGATACCTCCTGCCTTGTTGCTCGTTCACCTCCTCCACATTCCAGTATGCTTCCCAGTTCCCCTTTAATCCTGCTGCTCTTCTCATTCCTTCCTTTATGATGATTTTAGGGGTCCACCCCCAAAATTTTCACTTTAAAAACACTTAATTTTCTGCATTTTGGTGAATTTTTATGCATTATGTATTTCTATTTTTTTCTGAATCAATATGCCTGAAATATCTTTATGTAAAGGGAAACATTACAATCCAAATATAAAAAACATAATGGAATTCATTGCCATAAGGCTCTATAGGCGCATTCTGCATTGCTTTATTTATTCTCCTTTAGATCGACTTTTCTATGTAATTATATCTGAGTCAGCACTAATGTAGCTCAGACATAATTTATTCCTCCTTCCTCTTATGCATCTTTTGTTTGGGACGTAACCTCTTTAAATGTGCATGACAATTAATCACCGCAATGATACATTATTCATTTTAATTTATTGATAAACCCCTGCACTGTAATATTTCAGATGTTTGAGCAAGATTTCTGCACATGTCCAAAACTTTGTGTACATTCAAAATAAAAATATAACTCATAGGCCTATACCATCTGTGTTCTCTGAGGTTTGGAGGAGTTGTGATATTTTGTGAAAAAATGTTTGCTTGTTATAATTACAAGAATAAAGTCACTATATTTCAGAAAATAATCTACCTGCACCATATAGCCCTGTTTGGGTCTGTGGTCTCTGGATGACAAGGTTTAGGGAAGTGCGAAACTACGGCAGAAATACACGGAGCTTACACGCGACACATCTGCCACAGCATGTGGACAGCAGAGCGCATCCATAAGTCTGAAGCTGCACAGCTTTTTACAGCAAGAGTGGACACTAAGCGACGCATGGTTTCATATTTGTCAGTCAACTTTTCAAAATACATTCGGGGCAAAATGTTTGAGGCTGAAGGAGACGGAGCTGAGGAGGTTAAAACATGATTCACGCGTAACGGCACGTTAATGGTAAATGGCACCAATTGTGTGCCATTTGTACTTTTTATATTGCACATTTTTTTCCTTAGTCGTTTGCAGTGACATTTGAAAGACATTCAGGAAAAAAACACAGCAATACGTGAGAGAAATATTCTGATGATTTATTTAAGTAAAAGTAGCAGTATACACTTAGAAAGACCATTAAAAGTGAAGTCCTGCCGTCAAATTGTTGCCAAAATACTAAAAGTATGAGTAGGCCTAGGCCTACTAACTTTATTATTTATGCAGATTGGCCCCATCAATGTTGTATCCATAGACAAAATAATTTTACATTCTATGTTTGTATCATATTTTTGGATTACTGATCATCCATACATGCAAATACATGCATTTAGTCCTCAGCGTCTACGATATATATGCTTTAAAACATCAATAATATAGCATACATTGCTTGCTGAGTTACTGATACTCAGTTTTTTTAACCTCATACTGTATTGAAAGCGTTTTAGTCATTAAGGAATGAAATAATTATGTCTAAAACGCCCTTTTAGATCTGTGAAAGCTGCACTGTCTGTTATTTAACACTATAAAGGGAGATTTGACAGATTCTTTTCACATGACAACTTTGAACAAGGAGAATACCACTATACATAGACTTATCATATCTGGACTAAATTTTCCCAAAAGTGCTAAAGATTCTTAAAAACACTAGATAGGCTAAAGATTGGTAAGAATCTTTAGCCTCTCTGGGATAATTTAGTCCCTTTATTGCATTTTCACAAATAGACTGACGGTTTATTTTCAGACATCCTTTAATCTTTAAATCTCCATGTTGGATTTTGGAACTTGCCAAGCAGTAACATTATACAGTGTTTATAACTCGGTGTATTTTTTTTTTAAGTATTTGCAGCAGATTAGTTGTTTACATATTGTCTTTGTATTCATTGCTTTATATGCCACTTAATCTTTTAGCTAACCTAACCCATTGCATAATCTAGGTTACTGAGACAGTGCCGTGAGACATGAGGATTGTTTTGCAGAAGTGCAGCAGAACTATGGATGGTATCTACAGCGGGGCCTGTTTATGCTTGTTCATCAGTCACAAACACCAAGCAAAGACACATACTTGATCAACAAGAGAAGTCATTTAATGCACCTGTATGTGATCCATTCGATTGCTTTCCACTGATACACATAAACTGTTGCTGCAGGACTTTTTTCTGGACTCAGTGATTTTTTTATAAATTCACATATAGCCATGCAGCAGGCGAGGGGGTGGCTACTGTTTGAGTTTTTTGTTGTTTTGAGCAAATTAAGTGGCTAAAAGAAATAGACAAGAAATGTTCAAAACATCTGACCAGAGAAAGTAAATAAGTAACTCCCCCGTCTCACCAGGTACTTTAAGAAATGGCTCACTTGGAGCAGAGAAGCTCTTAAATTAGATATTAAAATTGAAACCAAGATTTAAAAATTGAATGTTTCTTTTCTCTGTGGAAAATGTAAAAAGTTAATTTAAAAAAATGCATATGCGTAGTTATTTTTTTTTAATGCATTTGAGAAAATAACCCACTTATTCTGTTCTTAAACATGAGTCCAGAGCCATGATACAAAATCTAAAGACAACGCTGCACTTGGTTTACTTGTGTGTTTCCATGGACCTAGTGGGTTTTTGGAAGTGGACGGCCCTTGCCAGGAAGCTCTCCCCCTGATGCTGCATTAAAGCTCTGTTGTCCCGATGACAGTGCACTGAGGGTAAGCCAGGCCTGAAAGGGAAGTGCTGAGAGCCACAAGAGCCCCAACACCCCAGTGATTGCAGTGCTATTATCCTGCCAAGGCTAAATGGCACATGAAAAGGAAAGCAAAAAAACTTCATCTCTCCCATTCAGTGTAACCAAAATGCTCCAACTCACTGTCAACTATGTGGCAGGACAGAGAGTCAACTCTGCTATTCAACTTATGTTAACATTGTGTTCAAATAAGGAACAGGTGTTTGCATGCAAATAAAAAAAGATTAAAAAAAAAGTTTTAGCCTAAGTCAAATACAGACATGAAGCAATTTGAAATATCCACATTGTATGAAGATTACAGTTTATTATGGCTTATGGTACTTAGGTAAACGTCCCTGTTAAACGGCTGTTTATTTGTGTCTAGTTTCCTCTAGGTGAGGAATTGGCCCTGGAAATGTTTTATAAAATAAAACATGGATTAGGCCTACAGTTTGTTTAATTTTGGCAGCAGGTGCTAGACCAACTAACGTGGCATGCTTTAAATGCTGTCTGTAGGTCATTATGTTATCTCGCAGTCGCATGGTGACAAAACATGGTGTCAAGTTGTAACCTACCCTGTGGTGACATCAGCCTAGTCAAACCGGTGTTGGGAGTCTACAGAAGTGCTGGCTCCATTCAGACTGTCAGAAGAAACCCACCTGTGTCGCCGCCTCTGCTGTCTTGTTCTTGCACTCGGTCCAACAATCCCAGAGCTACATTTTTCGTACCTGGAAAGCAGGAGTAGGCTATATTTAGATGAAACGGCACATCAAGAAGTGAAAACAGGAAAAACAAGAGTTTACTTTTTTTTTTTTTTAAAGAGATACATATCAGAAAGGATGGCAACGCATGGGATCAAAACGAAAAACAACGGTGAGACAGATTTTGAGTAGGTCTATTTGTGCAAATTGAAGTGCGTTAATAGTGAATAATCCTAGGCTAGGTTGCTAGCGAGTAAATTGGAGTGGCTTCTACTCATTTTTCTTAAATTTTAGGCTAATTGTTGCAATCAAATGTTTTCTTACTAACTGTATCGAACGATATGTATTCAAGTAAGATCACCTGTAGATTTTTTTAAATATCGTTAATACTTTGGCACAAGGTGTGGTTTGTTTTACCTTGCTGCAAACAGAAACGTTAAACAAAAACAGCGAACAACCTCTAGTAACCAGAGAACAGGCCCCTACTTCAAACACTGTTAGCGAGATACACTAAGTAGGCCAACCTCCTCGCAGCATTCAACGTATTTGTTGACTTGTTTTTCCAGCATATTATACACTTTTAAGATTGAGTGAGCCTCGACCTGAATAGTCAAATCACAGCGCTTGACAGTACCGCGATGTCACCACTAGATGGAGCCAGTGACTCAACAACTGCCATCCTAAAATGCATGCTACTGAATATTGTGTATAACGTCATATTTTAGGCTATTTTGCTAATTTATGCATTGTTAAAATGTAGTTGAAAAAAAATTCAGACGATATAAATTAATAAATATATTCACATAGCAACATTTTAAACGTTTTGTTGTTATTTCTGGTACTACAGAATCACAGTAGCCTACTAGCTAGCTTAGTTTATCAACTTTGCGACATTTGAGATGATTAGATAGCAGCTAAAGGAAGATAACTATCATGGGAAGTCTGTTTATTAGTTCCACTGCCTGGATATCATTTAATGCGAGTATCTGGGTGTTTTCAAATATGGTCAACTCGTTTCCCTAAATACTCTGAAATTACTTGAATATACCAACATACACCGGACCTAAGTTTTGAACCACCTTCCTGTTGCTGCCTGCTGTACGTAACGTCACGTCGCTAGTCGTAGTAACGTCACGTGAACAGTGAACTTTGAGTGGGGCTGGTTGGTACACGCCCTCCAACACACTGGTCGGTCCCAACGCCTTGTGAACACAGTCTGGTAGAGTTTCAGAACCTCAGGGCACAATGAATTGCCTGGGAAGTCAACCTAAACTCAGCAGATCTAAGGAACATGCCAGAGACCAGGAGGTTGTCCAAATAAATAAAGAGATCTTAGGTAAGCTGTACTGCAGTTATTTGAACTATTTTCTTCATCACACAAGACCAAAGTATTGTCCAGGGTCAAACTACACGCTTGTCACAGATCTATGTGTAAATCTATAATACTTTGTATGGTAAAGGGCTTTTAATCAGCCAGCATTTGTTACTTGGGTTTTTGAATAGCCTGTTCACTTCTTTTCATGCAGTATTCTGACAAGATGCAGGTGTAGCAGGAGGCAAGAGAGCAGGGTTTGAGCTTAAGGTTTGAGACAACTGAAATGGTGTAAAATGGGCTTTAGCTTAGTAAGTTTGCAGGGAGAAAAAGTTGTTGTATTTGATTAATCTTACTCTATGCGCCTCAATTTCACAGGTATGGAGGATGATCTGGACCTCCAGTTCCTCCTGCAGGGGGGGAACCTCCTCAAGGTCCGCTCCTCGTCCTGGAAGAAGAACCGCTACTACAGACTCATGGAGGACTGTGAGACCATGTGGTACGAATCGAAGAAAACCTTCAAGACGAACCAGAAATGTGAGTGCTACAGTCCCAGCTTCCCATCTGATTGTGTGTGAGACTTGCCAAAAAAACTCTAGCAAGCTGTGTGGTGTTGTGGTGGACACACACTCCACATCTCTTCTGTACTTGAAGACATGACTTAGTTATTTCCTAACAACATCCAACAGTGCTGATGCAAGTAAATCTGTCTATTCTCAGATCAGATGGATTTGTCCTTCATGGATTATAAAAGTGGAGGACTGGTCATAGATAAAAATTAACATAAAAGATTATTTTTGTCTGAAAGTCCTTGTGTATTATCATACACAACTGGATTGCTCATGATAGGAGTGATGTGTTTTGTAGGTGTGATTATGATGAAAGCGATTTCTTTTATAGGTTTTGGAGGAGTGGTTGAATAGCTCTGGTTGTAACATTGGATTACATCCCATATCGTTTCTCATGTGGTCTCCTTTTCATAACTGCAGTATGATGATTTCTTTATTTTTAATGTGTGTTGACATGCAACCCTTAAAGGTGCATCCAGCAACTTTGCATATCAGTGGCTCAGTAAATTCAGTTCCCAGAAACCTGTCATGTGATGTCAGTGAATTACAAACAGCAGGTTTACGTTTACCGAAACATGCTGCTCTTTGATGCCTGAAAACTGCCTTCTTTTTTTGGCACAACTAGACATATTGTATGAGTCCTATGACAGGAAATCCCTATACTAAATGATACACTGGAAGTGTAAAACAATTTGCAATACTTGTCCTGTCTTCAGTTTTACTCGATGACATCTCAGCAGTGCGAACTGGCCGTCAGTCAGAGGGCCTGAAGAAGTACACAGAGGAGCATGTGGAGTCTCGTTGCTTCTCCATTATATTCAAGGAGCGCCGCAAGAACCTGGACCTTATTGCCAGTTCAGAGGAGGAGGCCAAGCAGTGGATCAACAGCCTGCAGAAAATGATCTCCAACCTAAGCAGCCTCAACAGCCAGCAGAAGACAGAGCAGTATCCTTCTCATTCTTCCTTCTCTCAACAAGACTCATTTGTCTGTGGTTTAGGAACTCCTGCTGCACACGGTGCCCTTGTAATTCACAACCAATTACAAAATGCGGACAGGAAGATTTTGTAATATTCACTCCTTACATTACACACTTTTCAGTTGGATCTTGAGCTTCCTGATTAAAGCAGACAAGAACAGGGATGATAAGCTGAGCAAATCGGAGCTCAAGAACTTCTTGCATCTGATCAACATCGAGATGGATGACGACTACACGGAGATGCTCTTCAAGGTGATGCCCTCAGTTTATTTTAATGATTCCTAAATCCTAAAAATCCAAATCCTACATGGATAAAAAAAGTAATTGCTACAGTGTCCATAAATGGTTGCAAATTTATGATTTGAGAAAAAGATGAAAAACAAATACCTCATACCCCTAATACTAATGAAAGCACTTTTTAGTATGAAGTTAAATGTAAAGTGTGGACCAGCTTTTATATTCCATTTTTCTATCATACAGAAATGTGATACATCCAAATCTGGATACTTGGCTGGAGAGGAGATTGAGCATTTCTATGACCTGTTGACCCAACGGGAGGAAATCGACGTGATCTATGGAGAGTACGCTAAAACAGCGGGCTTTATGAGTCCTCAAAACCTGGTGGACTTCCTGATCAAAGAACAGAGAGAGAAAGCCACGCTGGCTGATGCACACAACATTATCAAGAAGAATGAGCCAGATGAAAATGGTCAGTAACCTAACTGAAATACTGTGTTTTTGTTGCCAGTTACTTCGTTGTGTGGTGGAGCAGTGTTACTCGATCTAGGTGTGTCAGCATCATTCCAGCATGGCAGGTTTTCTGTCTTTAGATCTAATCAGGGACTGATGCACTACTGGGGTGTCAAGTTAATGCTGCAAAGTAGCTATGATTGATTTAATCCACATCTGTTAAACAGAGTTTCTCCACAAAGAATCATGCAAAAGCACAACTTTAAATCTTGTGTTTACCAGAGATGTGCTTATAAGCTTCTTGGAAAAAGGTCATTCAGCATGAAAAATGACTAATTGACTAAAGACATCTTAGTCCACCAATACCAAAACAACCAATTAGTCAACTAATCTACTAGGAGTGGGCAGCCCTAATACTTTAGCTACTTTATTTTAACAATGTTTTGCATTTGTATTTTAATTAAATTGTTGTCATTATGGATTACATTTATTGTCTTCCTCTATGTCTTCATAATATGACAGTTATACAAAATGCAAGGCATCAATCTCATGTACAAAAACTATAAAAAAAATTAGCAGGGATTCTATTTTGACTAAAAGGGAAGCATTTGGCCAATGAGAGTCTGTGTTAGACAGAAGCAAAAAATAAATAAAATAAACTCTGGTGCATTTACTGCAGATTTTATTAATGTGCTGTGCCCCTGTTTATATACTGCTCTGAGGATTAAAAAAATAGTTTGACATGCAGGAGAAAAAAAAAACACTTATTCACGTTCTTGTCAAGAGTTAGATGAGAAGATTGATAACACTTTGTAGTAAATATGGAGCTAGCTCCAGGAGGCATTTACTTTATCTTAGCTTAGCATGAAGACTGGAAGCAGGGGGAACAGCTTGCCTAACCATTCAAAGTTAAAACAAAAACCACAACTATACCTAAAGCCAAACGTGTTAAATGTTTAGTTTTCTGCTCTGGTAAATAGTTTTAGATGAAACAGAAGCATCTTTGTGTGGAACAAAAAGGGACGAGATGTGAGTTTAACTGACTGGTAATATGATGCCACTCCATAGCAGCCTAGCAAGTCCTGATGATGGATTTACAACATTTTACAAGTCAAATATCATTCTGGAAAGCCAGCTAACCAGTTAGACACGCCCTTTGATGGCAACTACAGCCTATCAAGATGAACATGCAAGATAAACTTAAATTACATTTAAATTAAATTCAATATTGACTGACAATGATAATGTGGTTGGTGGTGCTCTTACTTAAGTAATGTAAATAAATGTTTTACATACATGCAGCTTAGGGCATATTGTGGCAAGTTTTTCAAGCCTATTTAATGCAAAGAGGTGCTGAACATAACTTGGCTGACACAGTCTTTTCAGCGGGGATCTTTTATCTTGGATTTCAATAGGAAATGAGGACAGGGGAAATCAAATCCTCTTAAGGGAGACAGTGTACGCATTACACTCACATACTTTGTCCTGGATAAATGTCTTCCAGGTCACTGTTGTTCTGCCGTGCCTTTCTTTTCTTTCAGCCAAAGAGAAGAAGCTGTTGTCCAAAGATGGATTCCTTATGTACATGCGCCATCCAGATGCCTTGGTCCTCAATCCAGATCACAGAGCGGTGTACCAGGACATGAGCCAGCCCCTCAACCACTACTTCATCTCCTCCTCGCACAACACCTACCTCATGGAGGATCAGCTCAGAGGACCCAGCAGCACGGAGGCTTATGTCAGGTAACATCTTTGATCCAGCTTGTAAAAATCGGGAGTCTTGAATTTAGCTGCTATAGTCCTGCTATGTCCACCTACAGATATTAATTCAACTTTTATGAGGATAAACTCATGCGGTTTAGTTCATGAAGGGCCTGTGGATGTGCAAATATGTCAGCAACAATGTTTTGGATGAATGTCCTAGTGTGCACTGGCTGAAAAAAAGGAAACTGTTTTGATCAGAAAATAACCAATTTATGTTTTTATATTTTATATTTTTGGTTAATATATGTTGTATTTAACACTATTTAAATGTTGCACTTTTTATGTTTATCCAATGACCTAAATACTTTGGGGTGTATTAACGACGGGCTGCGTTACACAGCCTTTGTTCAGGTCACTAATAGTTGTGACTCTGTCAGGGCTCTGCTGAAGGGCTGCCGCTGTGTGGAGCTGGACTGCTTGGATGGAGCAGATGGTGAGCCAGAGATCTACCATGGCTACACCCTTACATCCAAGATCCTCTTTAAAGATGTCATCAAGGCCATAAAGGAGTACGCTTTCAAGGTGTGTTTAGTGTCCAAAACGATATCCATTAGCACTCTATGAAAGTTTCCTTGATCTGAGTTCTCTGTGTTTTCTGTCGGGTTGTCCCCAGGCATCCGAATACCCAGTTATCCTCTCCTTGGAGAACAACTGCAGTGTGAAGCAACAGGAAGTCATGGCCCAGCACCTGACCTCCATCCTGGGCAGTGCTCTTGTCACTTCCCCCCTGGGCGATGGCATGCCCATAAACTTTCCATCTCCTGAGGTATCCACTCTTTTTTATTTATATATATCTCAACATTTGATTTTAGTCCCTTTGCTACCAGTCACTCAAAGTGTGTGTGTGTGTGTGTGTGTGTGTGTGTGTGTGTGTGTGTGTGTGTGTGTGTGTGTGTGTGTGTGTGTGTGTGTGTCTCTCTGTGTCTGTGTCTGTGTCTGTCTAGGAGCTGAAGGGGAAGTTCCTGATCAAAGGGAAGAGGTTAAACAAACTGGAGGCCAGCTTTGCTCCTGACAGGGAAGAAGATAATGACAGGGACATGACAGAGGAGGAAGATGATGAGGATGAACACGAGGGAGAGAAAAGAAAGGTGGGGTTCACATCAAGGGAGAGTACATAAAAAAATCTATGTCAACACTTTTAAGCATTAGCCCACATTTCTTTTGTACTGACACTTAATTTCCATTTTATGCGTAGAAGAAAAAGCAGCTGAAACTAGCGAAAGAGCTGTCTGACATGGTAGTCTACTGTAGGAGCGTCCCCTTCAATGGTTTTGAGGACGCAAGAGAAAACCTGAGCTTCTACGAGATATCGTCCTTCAACGAGGGAAAGGCTATGAAGCTGGCAGAGGAGTCAGGTGAGGAAGACTTCAGGCTGGATTCACTCAAGTGTTTTAATGTATAGATTTATCTTAAGAACTTACCGTTAAGGATATTTTAAATTTCAAATTATTGGTGCTTCCAACTCTTGTGAATTTGTCCCAAAAACCTCCTTAGATTATTTTCCGAAATAGGGCTCTCTCTCTTCCTACACCACACCAGTTGTCTTAATGTGGTGATTGTAGTTAATGATGGCACCTGTCAGAATGAAGTGCACATAGTAAACAAAAAAATATGCACCCATTTGTGTTATTAGAAACTAACTTTCAGCTCAGTAGATAACTTTGTTCTTCTGTCTCAACTTGTTCTCTGCAGCTAATTCCTACATCCGTCATAACGTGGACAAGCTGAGCCGCGTCTATCCAGCAGGCTCCAGGGCCAGCTCCTCCAACTACAACCCAGTGCCTCTGTGGAACGCCGGCTGCCAAATTGGTACATAAATATTGACCCGAGGAGGGAATTATAAACTCTCACATGTACAATCCAGTCTGACATTAATGGGAGATTGTCGCTTATTTTTAATTCATCATTGTCCCTGCATCATCGTATTTCTTTTCAGTGGCCTTAAACTTCCAGACAACCTGCACAGACATGGATGTTAACCAGGGCAGATTCCTGGTTAACGGAAAGAGCGGCTACATCCTAAAACCGGCCTACATGAGGGATATAGACACAGAGTTTGACCCCATCACCCTGACCCGAGGAGACTGGCTGAAGCCCAAGACGCTCCATGTCATGGTGAGTGTTCCGCTGTAATAACTACCACTGACATTATGCTCAAGCATTTGCTGACATTTCCCGTTCAGAAGTAGTCTGCGATTCAGATCTTGATCTTTTTTTTCCCTCTAACATGATGTATCCCCACCTGTCATCAGGTTATATCCGCCCAGCAGCTCCCCAAAGTGAACCAGAAGAAATCTTCCATTGTGGACCCGCTGGTTAAAGTGGCGGTGTACGGAGTGCCAGCTGATAATGCTGAGAAAGAGACCAGCCATGTTAAAAACAATGGTACCTTTTTCTGTTCAACGCTCTACATTTGCATTGTACTGTTAGAACACGTCTCTACCAGTAGTAGCCTCAATAGACCAGAATGCAATGCAGACGCAACACACATAGCAATTTGAGTCAGTTGTAAGACTGATGCTTCTTGTTTACTGGGAGAAACTCCTGCTCTGCCTACGCTGTGTATCTGTTTTTAACGTGTAAAACCCACAGCTGCATACAACTAATGTATTCATGCCCTCCGGGGGTTGTTTTGAAACGCATTCTGGGAAATCATGGCAGCCTTTGAAACAGAAGTAGACAAGGGCAATTTAAAAGATCACCAATTAACTCCTGGAATGCATCCGAAATTAATGATGTGATACATCAACTCACTGTTGTCACTTTCCTGTTAAAGGTTTTAACCCAGAATGGAATGAAACCTTCCAGTTTGATGTGTACGTGCCAGAGCTAGCACTGGTGCGCTTCACTGTTGAAGACTATGACTTTGTGTCTGACAATGAGTTCATTGGCCAGTACACACTTCCATTCAACAGTTTAAAAATGGGTAAGTTTCGCAACTGGTCCTCCCCACCCCCATTGTTAACCCAAATGATGTAAAATCACTGATAGTTCTTTGTTTTCACACATCATAAATGAACAGAGACAGGAACTATCTCTACTCGAGAATAGAGAACTTGGTTCACACCCTGCAACAAAGAGCTCTTCATATTCTCCTTTTTTTGATCACTGACTGCAGCCACTTTGTGCTCCCACACAGGATACAGACACGTGCCTCTGCTCAATAGGAACGGAGACGTCCTCCCCTCAGCTGGACTCTTTGTACACATCATGGTCCTTGATGCTGAGTAAGACGTCAACGACTGGCATGTGCCTCTGAAGACACTAGGACCTCCGTTACACGGCCACATTTCAGCTGATTTTTAGTATTTATTTTTATTGCTCTATAGTTTTAGTTCATGATTAACTTATTTTCTTAATTCCAGTAGTTTGAGCAGCTATTCTTAAAGTCAGATAGAAAACACATTCTTGTCAAAGGACAGAAAAAAGAACTCCATCTGCAACTGGAGATAAGTTGTATTGGGAGGAGGGCATATGTACATACACACTGAAGGCCTCTTTACAGTCGCCGCAGCCGACCTGTCGCGCAACAATGTGACGTCAAAATGACAGATCTCGCTAGTGCGCCAGGATTTTAAGTGCGCGACCAGAGATCGTTACTGGGTTAAGATGAGTTCTTTAATGGTGAATGAAAGGCTTGATGCAACGAAGTAGGTCATCGAATCTTTGTGCAGACTTCTCTTTGCCATTGTTAACCTTACCTTTGAGATTAATAAAGTATCTTCTACCTACCTTTTTTTCTTCTAGTCCGTGGAAATAGCAAAGTCGGTAGCCTTTCCTGAGTTGCACCACCTCTGTCAGAAGACTGCAACCAGTGTTGCGACCACCACCCCCGAGTATAAATAGTTACGGCGCTCCATGACGTCACACTGACGCACGACAAGTCGGGAACGGCGAGTATACCGGACGCTTAAGATTGCTAGACTTTATAATGCTCCATATGAGTCCCATTATACAAACTTATTAGTTTGTATGAGTTGCACTAGTCTTATACCACAATCAGTTTGTTTTTAAGACAGCTTGTGTCCGTCATTTCTGGTCAGTTAATGTATTGTTTATTTAAACCATTTTATGAAATCTGGAGAGACATGACATGTTAACAAATGTGCTTCGTCTTTATTAGTAATTAATCATCAAGTATGATTATTTTTCATGTGACATCACAACTACTTTTTGTAAATGAAGATGAAAAGTTTTAAACATTAAACCCATCTCAATGTTTTCTTTGCACTTATCTGAAGGTTCCATGTGGATAAACCGTGCATCTGTAGTCAAGACTTTTTTAAGTAATGATCCTGGGGCTTCTCATCCAGTGGAATAATACAACTGTAAGGTACTTGATGACCTTACTAATTATATGACAATAACGCTTACAGCTCAGTAGTAGCAGTAGCTAAACCAAGTACCTTTTTGAACCTCTTAATTTTATGCAAACAGGATAAGTAAAGCTGTTTTGGGTTGAGCCACTTCTGCCTTTTCGCAGAATAAAACATTAACCTAGTGAACTTTGGATGGACACACCCCTGGCACACAAAGTGGCAAAAGGAAATCAGGGAGGAGATGCACATTACTGCACAGCTCATGGGTTAGCTTACGGTTAAATGAGGTGAAAGCCTCAGTAAGGTTATTGTCTTATGTTAAGCAGCTTTAAGTTCCAACCAATATTCTATAAACAATGCTTAGCTGTAAACTTCGCTATATCAAAATGAAAGATGTCAGTTATGTTCACAGTTTGTTCCTGCTGCCCTTAAAAGGTCCCATATTGCAAAAGACGTCATGTCTTTTAATTTATTATAAAGCACCTACTATAGGGTGCTATTGTGTATTAATTATCAAAGTGCTCAATCCAGAGAGAAATGCTAACATATAATTTTTTTTTTAAATAAAATCCTGCTACAGTGCATTACAATCAATCCCCAGCTGCAATGATGGGGCAGGGACACCATTTATTTGCAAGGATGCAAATAAGAAAACGTGGAAACGCTGACCAATCAGAGCAGAGTGGGCTTTTTCAGGAGGGGGTCTTAAAGAGACGGGCGCTAAAATGAAGCGTTTCAGAAAGAGGGTGAATCCAGGTATATAGACATTTTCCAGACCGTCTGAAAAATTTTTTTTAATTAACATTGAAGCATATTAACATGTTCTAGTAGAAACTCCAAGATACAAGTATGACCCTGAAATGAGCATTATATGGGACCTTTAAGTAATATTAACATACTGCCATTTTTATAAGAGATAAAAAAAGAAGAAGCTTGTTCTAACCACTACTGCCAGCTCATTTATTTGCCATTAGTCTGCCGACAGAAGACGAGCAACAATTCTCCATAAAAATTTGCTTTATTTTGACATGGCTGGAAGGAAATTAAAAGGCAAAATAAAAGATTTTACAATGAACTTATTTCAACAGAACACAGTAACATTCTCTCTCATGTCTTTTGGAGTCAGGTACAGACATTAAAAACAATCACATCAATTTGAAGTGATGATCTTTGGCATCTTTATCATTTGAATTAAAAAAAATAATAGCCATGACAAAATTGTTTCAATTGAGCATTTTATTATGGAAAGAAAGAAAACTGATGTTCAGGATGACAACACTTAAAGTAAGACAACAAGAATGGACAGGATTTTGTTTTGCTTTTAAAAGAAGACGTGAATAACTTCACCAAAAAAAAGTGACTTGAACTCAAGTGTTGTAGAACTTTGGTGCTGAATCAATACAAAATGATGAATGTGTGATTATTAGTGAGGTGATTACACAAAGAAAAACTAGAAGGAAGCACAAACAATATGCCCCAGCGCGCGCACACATGCACATCCCCTGATAGAAAAGACAAGACCTGACCGAGAATTCTTACCAAAAGGCAAGGGAGAAAAAAAAACAAAACAGCTGGATACAATGGGATAATATGCAACTTTTCAAACCAAATACTGACAAAAGGTAAGTAGAAAAATATCACAATGATACAAACATTTTCAGAGAAAGGTAATCATTGAGAGGTTGAGAAGAGTCGACCAAACGCTTTTTATAAAAAGGACATTGCACTGAAACCATCATCAGCTGAACACTCACCGCCAACACAAATGCTTATGCAAAAGAAAGAAAATATTTTAATACGCCTGTAGGAGCAGCAACTTTTCAACTTGGAAAAAAAAAATGTTGGAAATTATAAAGTAGTGTAGGTCATTTTAATGCAACATCATGGCCCATAAACCAAGCAATAAAGCAAATGATGTTTGTTGGCGCGTACAATCCCTTGATGGCATCACAGAGCGGTTGTCATGCTTCATTTCATTGTTTCATAATGTTAATTCCTGGCCATATATCACACTCCATATTAAAGTACTCATGACACAATGCTATAACGTGTAGATGTAACCTTGGAATTAATGAAGATACATTGCTTTGGGCCTCCAGAGGCAGTAAGGCATCAATGCCATGATGAGGTTCTTCACAGTGACCCAGTAGTGTTCCATTTAGAGCTGGCCCCCAACATTTGGAGGCTGTCTGATGAGCCACGACTGAGCACCCATCTGTAGGTTTGGAAGGCTTATTTTTTTTATTTTTATTTTTTATAAACTTTCTTTTCAACAAAAGCTGATAACTATGGCAATGCAGTGAGTGCACTATACAATATCATTTGGCTGTTGTTGAAATAGACCAAGCAACATTAAAGTTGTTTCAGTATTTTCTTTTAGAAATGTTTTAGTAAAAACATTTTATTCTTGACTGAAGGACTCTATTACATATGTGTTTATCCAGTTTTCGGATCAAATAATGTGAAAAAATTGATTCTATCGTAAACACTGAAAGTCATTGTGATAACCAGGTCAGCCATTAGTGTCAACCAAACGTCTACCAGCTAGCCTGTCAAGTGCTCTAGACACCCACACCAAATACTTGGAATGGAAACTCCCCCAAAAAGGTTATTGCCATGGTAGCTAATGTTGCAGCATTTGGGTTGCGTGGCTCCTCTCAAACGTAGGCACTGAGGTGAAGAGCAGTTAAAAAGAGTCGGGGAAGGTAAACACCACACAGTCTCCACTGGTTTTACACCACGTACATCCTTGTATGGAAGTCAGGAGAGAATGGTGTGATTTTAACACTGTCCGGACTCAATCCGACACTATCCTATATTCCATAAAGACACTAACCTAGTGAACAAATGAAAACATGGCACTCGACCCATTTACTGTAAGATACCAGACCATTTGAAACAAAAGGGATACCTTTGCCACCGTGTACAATTAGAAAGAGAAAGATCAACCCTTAAGGGTGAATCTGCACCACTTGTGTGTGCCCAAAAAAAAAGAGAAAAGAAAAAATGTGGGCTGAAAGCTAGCCATAAGATAAAAGCAAGACATGAAAAACAAGGACGTCATAACATCAAAAACATACAAATGTATTAGAACTATTTGTCAAAAAAATAAAACCTATAATGTTATACTTACTACTAATGGTTTAACAGTTCTAGCTGAACCCCAGTTGAAAATATGAAGCCTGTAAAACGTTAATTTTCTTATTTGGCAACTAATAAAAGATAAAGGGTGAGAAGGGGGGGGGGAAATACGAGAGACAGAAAATAAATGGCACAATTTGTCTAAACTTTCAGATTAAACTATCAAACCCAAAGAACTATTGTACTTGCAGGTGGGGCAGAAGGTTCACAATTGCAAACGTGCTCCTTTGCCTTAAACAAACTATTTCTACATATAACAAAAACAGAAAGAAACAAAGTCACATCTATATAATGGCACAAGCATACCAGGAGAAAAAAATAGAGAATACTATGGAGACATTTGCCCAGCGTTTGATAATCAAAAAAAAAAAAAAAAAAACTTCATATCAAGATACTTCTGTGTCCACTTTAAAGCATATTGTGTATGAAACGACTGAAGTACTCTGGAAATATGCCATGTAAAAAATATCTCCCAATATAAACAACATACACACAAGGCACTTCATTCAGTAAGAAACGAGAATCACAGTCCTTTCTACTACCGGAAACTGCCTGCATAGCAACAATACGAGGACAAAATCTTTTCAGACTTTTGTGTGGTACCACAAAAGAAATTTCAGACAAAACGTTGTTGATGTTTTTTGGTTTTAAAATAAGCACTTCACCGAATAGTAAAATTGTAAAGACCAGAGTTCATTCCTCTTAGCATTTTGTCCCCAATATTAGCAACTTAGGACACTCTGTACACTTTCTGGTGTGGTTTTTGTGAAACACAGTGCTCTTGGGCTATTTAGGATTTGTTTTTTTATGATGGCACTCAGAAGGCAGCCAGTCACCAGGAGATGAGAGCAGAGACGGGGTTACATGAAGGTTTCCACAGTGAGACTCCAAGGCGTCCCCTTGGGGCAGAGACAAGAGGGGCGCGTGTCGGAGGATCTGCCTGAGTCTGAGAGATGTGGTTGTAGAAATGGTCGACAGAGAGGAGGATGGAGAACAGAGGCGCTGTGGTGTGTCCTGTTACCTGCCTCTTAGATTCTGCAGGACTCCATAAACCTCTTCTTCTTTGCTGAGTCCCTCAAAGAAAGGCAGCAGATCCAGGAGCTCTGTGTCATTCATATCATCAAACCAGGATTGGACAGGGACCTTGGAAGAAAAAAAAAAAACCACCTGCAGTTAGATTTTAGTTTAATACCAAATAAAACTTTATCGACAAGATAACCACCATACTCCAACATAGCAACTGAGCCCCAAACGACTTGTTTTTTAAAGCGACAGGATCTCAAAATAACTTGCCAATCTACAACCTCCCTGCTAAATCCTAAACACTACTCTTTTAAGATAAGGGACTATATCAAGGTAGCAAACAATGGGAGCCTTTGACTCCTTGGCAAGGCAAATTATATAACACAAGTAGCTTCTGACTGTGAAAAATAAATTAGTGGTTTAGGAACTCACAGCATTTTCTGGGTGGAAAATGTAAGAGGCAGGTGAATTGTCAACAATGATCACGTTGCTGAGCTCTCGTCCCAGCCGGCTCAGGTCTTTGACATAGTTCCCTCTGTGAAAAACGCAGGATTCTCTAAAAAGTCGCTCTCGAAACACACCCCATTGGTCCAGCAGGTCTGCCACAGGGTCTGCATACTGCCCAAGCCAAACAAACACAGCACAACATGTTACACTGCTGTCAAATTAAACTAAAAAAAGACATGCATATGCTCATTTAACTGCAATACAACTAAGGAAAATTCACATAATAAAAACGCATGTTGTGAAAACACATTGTGACACACATCTTTGTGGTCATATACCTGAACTAGACTGTTAAGAGAATAACTAGTTATATTCCAAAAGGAAGCAAAGCCAGTCATCCTTCACAGTTGTTATTACCTGACAGGAAAGATGCCTCAGGAAATACTACTCTATGACACAACAAGCACTACTTACACCTAGCTTTCAACTCAGCACGACGAACATCTGATACTACAGAAACATCAGGCCCCTGATAACATGGTTATTTCTCTGACTCATTCATTACACTTACCAATGCATTATTGGCTAAGATGCAAAAGACACAGATGGAGAGTGAAGCAGAGGATGTGTGAAAATTCCGACAGCAACAGCAGATGGATATTACCAGAACAAGGAAATAGAAAATGTTGTTCTACGGCTTTAACACATTATGAGCACAGAAAACATGTCCGGGTCTAAACACACCTTGGCGAGACTTGCTGTAAAGAGCACACATTCAAATAGCTCTCCCATCTTTTGAAGAAACTCATCCACGTGCGGCCGTTTCAGCACATACACCTGCGAGACACACCAGATTTTAGGCCAGGTCAGAGAAAAACAACATGCATGGTGTAACAACAGTGAGTGTCAGACAAACACACCGCTGAAATTATTAAATATGAGAGGAGCGCAATTAACTATGACCTTCATAGGTTTAAGACAGTATGATGTTACGTGTTTTGACGATTGCTAGAGAAAAATTCCTGCTACTCATTTCTTGCATTATCAACCATCTTCAGCTTGGTGTCTCCCTCTCTAAAAGACATAATTTTCATGACTTTAGATGCCCTCTTCGCTTTGCCCAGCGGCTGCCACCCAGTGCAAGTAATCATGAATAGGCCAACCAGGAAACACACAGCCTATCCTGGATTACTTGAACTGGATCACAGCCATTCTCTTCAGGATCTTCGCATAGGAACAAAATGGAACTCGACCCCCTAATAAAAAAAAGGTATGATTCTCTAAATATTTATTTTTATTGTGTGTGTGTGTGTGTACAATACCTGATGAACGGTACCATCGATCTCCACGGGAACAATAAAATCTGCATTGCTGATGGGCTGTGAGAAGAAACAAAACAGTATATTGTGTAATTCAAACCGGTGGTGTCGTACCACGACTGATCAGCAGAGGTCCTGCTAGGAACACTAAAACTTTGCTATTCACAGATTGTCAAATCTCTGAAAGGAAGAAGAAAATAATAATCCAACAAATTTTTTGCAAAAACAAATAGTCCTCAGTGTTCTCCTTCCTTCTGCAACCTCCCTAGTAATCTAACTAAACAGGAAACAAGGTGACGGCCCTCAGACAGGAACTGGACAGAGAGGATGGGTTGAGGTGTGTGTGTGTGCGCGCTTGCATATATTTATATATATATATATATATATATATATATATATATATATATATAAAAAGGTAGACAAACAAAAAGAGGAGCAAAATGAGGTCTAAACACATCACTGCACATCAGACAACTTTCTTTACGTGACAATGCTTGTCCATGCTTAAGAAGAAATTGTATTCACTGCAGCTTGTTTCCAACATCAGCAGGCTTTCCAATTACCACCTCTTTTTATTTATTTTTTTATAAATGCAATCTGGACTGTACAATTGCCCTTGTTCTGACTACAGCCCATCCTCCACCACCTGCTCCTCTCATGGCTTTGTTTACACTGTGTTTTATAGGATTCAACACAGCTCTGACTTCCTGCAGGTCATTGGCTGACTTTTGAACATAAAAGACAAAGATAATGTCAGATAGAACATATATATTTCTGTCATTGGGAGGCATATATGCAGTATGCTGTCAACTGTCAACCATGTTATGAGCCTTGGCGATGCATAGTTTGTCCACCAGAGGGTGCTATACAAAGTCTCTGTTGGCAACACTGATTTGTTGTGTTTTTGTTTAAAGGACTTTAAGTTTCATATCTTAAGTTTGTATTTTTATACATTTTATTTGTCAGAACTTTAATATATTGTGATGTTCCTCTGTTCTGTTGTGACAATAAAACAAATTATTATATTATTTTAGTGCAAACTAACTACAAATAAGTAGTTATTATTTATCGGAACAGTCACGTTTAGTGACAACGCATGTGTTTGGAAAGTACTGAGCATACAACTTGGATTATAATCTATGAGTTGTGCGAGTTTGTAAACAGATGTGTTGATATTGTTTTGCTGTTGTTCAAGGCTGTCCCGTTTTTTCAATGCAGCAAGACTTTTCTCTGTTCACCGTGGGGACTTGTGACAACATTTTCTTCATGAATTCAAGGCAACACTTAGAGTAACTGATATACAAATGGTCATTTTGAGGATGAAGTATTCCTTTAAGCAAAGATTTAGAGGGTGACTGAAGCCAACTGGTGACTATCTTTGTAACACAGAAGGCCTTGGCCAGACAGCTGACAATTGCTGAACTGTGCAAATGTGTCAATAATAAACCTCTTTTTGAGCTTTAGCCTCTTCTTACCTTGAATGAGCTGTGGACGAGCGTTTCATCCAAGTCAATCACCACACACTTTTTGCCATAGTCAGATATTATCATCTCTGGTAGAAGGTATTTGGCTGGTGGCTGTTGGGGAAGACAAGGCATATCATTTCAGATATATGGAGTGACAGTATCTGAGAAAGAAAGACAGACAAAGAGTGATAGAATACATATAATTTTCATTTAATTAATGTGTTAAGGCTGAGCAGTGAGCCAACACAATGTTAGGAAGAGCTTCTCAATGGGTGACAATGCAGCTAGATAGAGCCATGTCTGAAATGATGCGTTTACTGGACCCTTCAATACTTGATATCCCCCTGCTACAGCCACCTAACCAGAGGAAGCAATACTGTCTTATATTCACTTGGGTTTTTTAAATCTATTTGAGATTAAATAAAACAAAGGTCATGCAAAGGTTAGCTGCTTTTAGTTTAATTGAAATCACTAAACCTAGTGTTTACAAATGCCAATACTTCTTTTATGGAAGCACCTGAGTCGATAAATAGAAACAGTTTTGCTATTAGACAGTTAGTGTCACAGTATTTGTGAAAGCATACAAACCAAGTGTCACTCAAGCAGATCAGGCACAGAGGCACATTTTAAAACCCATAGGTACTTATGCCATATACACCTTTTGCACAGCCAGTGGTACAATCGGCTGAAAATTAACCGCAGTACGCTAGCATAGCAAAAGCTCTCTGAGGAACACTGGAGCCCACACAGACAGGATGTGCCAGCACCAGCCCACTCAGCCTGCATGCAAGGGAAAAGAAAAAGAGGCAATACATACACTAGGGATAGGGACGACCTCGACCTGGTCACACTACAACACAGGAGAGACAGACACACACATACAAAAACAGGGTGAGGGGTAGGAAGGAGAACAAAAAAAAGATACAAAGAAAGGTCCACGAAGATAAAGAAAGTATACAAAAACAGATAGCATGTGTTTAGTGAAGCAGCAGCCCACCTTGGGTGGCGATCCATTCTCCTCAACAGGTGGAGGCAGGGAGCTGGTGTTAGTGTTGGTGGCTGGAGGGTCCACATTGTAGTTGCGGAAGCAGCAGAAGAATGTGCTGAAGATGCTCCGGCTCCTCTGTTTCTTTAGGCTGCTGTTCGACTGCGATGCTGTCAAAATAACAGCAGGGAGTGGGAGAGCAAAGGGTGAATAAGTGGATATGCAAATCCATCGTTCAATCATAACAATGGATCAGGCTGAGGCTGGGAAGCATCACGTTTGGCTATTTGCATGCTGAGCTGTGGATGCTGCTGGAATAATTGGGAACAAACGGTTATACAGTATGTTCATTACAATCCTAAGTGACCACAGTGGTGTGAGCTTTACTGAATCACAACAATAGGTGAGACCTTGACAGCGTGATTAAATGACATTAGTGCTGGTTGTGTTGACTGGGCCTGGCCGAACCACTGATCAGAAAATAACTTGGCTCGCCGGGTGACTGTCAGTTGCATACAGCAACAGTTCAGAGCGGGCTCTGCTCTGATTGCAAATTGCCTCTCATTCCAGGACTACAGACCAGGGCCTAAATCAGACACCAAGATTTTATTAATAGTGACAAGTTGGAAGCTACATGCTCCTCCCTGTTGCTTTTTGCCCTGCTGTGGATCCCTTCACCTGATTGGCCTAGGAGTCACCATTTCGAAAGCTTGCTTACATTTCCCTCCTATGTTTCAGCTGGCAGGTGAGTGACTGAAAAAGCCTGGACATGCACAAGAAACTAGGGGAGGGAGGAGGTGGGAGGCCCACATACCCCGCAGAGTCTATACAAGGCTGCATTCCTCTCCACCTATTAGCCCCTCCTCACCCGCTCACCCTACAGCTCACACAACAAGAATGCTTTTGCAACCAAAGACCAGCGAAGAGCAAATAGCATTATGTCATGTCTTTTGGCATCTTGATATTGTACCACTCTGTGCTCCTGACTTTAAACAAATATCCAACAGACATTTGTCATCGGAAACACTCTGCCAGCAGAAAATACATCAAATGACTAGTACACAATATAGAAGTAAGGACAACAAACTTTAGACATCCCTTACAAATACCAGAACCATTTTTCCAACAACGCAGCTTAGCCAAGTGTTTTTCCAACAAAGCATTTCCTACATACCATAGTATCTTCTTGAGGCAAAAAACAGCTAGAGCCTTATATCATGCAAGCAAGGGCTTAATGTGACTATTATCTTAAGAAGGTTACAAAAATTCTATATTCCACAGCTTTAAATACACATTGGTGCAGGAAAGGTATCAGACACTGACAGAGTAACAGCATGTCACGGCTACATGAACCTTTGCCTTCCCCGATCTCTCTGTCAATTCCCTCTATTGCTGGCTTCCAGTCACATTAATTACTGCATTTGATGCTAGGGAATGCCGTACTGGGTATTTAGACTATATCTTATTGGGGACAAGTCCCTTTACCGGTCACCACAAGGCAATTTAAGTACAGTATGCATCCATCAACAAGGAAACAACATTAAAACATTCAGTGACTATTTAAGGTAACTTAAAACCTCTAAAACACATGGAATCGCTCAGTCAAGCAGTGATAATTGAGAAGTACGACTGAAACAATGTCTGGCTATTACTAATGATATCATTGTTAAACCAAAAGGTTACGGTCAAAAAAATTAAAAGAAGTCAAATAAGAGCCAAATTAACAGCTTTTGGTGAAGAGGGAAATTGACCGGGTCCAAGAGACAGGCCATCCCCATCACTTTTAATGTAATTCTGTAAGTAAAAGAAATCCCTATCCCATCTTCTTAGTGTCCAAAACAAAAAGGAGCATACTGTATGTGCTAACAGAGAAAGGGGATTAAAACAGGATGCTTAAGAAATTCCTGCTACTGCCCAATGTTTCCAGAGTATAAAGGCCACCATTTAACCCACTGGCAAAAAAAAAAAAAAAAAAAAAAAAACTTTTACACAACACTGCAACAGCCACCAAATACCAAAACAATTAACTGATTTGTTTATCCAAATGTAATTAACCATATTGTTGTCTATGATGCCCTAGGTTTTGCTGATCATATTGGCCATAGTACGCTAAAACAGCTTATTTTATTAAACTTGACTTTGCCTCATCCTTACAGCTGTAAAACTGGGACAGGCAGTCGTCAGCTTCCTGTGACTCACCACTACGAGCTGCAGCTGTATTGATTCCTGCACAAAGACCCTCAGAAAACACCCAAGGACTACTGAGTCATGCACAGAACAGAACTGGGCCACCCACCCACACACACACACACACACACACACACCCCTCACCTGTGGAGAGTGGAGGGTAGTAATCCACTAATGAGAGGGTAAACTTGGTTTAGTTAATAAAGTTACAAGTCAAAGTTAAATTTTTTTTATTTAAGTGACCTCTCTATCTAGCCCAGGTTGTGTCCTACACTCGTGGGTGGGTTTGTGATTGTTAACACATTGTATAGCTTTGTCTAAACTCACTATCACACTGCGTGCATTTTAATGTCACAGTGCAGTGATAGCTTAAAGCTTTGTATTTGCTCTACTGCTGGCGGTGCATTAAGCATTTGTCTAAATATTACTACAAATTTCTCAGTGGACTAACTTCTTAGATGCATATTAGCCAATAGTAAATAATAAGTGCTATTCTAACTGGTGTAGAGCCATTACTCATTTAATCTACAGAATAAAAATGGAGTGAAACCTCTCACTGATGTTAAACATGCATATATACAAACTAAGAAACGGTGTGTGAAGAAGGGAGACAATAGCACATGACCAAATGACTAAGACACTAAAGAGTGCTTTATTGATCATTTGGGAACAGTTTGCTTTTAAAATGCTACGTCAAGCTGAATACAACAATCTACAGACTATGCAAGGCAACAGTTGTCGACAGAGGCAGCGATACAAGCACTTACAACACTTATCACCTCAAAACAACATGTTCACAAGTTTGAGGAATGTTTGTAGACGCACTCTCTGGCTACAACTCAAGCAGCTATCAATGTCTGCTTCACCTCTACAAAGTGATAAGCTCTTAACTTCTACAAGATATGGATCTCTGCCTCAACAAACATGTAAAGATGTAATGAATTTAAAAAGCACAATAAACAATTAAACAGTAAACACAAGGCTTGTCCCACCCCCGGAAAAAGAAAAGATCGAACCATGTTACAAAATTGATTAGCAGAATTGATTATTGGAAAATAAATGGAAAACCATATGCAAAGATAAAATTTATTTTTTTAGTAGGATATAGATGGAAAGTAACTGATCTACACTGGTATCGATTAATTTTCTATACTAGCTTATTCTGCACAGGTTCCTATCCCAGAAACAAGGTATATCTTGGAAGGCAGTCACACAGGTTTACACGTATGGGCACTTAAAGTTAGCAACTTGACCACTTTTCTTAACAGCATATAATTGAACTGTGGAATCAAACTCATGATTATTGATATGACAGTGTTTGTAATAATCAACGAGCTATTTAATAATACATGTATCTGTATATTGCACATGTAAGCTATATTTTTCTAGCAATGTTTTATCTTATGTCTTTAGTAATTAGTTGTTACTACTAGTTAATAGTTAAATACCAGGGTACATAGCCAAATCATTAGTTTAAAAACATTTTTTATGATTTCCGAAAGGAATGAAAACATACAGCATTATGTAGCATTCCTCCGATTTAGCTGTGCTGGAAAAACTTCACAGTACATTATTTTTTTGAAGTTAAGTTGAATTTGCACCAAACCTTTGCTCATTTCAACTGATTAATCATGTTGAACTTAACTGGCAGCAAGTCAAACTCTTGAATAAATTTAATATTTATGAGGTTTAAACATTACTAATACGGGAAACGCAGTTCAATATGGTAGAAATTTGACAAAACCTGTCTGGTTAAAATCAGAGTGACAGTCAATGAACAACTGAAGTACTCAGCGAATACCATCGCATAACTCAATCCTCAGAAACATCTCGGATTCCATGATTATAAAGAATATTTATAATAAAAGGTGAAAGGATCATGTAAAAGACACCTGTTTATCTAATACAAGTATAGAATGCATTAAGGCACTAGTGCAAAAATCTGAGTGGAGTGAAAACTTTAAATAGATGAAACACCCCTTCATAAACACCCTTAAATATCCCAACAAGCCCTTAACTTCTTTTGAAAATGTTTTTTTATCCAAACTAAAGCCTTGTACGACTGCTAGAATGAAAAAAAGATCATTGACATCTTTGAATGTAGTTATACTTGGCCTCGAGGTCAGTGGTGCCCTGGCCAACAGGGCAGCAAGTCTATATTTAGGCTGCTGCTTGGCAGTCAAACCAGTGTGAAAGGCAGACACATGTTGTAAGACAGCCAGTAGAGGAACACTGAGAGCAAAGGTGGTCAATTTTTGTCCAGACAGTTTGGAGCCTGTTCAAGCAATGGAAGACTACCTGTCAAATCCCTCAAGGACAGCTGCTGGGAAGAGCTATATGTTAAGTTATATGCAAAAAACTGGTTGACTATATAATAAACTCAGGAAATAAAGCTAAGAATCATGCTGTGTACTTCGGTTGTGGCAGAGTGGATACAAATATTCCACTAATGCAAAAAAAACCTCATGCCCCTCATTATCAAACCAGTTTTCAAAATGTCCAGAACAGGTGGAAAAAGGACATGGCCATACTATTCCAGCATTTTTCATAGATTTGCACATATTTGGCAGTTCTCAAGAAAATGTTTTTCGATAATAAAAAAGCCATTTGAACCATTATTATCACCATATATGTGTATAAAGTGTTGAAAAAACCTAGAGCAGGTGCTCTCCGCTTTGATTTTTCCATTCATTTGGGTTAGGTGGTGTGGCCCAAAACAGCTTAGGTGCTGTATCTAAACCTTATAATGGTAGGAAAACCCTGTATTCCTCTAATGGTGGTAATATTTGACTTAGCCCCAAGGGGAAAATTCTGTTTGACTCATTTCTTAAGAGAAAATGGAATAGGTAGGAAACAAACTTCATCCTCGCTGCTCTACTTCATCCTCAACTGTGCCCTGTATAAACGTCAACTAAGTCCATTATTAGGTGTGATGTTCATGCAGCAGTTTATAACACACAATAGTGAATACCCATTGTGTAAGTGTGTGTAGCGCTGCTGAAACTCCTCTGTTGGTAAATAATTCGAAAACTAAATGCTAAACAAATGCAAATATTGCATTGACATAACTTCCCAAGGAGGTGGCATACAAGCCCAAAACGATGCTTTACATTTGCTTACTTTCTCTGAACACCACATTTTACAAAAAAACAAAAACAAATGAATTAATGAAGCCATAGGCTGCATTGTCTGGCAATTTTACTGGAACACTTACTTAAACCTTTTATCTAATTTAATTTGAACCATTACCAGTTACATTTTCCTATGAACTAACTAGCTAATTGACTTATCATTTCAGCACAACCCAGTGACCCAAAATTACTTCACTGTCATTTTTTTTCCAGGACAAATTGTGAGTTATAAAATTCAAGCATGCCCTTAAAAATACATTTAGATAGCTTTTTAAACAAAAATCACTGTTATTTTATAACGTAAACAGAGACCAAATAGCTAGCTGTCAGTGTGTATCACTGCTGTGGTGGAATCTGCATTTTGTTTGCTGTCATACATTCATATTGTGTGGGTCAATCCCTGCATTTATCCTTTGCACTCCCATAATTCAAACATACATGCAATGATAATCTCAAATGACGCACAACTATGTTCAAGTCACATATAATCCATAGTAGTTACAGAGGGATACGGTTGTGCCTCCAGGGGAGAATGCATTGTGCTTGAAAGACTTAAGTTCTCGCATTACTAATGGTGCATGACAAGTTAGGTTTGAGATACTGATATAACGTCCCATGGGGCTGGGTGACCCGTGAGAGTAGCCCCAGGAATGGGAATGAATGGACAGCCATGGTCTTGAAGAAGGGATTTGACCACCTCCACTGCAGATCATGCTAAAGTGTGAGTGGTGAAATACATAAAGAGTAATACATAAAGATCACCATATGCGTGGGTAATTGTTAACTAAAATTTAAAATATTTAACTATTGTATCTAAGACAGGAATCAATAGTGGATAATACACAACACAGAAAATATGTGTTAGTCTTCATCGGAGGAAAGGCTGCTCCACTGTTTACAACATAGACAAAAGCAGATAAACTGATGGCAATGCAAATCTGTGCATCCTACGAGGTGACCACAGCCAAGGTGGATTTGCCACATTAAAGTTTCATGTCTTATAGAAAATGCTGTACTAATTCACAAGCCATTTCCCAACATTACTGACAGCAGATATTTCTCTTCTGTCTGCACATTTACTTCATCCCCAAAAAAACTTTGTGCTTCCCAGCAGACAAAACCACCATGAACAGTTTAGCTTCTTGTGGTCGTGATTCATAGCGTGAATCATCTATCAAATTTTTAGTCCAGTTACGAAGCCAAAACACAAACATTTAGAAGACCACATTTGATAAACTTGTTGCTTACTGAGTTTAACTAACGCTAGTTGTGTCCAGGTGTTATATGACCAAACAACCAGTGTATTCAACTACAAGAGCAGTAGTTAGCCAGCTAGCATTAGTTATATGTTCCTACCTTTTTCCTGGTTAAAGGATATTATTTCCTCCTCCTTCGGGTTGGAAACCTGGGTTATTATGGACATGTGGTCCATTTAGACGGGTGGTTATTCCGGTTTTGTTTCCCACAATGTTATTCGTACTAGCGCGCTTGCTTCGTGTGCTAGCTACTGTTAGCTAGCTAGCTGTTCAAGATGAGGATGACCAGCCAGCCCACAAAGCCAGCAGGCAACCGTCCGGGGCGAAGTGTAGTGGCAGCAGCAGTGGTAGCCAACCAGCTAGCACGGTGGTGAATGGAAGCCAGTGAATGGCTGTCATTTAGCTTTATGGCTCTCCGCAAAAAATCATTGCTCAAACAAGTATTTTGTGCGCAACAGCGACAGCGTAAAAAGAAATCACAAAACAACCGACGTTGAATTGCTAACTAGCTGAAGTTAGCAGGTAGCTGGGTTTAGCGAGTTAGCTGTGAAGCTCCGATCATCCAAAATGTGAGGCCGTGTCTGGTACAACGTTAAAAACACTAGGAAGCCCGTCAGAGGATTGTTCTTGTCCAAAAACATATAGCGAACGCAAGTTGTTGAACGTTAAAGTTAGCTAACACTTTTAGGCAAACTGTTATGTATCTGCTGACCCTTCATTCCCTGTGCAACATGGACGCTTTATGTATTTTGAGTTGCATCTGAAGGAGCGGGGGTACTCGGAGTGAGTGGGAGGGTTTGTTTTCTGTGATGGATCCTCTCAGGCAGGCAGCTTCGGCGCACTACATTGCTCAACCCTTGCAGCTGGCTTTACGCGACTTTCTCAAGCGTTCTTTCCTCTCTAATTACTGTTGGTCTCACGCAACAAATTATAGCTCTTGATAATTAGCATGAAATAATACATTGAAACATAACACACTTTGTGTAGCGGAATATGGTGAAACCTAGCTTTTACTTTAACATGGTACCGGGCAAACAACAGCCTGCAATCAAAGCAAATTGTTGACGTTTATCCAAAACCCTTGTCCTGTGTTCTTTCCCCGTGTGTCTAATTTTAACTAATCGAGAGCGCCACCTAGTGTCAAAATTAGAAAACTGTTCCGAGGATTCCCTGCATTCATAATGACAAACTCTCTGCAGTCGCAGTAGCCTATCAAATAAGGAGAAGTCATTTTACAGTGGGAAAGAAAACCATAGAGTAAAAAATCACAAGATTCCTTAGATATTTTAATGACTTTATAATGGGTAGCCTATGATCTAATACTGCATAGTAATAAAAAAAAAAAAACGTCGCTACATTCTGTGATATCCACATACAGGCTATATGAGATTTTCTTCAATTACATTTTTTTGTATAGGCTTTTTGCACGTCTTCTCAAGTCTAGTGCATTATATGTGTTGACTGGAGGATCATCAGAGGTATGCCCCATACTGTAGCTGTTACTATTGATTGATGCAACTGCTTATCTCCATTTTAACCATTGTCCCAGAGTGGTTTTGCGCTCCAGTCTGATGGGCTCGCTGTGGACCCCCACTGCGTTGCAGTAGTGAGGATAAATATATCCCCCTCCTCCTTCTTCTCCTCTCCCTCCTCCACCACCACCTCCTCCTCCTTTCGTTTAGTCCGCAACATCCTGACTGGCCGAGGCTGGTGATCGCAGGCAGCGGCAGCGGTAAGCCCCCACAAGACGGATGAATAAGAAAACCTGCTGTAACCACCGCCACCCCCTTTTCTTTTCTTTTACTCGTTAATTATATTCAAGAGTCGGTCTGTAGGCTAAACATTTCTGCCCTCATCTTGACAGTGTCAAGCGGATACAAGGTTAGTAAAAAAAAACAAGTGTGTTTTATTTGTGCATAGAGTTAAATATAAGAGTAAGCATAACAATCAAAGCAAAACGCCTGTGTGTTATCTGCTCTGTATGCATGGAGCAGTGAAACAGCAAATCAGTATTTGTCCGCAGGACGCTTTACTGGGGTCCTGCTTATAGCCATGGTAACATCTTGGCATGGACAGGACTTGTTAGTCCAACTCCTTTAACTTCAACTCAAGAGTGTGTGACATGAGCCTGACACACACACACGCGCGCGCGCACACAGACACGCACCTACGCACACACACACACACACACGCACACACACACGCACACACACACACACACACACACACACACACACACACACACACACAACCAGTACAAGTGCGTTATTCTCCACTGGAAAGTAACTGTTTATATGTTTTCCTACTCCGATGTACCATTCTTGGTCATTCCAGTCAGTGCTAATTATTCTGTGAAGTGAATCCCCAGCGCCTCTCAGATAACATAGCACTGCAGCTGCCCTGTTGTACAGCAGACCAACTGCAAGGGCTATAATAGGAAGAAGAGGTAAGGTTGCGCAGCTGACGATGCTGATTCTGAGGAGCCAGAGCTCTGCAGTACTATTTAAGTCACTGCCCTGTCGATCTTACAGGCTTATTAGTAAATTGTTACGTCTTTGGTCTGCACCTTGGTCTGCATCAGTCATGAAGAACCTGTGTTGATGCATGTTGGCACATGCTGTGTTACATTTAATCAACATGAGTTTTTGTGGGTGTATAGTTTTTTTGTGTACAGGCATTAGACTGTTTTTCCACTGGGCTTAATTGTAAAATCATTTCAGTGGGAATCCACATGAATGGTGCTCATGAATAAAGTGAACAATCTACAGTAATACAGTAGTTTATACTGCTTATAGGCCTCAACACTTTTTGTGTTCTTTTTAGTAATTTATTTATTGCTATGCCCAACCAGTATTTCTGAGACAACACCGTCAAGGTGCTGATGTCTCAGCCCTTTCT
This sequence comes from Percina caprodes, assembly GCA_013375575.1. Lineage (NCBI taxonomy): Eukaryota > Metazoa > Chordata > Actinopteri > Perciformes > Percidae > Percina > Percina caprodes. Next base: position 1,135,708 of record JABXJD010000030.1, on the reverse strand, counting down.
AAAACATAACAGTTTCCTTCAGAATAATAAGTGACATCTACAAAAAGAAAGAAAAAAATGGTTTAATAAACCTTTGTAAATCCCTTGCTCACATTTTCACAATCACCCATTGCTGGTTTCAGATGTGTCTGTTTTTTCCTTTATACTCCTACCGTTTGCCTTCAGACAGGTTTAATACTGTTTTGCTGACTGCTTTTCAACCCGTTAGGCTTCCATAGACAGATTCACTATGGGGATCAAGGCTGCCCTCCCCAGATATGAGCTGTATCTCTACACAGCTGTACTTGCCGGGGCCTTGATATGGGCAGGCAGTTGGATAGCTGAAGCTTCAAGTGGTGAGTGCACAACATATCAAGTGAAGTCCAAAGCACATACAATAACACAATTCTAGAGTTAAATGATGTTCACTGAAGTCCATTCATATACATTGGAGTCGGAGTAAATTGACACATTTTGAGCAGCTTTCGTTCCAACTTTATAAGTAAAAAAACACTCAAAACACAACTCAGTCAACACTTTCAATCAGAATAAATCTCACTGAAAAGTCACTTAACATGTTACAATGGGAAATTAATATTAACATGGGCTTAAAAAAAACAAGAACCCTACCTATAACACTGCTCTATTTAACTCAAAACTAAGCAGACTAAAATAGAACCAACTCCCCCTCCCTTCCCCTCCCCTAAGGAATTCCAGCATGTTCCTAATAATATAAAAGTAATTTTAAGATGGTCCAATTACTTTGTAATTATTTTCCTGATGGAGATATTTCAGACTAATACTCAATTACACTAAGTCAACTAATACCAAAACAGTTCCTCCCGAAATACTGCCAAATGTTTGCATGCATTCAGAAAGTAAAATGCTTAACTATCATCTTAACACACTGATCTGAATGGAGTGTAACCTGGTGAATGGCCTGTTGCAGTCTGTGCCATCAGATTAGCCAGGGCAGAGCCATGTCAGTCATGATTTTGTCTCAATTCTCTTGAACTGGTCATTTTTGTCTGCTCAGTCTATGGACATTTATACTGCTCCCGTCTGCATGTTACAGTAGCACTGTATACCCGTAATAGAAGCTTGGCTGTGTTCCCAGAAGTAAGAGGCTTTCCCTGACTGACCCTCACATTTTTGATATCCTTTTTCATGTCCATTAGTATAATCGGGCAAAGCTGGAGAAGCTACTGTGCGGGTGCATTTGTTGCCATGTACTGAATGTCTCAACATCACTGCCATGATTCTGATTATTATCACACTTATTTTTATTATATTTATTATTTTCAATTTCCGTGTCAACGTTTTTAAAGCAGTAACCTAATTTCCTACATCCAGGTTATGACCGTATGAGTGTAGATGTCAGTCTCAAAAATAGAAAGCTTTGCATTATGTAATATTTGATGTTATCAAATGAACTGAATGTGCACTCACACTTTAATATCACTGTGAATATTCTCCCCCCCCCAAAAAAAACAACAAAAAAAAACAAGCTTCCCAAAATCCTGATTTGGATTATAGATTTTGCACTCCTCAATCTAGAAGCTCAACTGAAAAGACCCAACACTTTATTGATTAAACACTACATTTTGTTTGGTGAATATCCTGTGAATATCATGTTTTCTTCTGTATTCAGAGAATGTAAACAGAAAGGCCTTTAAAGAAAGTGTGAAACCAGGATGGCATTACTTTGGCAGGAAAATGGTAAATTTCTCATATATGATCCCCTTTGTGTATCTCATTGTGTTCTATAATTGGATTTACTGATGCAAGATGTCAAAAGAGAGTGGTTGTCGTGTGTTACCAATGCATCTATCTTTGCCACAGGATGTTGCAGACTTCGAATGGATGATGTGGTTCTCTACATTCCGCAATCATATCCTTTTTGCTCTCACCGGTCACGTTATCTTTGCGAAAATATTCACCCTGCTCGCTCCAAAGGTGCGTACATGTAAATGAATGTCCATTAGCTCTCTCAATCTGATTGCATACAGGTATAATGGCATGTCTCTTATTAAGTATATATTATGTATCTATTTATTGTGTATATATACATATGTGTGTGTTTGGGTGTGTTTGAACTTAAGCTTTGCTCCAATAAAGGCCATGCACAAGATAATTGTCACACTGTATATTTGTAGCCCAAGGTCTAACACATAATAATTGATGCTTCAGCATGAGTTGCCTGCTGTCTGTTGAGTGCACCAGTTATTCTTTCCTGTGAATACTTTTGACATATTTAAAACAGTTACATGTTTTTTAAACATGTTTTCTGTTTTGTACCATTCTTACAATGAAGATTGGCATACATGGATGTAAGGTAACATTAATAAACTTGTGAATTGTATAACATTTGTCATGTGTTTCATTCAAACCATTTATACATGAACAGAAGAGTTGATGTTCTTTTTCCACAATTTAACTTTTCCATCCTAAAGTATGTTCATTGTTGTAGATGCAACAGTGTTGTTGTAACGCCATTCTGCACGTGTGTTGCATTAAATCATAAATAGTACAATAGTCCCGTCACAATGTCACACTGACGCTGGCCCCTCTTTACCCACAGCACAGATCCTTGATCTTTGGTGTGTACGGTGGTTTGGCAGTCCTGATCACAATGGGCTGGACCTTCATGGCTTTGGTTCTGTCTCACTGCATCATACTCTACAGCGTTGCCCTGGTAAAGATGAAATGGTTGTGCTTTGTGGCCGGCCTTACCACGCTGGCCTCCCTCAAGCTGGAGCCCTATAACTCCTGGCAGGTGAGTGGGTGTTTCATGGTTCAAACCTCAAATAAGAGGACAGGCTTTTCCATGCCTTAGATGCATAAACACTGAACACTTGAGCGCCTGATATAGGATAAGATGTGGGAATTTGTATCTCATTATATTTCATGTTAAACAAATGCAATAAAGGAGCCTGAATGGGTCGATACTTTATTATATATGTATGGGAATGATAAAATGGTAACATAAGTAATTAGATAGTATAAGATGTTTCCCATCTACTTATTCTTCTACTTTTATTGTAATAATAATGTTAAAGTCTTTGTTTCTATGTGCAACAGTCAAGCCAAATACAGGGTAGCCTAGAGATATTGTCCATATGCAAAACGATGATGTTTGAGGCTCAGAATGAGTGACTCCTTCTTCAGGAATCCTTGGTGACTGGCTCTTTTGACCTGCAAGACATCCTGTTCTATGGAGGCTGCGGCTTCAGCATCATGCGCTGTATGAGCTTTGCTTTAGAGAACTGTGAGAAAAAAGACGGAAACTACACATTCTCTGACCTGCTGAGATACAACTTCTACCTCCCCTTCTTCTTCTTTGGACCTATCATGACTTTCGACAGGTTTCATGTCCAGGTGAGAATATTAACAGAAGGTGATGGAGAAAAAAAGAGTAAAAGTGAAAAGTGAACAGCCATCTGAAATTTGACAGTTAGTTATTAAGCCATCACTCATCGTGAGTGCACATAGTATCGAAGACTCCTTAAGGCCCATGTAATACCCATTCATAATGGCATGTGTTTATATAACTCAATTTAAAGCCATGGGTACAGACAGAGAACAAAGACTTGAGGCATATCAATACTTTTATTAAAATGACTTTCCACACATAGCTGTATGGAGTTTTATAATCTGAACAATAATAATAATAAAGTGCATTTATAAAGCACAATTCATGCAAAAAATGCAAAACAAAGTGCTTACCATAGAAACACATAATCAAAACATTTATGATAAGACAATAAAGACATAAAATTAGAACAGCAGATAAAGACAAGATAAAGCAACCATCAGCTGAAAACACCTCAGGAGAAGGCAATGGTAAAAAGATGTGTCTTAAGACTTTATTTGCTGTAATGCTGTCTTTTAATCTGGTGTACAGTATGTGCCCATTCTAAATTTTTTTGTTAATACATAATTATGTTTGGGCCAAATCTGGTTAAACATCTAATGAGATGCTGGGATGCTCATAATAATTTCACAAAACAATGACAGCTTGTTCATAAAACAGAATGTTTTAAATTCCACAGGTGAACAACACCCAGTTGACCCGCAAGGACAGGGAGATGTGGAACATCACCACCAAGGCTTTGGTGCATCTGGGAGTTATTCTTGTGGTGGACGTCTTCTTCCACTACCTCTACATTCTGACAATCCCCAATGACATGAAACTGGTCACCAAGCTTTCTGACTGGTGTTTGGGTGAGTTAGATTTATGTTTCTACACCGTTTTCATGTGGCTGTGGTCATTATGATCTGCTCACATTGTATTAACTTAAGGGCGAATATCTAATATTGCTTCCCAGCATTATGTGCTTTATCAAACATGATAATCTACCACTCTATTAGGAGACGATTTATTAATATTTTTGCAATGTTTGCTTTGTTTCCGTGTGTACCTTTGCAGCTGGTCTGGCTTATTCCAATCTGGTTTATGACTGGGTGAAAGCCGCCATGATGTTTGGTGTCATTAACACCGTGGCAACACTGGACCACCTGGACCCTCCTCAGCCTCCCAAGTGTATCACCATGCTCTATGTCTTTGCTGAGACGTACGTATGACTTGACTTGTGTGCAATATTAAGAAATAGTTGTGTTTCTTTGTTTATCACTCTAAACCTTGAAATTGTGTAAAACATTTACTTGGAAAATGTCTTCTGTCTTTTTTTAGACACTTTGACAGAGGCATCAATGACTGGCTGTGCAAGTGAGTGTTTGAGTTTGAAATCATGGGTTTAAATGACAGAAACTACAGCATAAGATAGAGGATGATTTTGGTTCTTCATAAAGGTGAATTTGAGTTGTAATTTTGCAGGTATGTTTATGACTATATTGGCGGGGATCACGATAAAATCTTTAAGGAGCTCCTGGCAACCATCTGCACCTTTGCCATCACCACCTTGTGGCTGGGCCCGTGTGAGCTGGTTTACATTTGGTCCTTTTTCAACTGCTTTGGCCTCAACTTTGAGCTGTGGGTGGCCAAGCTCTTCTCCCTTCCACCATTGTCTACCATAGAGGTGAGAAACATTAAGATAAACAATCACTCTTGACCTACAGTCAAAATACGGAATTGTGCAATGTGTCCTTTTGTGCCATGTCCCTTACTGCACCTGTGTCCTCTGCATCTAGCGTGTAATGGGTGAAGCCATGTCACGCAGAATCCGGGGTTTGTTCAATGCTGCCAACTTCTGGACCATTGTACTCTACAACGTTCTCGCCTTGAACAATTTGGAGTTTGCCAAACTGGTGGGGAAAAGACTGATTTTCAAAGGTAGGAAACAACAAGGGTGTATTATATAAAACCAAACTAAGGCTCTTGTGTGAGTTCTAGTCAAAACAACTCAGACAGACATCAAAAAGCAACAGAATCTCAGGGGCGTACATATCACATCTTCCTTGTTGCTTTCTTTCACATAAAATAAAAGTATAATAACATCAGAGCATTGACAAACGTAGACGTTGTTAATCTACAGCTGAACATCTACTCCGAGCACAGCATGAAGAAAGCTTTAAACTCATACTGTCTTCTCCTTTTTCCCCCTTCGATCTTTCTATATTCTATCTTTTCTTCCAGGGTTTCCTCTGTCCTCCCTCTCAGTGTTACTTGTGACCTACTGTGGCGTGCAGCTGGTGAAGGAAAGGGAGAGACAACAAGCGCTGCTGGACGATCCAGAGCCAGTGAAGCCAGTAGATGGGGGCAAAGAAAAAGCAGAATAAACAGGGAGAAAATAACTGAATGTCACAGACTTCACGGTCAACAGTCCCCTCACATTGTTCCATCAACGGCCTTGTGAACTGTACCTAACCAGACTGTAACAGCCAGTCAGCACCTGTATTGTTCACAAGCCTGCGTTTTTGCTTTTGTTTGTAAGAAGCGAGGCAATGTTTTGAACTGTGAAATATCCTCAAGTGCACTTGCTGTAGATAATCGCCACATCCTTTGGCACAAATCCACCGATGGTGCATTTTGTATTTGTATTTTATCTGAACAAAAGATTGTTTAACAAATGATACCTAATAGTATATTATTAATAGTAAGACATACAGTATTGTACAGGAACAATTACTTTGCTCTGTGTGGTCTCCTGTGTTCATTTTTGATTCTTCTCAGATTTGGACATTTTTCTTTTTTTTATAATCATTGTCAATATGATTATTTGTAGTGAGATGATGTCTTAATTTTGCCTTAGATCATAATCAGTACAATGTTTAACACTACTAAAAGGGTTAAAACTTGAAATCAGGGTGCCACATAAAAAGTGCAATGGAGAAAATAAAGGGTGCTGTGGAGGTCCTCCACATAACTTGCAGCTGATTGTAATGTAAATTTGCTCTAATGTTACAAAGCAAATATACAAGTCACAATGTATAGGATAATCTACTTTAAAGTAGAGGGAGAATGTATTAGCTCTCTTGTAATGCTGAAAAATTGAATGTAGTTTAACCGTCCAGAGAACGATAGCTTTACTCCACTATCAGGCGACTACTGTATGTGTGACATTTTCCCTCTACCCTCTTACACATGATCCAGGCCCCTCTGCTCGCCATGTAAGGAAATAGGCCCTTAAGCAAATATGGGTCACTCTTTTATCTTGCCTGTCACCAAAACCTGCTGTCTGTCTACAGTGCAGCAGGCAGAGAGAGAAAACGTTTATACCTTTTCTCATTGTAAGGTTTTTATTCAAAGGTTTCCAAATGTTTGACTTGAAATAAAGTTTTGTTTCATCCAAAAGTGACACAAGTATAAGCTTGTTTTTTTGCAGTCTGGAGATGAGACTAAAATGAGTGTATTGTTGTTTCCTTGGATGGGTAAGCACAGCATGCATTAAAACATTTTACCAATATAATTGTGTTTAAATCAATGGAAATAGGTTACTAGTGAGGGGGTGTTGGGTTTATTTGTATGAAAGTAAAACAATCACAGCAAGATGGCCCAGTTTGACCAAAGCTGATCATTGACTGCAATTAACACATGCATGATAAAAATGTGTATGCTCACCTACACAGGTGTTTCCACTTAGTTTGCCTGATTAGATCATTTACCTTTGTGGGCGTGTACAATCTGAACCTAATGGACACCGCCCTCACTCTCCAATAGGGTGGGACTATATACACCTTTACCATAATCCTTTTTCATGTTGACATGTCACAAAAGCACAGATGTAAATAATTATATTAATGGTGGCTAAATTCCATTTAACTACTTCAGTTTCTCTTATTGTACATGCTGGTTCACTGTCACACTGTCGTGGCTTACTAGGTCACAGGGAACAGTTAAATGTTGTCAGTGATGTGCTTTTCCTACTATGACAAGTCAAAATGTCTGCTGTGAAAAACTCTATTCTTATAAGTGCTTGTATTTGGTGACATGTAATTTTCAGCAACTTCAACTGTCAGAATAAAAAAACGTTCTTTTTAAGTGTGTGGGTGTGCAGTGCTTTTGATAAACAATAAATAAATAAGTATTTGTATCCTCTCATCTATTGTGTTTTGTTCCCCTTATATTAAAGAGCATTTCAGGCATTGACACTATATGTAATAATTTAAAGTTTGACAGTTTACATGAAATGCACAGGTGTAATTAATAACATAAATTGTAACCTACTGGCACAGATAAATGGTCCAGAGCTTTAATTATTGTTATCACTTTCCCCTGCTGTAGACAAGTCAAAATTCCTATGGTGAGAGGTTTGGAATAACTTCATGAAAGGTTTAATCTGTGTTCCCAATTATTAATCAACAGGTGACACACTTATTATTGTTTCTTTAATAGTTCACCAAAAAGGTTCCCTTACATTTAAAATAAATCCATATAAATCAATAAAAACATCATAAGCAGAAGATTTCAGCACAGATGGGGTTAGGCACTAATTCATAAAATATGACTCAGACACAAAGTATTTTAAAGAACTGCCACATTTCAAAACAGGAGAAATATAAAGACAAAGTAGAAAATAGATATATATAGAATATACACCTAGGTAGTTAAAATCAATTGAAATGACTGTGATCATGAGATCATTACATGATCTTTATTCATTTCATATTGTTTTGTTTAGTTTAGTCCATGTCAGCCTTAGATAAACCAACAAAAGCGATTTTCTGTGTAGGTATGAGTGAAAGTGGTTGACTTAATCTTCCACAAATTCTTCTTGTTTCCCCACTAGAGTTGGTGTCTATCTCATTTTTGACCAATAGGTGCCAGTGTTGTTTATCACATATATCTCTGGATTGAATGATTATGTACACGTGATTACATAAATTCCACATACTGTACCCAATATAATGTGTGAACATGTCTCGTAATTAATTTGATGAGAATGAGAATAATTTGACTAGCTATCTGGAAAACGATTCATTTGATAATAAACCATGCTGTGCAAACCTGGTGTTAAACGACACAATATATGTTTACTTCAATGTTTAATGTGTTGGAACTGACAATTACATTTTTTGTTTAAAAAAATAAATGTAAGAGGGACTCTCTGGTGATATAAATAGTGAAGTGATAAAATGTGTCACTTGCTGTGTTAGCAACCTGAGGAAGGTTAATTGGGACACTGTGAATAAACAATATATTTAGGTGTTGTGCCCATGCTTAATGTGTTTTTTGTTCTAAAGTTTATGCTATTTTCTGGTGTTTGTGGTGTGGGTCTGTGTGGTGCAGGAATGGATAGGTCCACTAAAATGGATTCCTCAGCTTTGTGAGGGTCCTGTCTATAAATACCCAATGAGTTACAGAGTGACTGACGGCCAGGGACAGCTGCAGCCACCAGCCAACCAACCAACCAACTAACCCGTGGAAACTGTCCACAGCAATCTGAGCAGCCCTGTGTACCCTGACAGTCCTGCTCTGTTGTGGGGAGTGAAACGGAACCTGACCAGGACAAGGAGACAGAACAAAATGGCTGCCTTGACTATAGACCCGATAGAGCAGCCTCGGATGTACCAACAGACCCTGCTTCAGGACGGACTGTGTGACCTCTTAGAGAATGACAAGTTTGTGGACTGTGTACTCAAAATTCAGGACGAGAAGTTCCCCTGCCACCGCTTGGTTTTGGCCGCCAGCAGCCCTTTCTTCAAGGCCATGTTACTGTCTGACCTGGAGGAAAGCAAGAAGCGTGAGATTGTCCTCAAAGATGTGGAGCCAGGTGTTATGCGGATGATCTTGCGTTACTTGTACACCTCTGACATTAATCTAACAGAACAGAACGTCCAGGATATCTTCATTGTTGCAAACATGTACCAGATCCCCTCCATCTTCTCTGTATGTGTGTCCTACCTTCAAGAGAAGCTAGTGCTGGGAAACTGCTTGGCTATCTTCAGGCTGGGACTTCTGCTGGATTGTCCCAGGCTTACTCTGATTGCTAGAGAGTTTATCTGCGAACGCTACCCCATTGTTATCAGGGACCCGGACTTCCTGCAGCTGGGCCCGAGTGAATTGGCCATCATCATCACCTCTGACGCCCTAAACATTGAGCAGGAGGAGCTGGTGTTTGAATCTCTGATGGACTGGGTTAGACATGACGAGACAAACCGCGTTAAGGACCTGCCAGAGCTGTTGCACTGCATCCGTTTCAGGCTCATACCTGTGAATTACTTCAAAGAGAAAGTAGAGTGTCACCAGTACCTTCGGTTCAACCAGGATATAAAGAAGGAGCTGGATCTTGTCAAGGATGCTCACAGGGGGTGTCTCCCAAAGCCCAGGAAGTCCAGCAGTGACAAGGCAAAGAAGGGAGAAGGAAGTGATGATGAGGACGATGAGGAGGAGGGGTACTTGCCTGGAATACTCAACAACAACCCTCGCTTTGGGATGTTTGAGCTGGACCTGATACTTATGATCAGTGTCACAGGGACTGTGGCCTATGACCCGGTGGGAAACGAATGCTTTGTGGTCTCAGAGTCCACAGAAATTCCCAAGAACCACTGCAGCCTTGTGACCAAAGAGAACCAGGTGTTTGTTGTTGGAGGACTTCTCTACAACGAGGAGGACAAAGACGAACCGTTCAGCTCATATTTCCTGCAGGTAGTGTGTGAGTCATGACGACCATCAGTGGTTCTTTGTAACCTAAAAAAACATCACTTATCTTTTAATTTCTCTTCCTTGTGCCTCTCAATTCCTTTTTTTGTTGTTTTCATCCCCAGTTTGACCCAGTAAGTTCAGAGTGGTTAGGGATGCCGTCACAACCCAACCCTCGCTGTTTGTTTGGCCTGGCTGAAGCTGAAAACTCCATCTTTGTTGTTGGAGGAAAGGAACTAAAGGAAGGCGAGCATGTCCTGGACTCAGTCATCATCTATGACAGACAGTGAGTGTGGATTCCAAATTTAACCTTACTAATGATTTTGTATTCATTATCTAAATTAAAACACTCTATTGCGCTATTGCAAGGCACATCTTTTCTGAAAATGTATTCTATTGGTCACTAATCAAGAAAGTTACTTTCCTGTGAAAACCATGTATCTCCAAAATGTCATGAAAAACAGCTTTTTCAGCTTTGTGACAATCATAGACTGTATATTAATGGCATCCGCTTTGGCAAAGTGCTGCAAATGTGGAAAAGCCTTAAACCTGCATTCTATCTGAATTCCAGCAGGGGCAGCACATGCAATTGCAAAACGATTTGGGTTTCTGTAGAAGTCTGTGAGAAAGTGACCCACTTCTCACTTGATTTATTACCTCAGTAAACATTTTCATGAAAAGTTTATGGTCTCTTGGTTTTTTGAATTATGGTCAGCTAAAGTATGGTATGGTAAGCAGGGGGTGTTTTAGGTCGTGGCTATGATGTGATTGCCAGTGAAAGTGTGTAACGTAACATAGAGTGTAAAGGCTCCTCCCTCACTCCTCCCTCTTGTCTAAAATTGTCACATCCGCAACCAGGATAGAAGCGCCAGTAAAGGCAAACTCGACAACTCATAGCAGATCTCCACAAACCAATATGTGATGTCACACATGCTCTGTCCATTAAAATGGTGAAAATTAAATTTTCAGCTAGTTTGTTTATTTATTAAGTCTAAAAAGTTGAAGAATTTCTCAACTTTTAACGTAGCCATTCAGTTTATCTGAAAAATCGGCAAATTTGAAATACAGTTCTTTCCGTTTTATTTGGGCAACAGCTTGGCTTCTTGAATTCCTTAGCTTTGCCATCATTTTTTAAATTGTTGCTGTATGAGTCTGCAGATTCACTGTTATCAACTATATGATCAATTCATAATGATGTATCATAATTTTTTTACACAGGTCATTCAAATGGGGAGAGTCTGACCCTCTGCCTTATGAAGTGTATGGTCATGGAACCGTATCTCACAAAGGTCTTGTCTACGTCATTGGAGGAAAGTCTCAAAACAAGTATGTAGCACTCAGTTCAAGATTGTATTTTCATACTGTGGGTCCATTTAGAAATACCTGAATGCTACAGTATGAAATGTACAGTTTATCATATTGGCAACAAAATCCATTTAGGTATCATCATTTATTCTGTACAACTCCATTAATCATTTTGTAACAGTATCACTTTGAATGTCACAAAGAGTTTGACATTTAACAACTAAACCAATCAATATTTACTCCAGCGATTAAGTATTGTACTTGTACTTGTAATTTGGGGGACACTCACAAGAGAAATATAAAAAAAAAAAATATATAAAAAAGAAAAAGTCAAGGTCGAGGCAGCAGAGCCTGAGATATCCATACCTTTAGTCTCTAGTATGGGCCAAGTTTAAAAAATGGTGGATCCTATCTTTTATTAGACCCTCCCTACCTCCTAAATGCCCCCATTCTTTTGAACTCCACACCTCCAGTTCATGATATCATCAGTTCTCCTTATGACAGTTCAACTGAACTTCATGTATAACATTAGTGGAGAACCCTTTTAACACACTGTATTAAATGGTTTATGCAGGAAATGCATGAGAAGAGTCTGTGTCTACAACCCCACTAAGTTTGAGTGGAAGGACCTGGCTCCTCTGAAGACAGCCCGCTCCCTGTTTGGTATCACCGTCCACAAAGATCAGATCTTTGTAGTGACGGGGGTCACAGACGATGGCCTCACCAGCTCTGTGGAGGTCTACAACATTGCCACCAACAAGTGAGACAACTGATTTTTCCATATTACCTGCTTCATCTCATTGTTATGAGGTGAAGCACCTGTCCACAGACGTGGAATGACTCATTGAGTGTGAAGAGTAAATCATTATTAGGTCATAAAATAGCACTTGTTGTACTGCTGTGGGCATCATAGAGTAAAATAGCAACGCATTTAACCCCATCATCACTTCTTAGTGTGTGTGTGTGTGTGTGTGTGTGTGTTTTGTGTGTGTGTGTGTGTGTGTGTGTGTGTGTGTGTGTGTGTGTTCTAGCTGGTCTGAGTTCACAGAGTTCCCTCAGGAGCGTAGCTCTCTCAATCTGATCTCGATGGGAGGTTTCCTGTACGCTGTGGGGGGCTTTGCCATGATGCCCAGTGAAACCAGTGAGGAGCCCGTCCCAACAGAGATGACTGACATCTGGAGGTGAGAACCCCCTTCACTTGTACAGTACACATGATGAGTGATTATATTGTGATCACAGTAGCTGCAATAAAAACAAGTTTTACTAAGAGATTTCATCTTACAAGTACAACGACATAGCCATGATTTGGCCAGTTATATGTTTGAAATGAACAATTTTGAAAAATTCATACACAACAAAGGAAATTCTGATGCCACGCTCAGAATAAGATGATTCCTTACAATTAGGTCCTGTGTTGTGTTGAATGAGGTTATGTCTTGTTATTATTTTGGTTGTTTTTCTTTCAGTGATTATTGAATGTTGTTTTGTTTGGTGGTTGTTTTTAATGTAATTATGCACGTCAATGTTTAGCTGCACAAGTTAGGGTTGGACTCCAGGAAGAATAGCTGTGGCTAGGGCCCTAGCTAATCAAATCTCATAGACTTTGCCCAAAGGATACACATAGGTTTCATGAATAACCTTTAAGGATAAGTCCAGGGCTATTCTTTGTTTTTTTCTAATTGTTGACAAATCCTATTAACCAAAACAAACACTTAATTAACACTGACAAGTATTACCTGTTGGCCATAGTTTATTCCTCTGTGTCAAAGAGTAAGTTCCTATCAAACTTAAGCACCAAATATATATTAATCCGCAGATTAAAATAGATGCCCAAATTCACTATTATCTCCTGTAAGTAATTCATTTTAAGTAATTTTTCTAAAACTACAGCGCTGTTGTTGGTTTAAAACTTTTCATGAGATTGGTTGACAATAAGAAAAATATACAATAACACCAAATTTAAACTACAAAAATTAACTTCCTGTACTTTACCTTTCCTTCCCTATACTTAGAATAACATCCAAAAGGCCCTCTCAAGTGAAATTGCAGGCACAGAGATTGAATATGTATTACTGTATGCTATCTAATGGTGCTATAAGGGCACCAAACACAGACATATTTATGTTTCCCACAGATATGATGAGTCCGACATGTGCTGGAACGGGATTTTGCGAGAGATCAGCTATGCAGAGGGATCCACTATTCTTTCAGTGCGTCTCAACACTCTTCGCCTCACCAAGTTATAACTCAACTGAGCTCTTAATGGTGCTAAGAGCTTAATGGTGAAACATTAGCACTGAAGTGAATGATTGTAGCATACTCATGATGGACATTGGCCCAAACGTGGTTTAGGGCACAAAATGTTTCAGTTACAATTGAATTTGGTTTCTGAAGATGAAAAAGTTATGAAATCAGCAACAAGTTGTTTTACCTTGTGTTTTACAGCAGGGGGAGACAGTTACAAGTTAAGTCTAAATGAGGCTAGATGTGAAGGACATGAGTTAGAATATCACACCAAATGTATTTTATAAAAAGCTAAAATGTTGATTTGTACATCTGATTTTTGTTGTTCTATTATTTGATAAAGTTTCTTTAATACCGGTATGCTTTACTTTAAGCAGAAATAAAGGTAATGGTTGACTATATTGCTTTAAGTGGTGTATCTTACTTTTAGTTGAAGGCCTTTATTCACAGTGCAAACGGTTTTATTCATCTTCATTTAACATTTTGTTCAACAACATGTTTACAGGTAATTCCACATACTATACAGTACACCACATTTACACAAAATGTACATTGCAACAAATAGGATACACTTTAGTGACATTATGAAAATATGAAAATAGCATTAGTGAGTGGCATTTAAATGTAAACATCGATTTCCAGTAGACACCTGAGCACTATAAGTCATCACCACAAAACACATCATAAACAATTTTTTTTAGCCATATATAGTCTCATATTGTATACAATAACTGTGTGTAACAATTAGTCTGAGGTACTTTCAGTTAGATTTAGTTAAGTCTCAGTTTTACACACACTGGTACAACAAGAAGAGGCACTAAAGTAAATATCAAACTCCAACATTACTCCCACATGAAATGTGACACTGTCACTGCCTGGACATATTAATTACTAAAAAATGTCTCTTTTTTGAGCTGGAGGTGGCATCAAATAAATGTTTGAAAACATCATTATTGATATAACTTCTATCATGCATTATGTCATTACACTTGATACATCCTATTACATCAAACAAGACTAAGCATCTACATTCAAGCAAGCATCAGTGTGAGACAGCGCTTTGAGTTTAAGGCCAGCATGCTAACATGTTCACAATAAAAATGCTTTAGATTGTATATCTGTTTAACATGTTCACCATCTTAGTGTTAGGCATGCTAGCATTTGCTAATTAGTACTATATTCAAAGTATAGGCTAATGAGAATGCCATTAGTTCTGCAGTTACTAGTAATTAATCAAAGTATTGGGTGTAGGATTTAGGGGCATCTAGCGGCGAGGTTGCAGATTGCAAAACTTCTTCCATGTGCCAAGCATGTAGGAGGCTGACACGAAAATGCTTCACCATCACCAAAGTCATTAAGATTCATCTACTCAAAACAATGAATGTCATGTAAAACATGTTGTGCAAATTCATCTTGTAGATAATGACATATTTCACTAGATAAGTGGACAGCTTGACATGCTGGTGGAGCTAGATAAAAGACAGAATATATTCAAAGTCATTAAGGTTTGTCCTCTGGGGACAATGAATGTGTGTACAAGATGTCATAGGCTATCCTTCCTATAGCTGTTGAGATATTTTAGTCGGTACCAAAGTGGTAGGCCAACCAACCAACGGCCAGGCCATGCATATGTATATATATATATATATATATATATATATATATATATATATATATATATATATATATATATATATATATATATATATATATATATATATCATATTATCATATTAATTTAATCTGTAAATATAGAATAAATTAAATAGAATAGAAAACTATTTATCAATGCAATGAAATTAATTATCCATGCTATCCAGTAAATGGAAGTTAATCAGTGTTACTATATATTTATTCACAATGTTGTGTATTGTGGACTAATAATGCATCCGGTTCATTAGTTGTAGAAACAGTAAAAATGAACATATGCTGAGCAACTGTGCACTCGAGCAAAACGAAAAGCCTTTGGAATCTGAGATAAATTTCACAAGCGGGAGCTTTAGTGTCTCCTCTGGAACGTTATTCAGCAGTAATTCAGCAGAGTGTATGCCCCTGATAAAACTGTCCTAGACAGGATAAGATGTCCAGTACAAGTTATGCTATATATTCCTCCTCTATGATTACTGCTCATGGCAGCTTGACACTGTCATTGATGCTGTTACTTTTGGTCCCCTAAGCAACATGGGCCATTAGGTTAAGTGCTCTGATCCATCTTGTGTAACCCAGCCTTTTAATAAACATCTTGCTTCTTATAGGACACAGCTTGTCTTTGGCTCTATCCAACTATTGCTTAACATGAGATGGAATTGTTGGCCAAGAGTTCCATTTCCATTTAATCCACATAGTGGCCATGAAGATCTTTCTCCCTGCAGTATTCTGTAGTGTATTCTTTAAAAAAGACTCCATTAATGTTATTGTGGGATTTTGTCAGAAGCCAGTTTGAGTTGACTCATCACATGTAAGAACCAGATACCTGCCAATCAGACCGG
Source organism: Percina caprodes (assembly GCA_013375575.1). Classification (NCBI taxonomy): domain Eukaryota; kingdom Metazoa; phylum Chordata; class Actinopteri; order Perciformes; family Percidae; genus Percina; species Percina caprodes. Next base: position 1,119,649 of record JABXJD010000030.1, on the reverse strand, counting down.
TCAACCTACATGGAAGTTCCATTGTGATCAAAGCTACATTATAGCAATCTGTGAAAACGTTATTTTAGCAAATTAAAGGTTATTATTTAACCCATTTATCAAACAAGTGCTATGTTCCGTAAGTCGCTGCAAGAAAAACACTCCTCACTTGTCATTTTTTGACAGGTAACAGATAGTTAAAATGAAAACATATTAGCTTCAGCACTAAAATGTCATATTAACCTCCAGTAACCAATATCAACTGCATTGCAACAGTGCATGTGTGTACACCTTAGTACCCTATGACTGAAACAGAGAAAGGGTTTTAACTGTAAATGGCTTTCAGATGGCAGAGAGGTGCTCCTGACACTCAGAGGCCCGGCGTGTTGTAGGGCTGCATTTAGTAAACATGGTGATTTGGGTGCTGAAGTTGTTGCCATTGCTGCCTATGGAGGGCTGCTGGTACTTAGTGTCAGCTACCAGGAACCTCTGCAACATCCATCTGCGCCACTTACGCTTAATCTCCGCCTGCACCTGCAGGAGTAACAAGGAGGTAAGCAAACAGGAAAAAGAGGGGGCGTTAAGAGGGTATGACACGCAGGAGGGGGAGTGAAAATTAGATTTAGTGACATAAAAGGAAAGCAAACATCTTAAAGAGCTGTTTTTGTTTAGTTTGAATTTACTTACCTCTCCATTCATGAAGCAGTACAAAACTGCAACGACAAAACCCTAAAGAAAAGAGAAGTAGATAAACAGTATAAGCCCAATAAAATCTGTGTAAAGAAATACCAGTGTGATAGTACAGCTGGGGAAACACTCAAAATGCTTGTTTATGAATAATGACGGTAAGATTATAACTGACTTTGGGCTTAGACAGGACTTTCATCATTTAGATCTCTGGGAAATGTTCCCAGGAGATATCATTCTGAGCTAAAAACTGTTATAAATTAAGAATGCTTTCCATCACTAGGTTTCCATTATTGCACTTGGCTCTCAGCATTCACATTCAATTTCATACTCAGTAAATCAGCAACCTCATTATTCAAGCATAGAAAACTTAAACATGCCAGCTAAACAAACCATTTACTTGCTTAATCAGACAAACTATCTTTATGTTACGAAGCTGTTTTCTTCTAACTTTATGGAATCAAAGGATCACTTTGATTTTCTATCTGGAGCCATATTCATGGCACAAATCTTTACCCAAAACACAAGATGACAATCCTGTAAAGGCAGATTAGGTACATTAAAACCTTTACTACATCAGAAAGTAGTGCTGCTTCTGTCTGACATTTGGAAAGTTGTAAAGTAGCTGACAGACTGCTAAATAACACCTGCATGCTGTGATGTGACATTACCTGAAATGACCCCAGAATGAGGTCGAACACCATCCTCACTTGTGGGTGGATGTGGTCAGGGATAAAGGCAAAGATGATGTAGTTTATGCCAAAGAGTGGTATCAACAGTAGAGTGGATTTAGCCAATCTCCTAAAAAAGGTAGAAAAATGAAAAAGTGAAGAGAAAGTTTGTGTTCACCCTTGTGAAAACCCACAAAATCCGGCACACGCCTTTGATTGTCACTTTGCAAGAGCTATAATTGCTCACCACCACCAACATAAAGGCAGAAAAATAATTGATTCAATGTCACCTGATATGTAATGACTGAAACCCATGCTATGATAGAGATGTTGACATCCTGTACTAAAAACCTACGAGTACTGATTGGATTCCTTTCTTCCGATGTCGGGGCAATTCATCTTCTGCCGCAAAATCCGGATTATCCAGATAAAGAGGAAAAAGTTCACCTGCCAAAATAGTAATAGACTGATTAATATGATTGCATTATGAAGAGCTGCATACGAAATATTACTCGTAAAGAGGAGCCATGACTTACAAGTATGGTGACTAAAATAGGTGTTTTGATGATCCACCATGGGCTGTCGTTGATTATCTCCCAGCATCTGTTAGACGAGAAGTAAAAACAAACACATTTTCACAAAATAATACATTAAAATAGAGCAACCCCTTGAACTGTGCTACAGAGGCAGAGAGCAGGGGTTGATGCATAGACTGGCTGCAGTATAGTTCATAGATCCCGCCCAATCTACGTTAGTGGATGGGACATGGGTTAAACAAACGAAAATAAAAATACAGTCAAATTACTTTTTCCCAAAGATGGTTTCTGTCATTTTAGGTAGGCTAGTTTATATCACACTGATATTTGTCCAAGTGTTAATTTTTCTGAGAATTTGTTTTTTTTAGTTATTTGATCCAATAAAAAGAGGGTGAAATGTCATGACTGACAGCTGTGATTGACTCGCACTTGGTCGGGCTGCTGTATGGGGGGGGACTTTGATACCACCACATTGTGCTCCACCGCACAATCACTACTGTGCAGACTCTGGCTGCAAAATTACAAGATGGCAGTGCCCTTATCTGGGATATGTTGGCTTTACCTTCTATGGAGTCTAGGGCAGAGAGCAGTAACAACAGTACAGACGTGAAGATGAGAAAAAGGTTTAAAGATTTAAAGTTGTAAAGCTAGTAAGCCAAACTGTACTTTTGGCCTATCTAAAGAGTGCAAAAATTTGTTGGTTGAACTCTTTTATCCATTTGAACTAATGAACTAGCAAAATAACTTAAGGGGTTTTCACAACTGCCTTGATTGGTCCGAACCAAAATTACAGGTGTGAAACCTCCCCCGGACTATGATCCACTACTAATGCATACTGTAATCCTTTTTAGATGTTAATTCACATTTCAAGCTTGGTCTTCATTTTGAATAAATAACTGCACAATCATCTCTTGCTTGTTGCAGACTAATAGTTCACCACAGACCTTTACTGAGACCAGCTATTATTGTTATATTTTGATACGTGTAAATGTGTATTGTTTGAATCAGTGTTATTGATAAGTAACATTAATCAAGAAGATTGGAGCAAAGATGAATGATTAACTCACCCAGGGTGATTTAAATAAGCCTTTGTAATCACCCATGCTGAGATAAAGATGGTTGGAGCTCCTGCAAACAGAAAAAAAGTTAACATTAAAATAAACTCTATGCCACAGAGATAAACTATTAATTATGTTCAAACAATCCCCACACTGACTCAACACATATGACAGACAGCCTTGAGCATGTGTACACTGTTAATCTTTTGGATGATTTTATAGCTAAAGTAATATTGCATTTTGGTATGCTTATTATTTTTAACTAGACTCATATGCTCTGTGCCAATATTGGCTCATCCTGGGCATCTGCAGGAAAGTCACAGGCTTGTTTCCATTTTCCTGCTCGCAGACAGAACATTTCAGACCTATTTATAGGTTCTTTATTGCTGTCATGGAAAGAAAAAAAACATCAGAAATTTGGGGAATGGTTGTTGAATATACATTTCAAAGGCAGGTGACATTAGAATGTTAGGATCAAAAGGCCAAAGTAAGTATTTGAAAGAAGAAAATGTTTTTTTTTTTATAATCAAGGCACACATTTCTGAATTAATTGATGTATGTGTATTTTTGTATGTGTATAAGAGCTGTCATAAAAGCATCCGTGGTGCCAAATCTAGCCATTAAAACATTTTCACACATCTTGACATATTACGTCTGCCATGGATTAGTTCAATTAGCTATTTTCCTACCAAGAGCATCAAAAGCATGGAACGACTCTTAGACTGAAATATAACAGTGGAGCGGAGTGGCAGCTGCCTGCTGCTACTAATCTAAAACTGGCAGGAAGACTCATTTATATGCAGATGGAAAAAGAATGCAAAACCTCATTTAAAAATTCATTTACATATTATCATATATACTATGACTGTAAAGACTACAAAACAGACATTCAGGCTGCCTGATGATGATGCCTGTTTCTTGATGGACATTTGACGATTTCTGGCTCCCATTTCAGACTAATGGGTGCATCAAATCCCCTTGCCATGCTTTTGTGAGCTATCTGTATTCATCAACATATGGTATCAAAGCTGGCACCTACCCCAACCATTCAGGATGTACCACCAGAAGTACTTCCTCTCAGGGAAGAAGGAAACGGCTAGCAGAGTGTGAAGATAAAGGCCCTCCACCAGCAGCCAGAAGTAACTCGCCATGACCCCGTACTGGAAGAAGACCACCACTGCCTTGCAGCCCACCTACAGGAGAACCAGGATGTTAGTGGCTTGTTGCATTACCACTGAATGTAGATCAATGCAAATATAATACAATTCAAATGATGAAGACAAATGTTGTTGCCAGTAGAGAATGTTTTTAGTAAATTACTCTTAAATTGGTATTGATGACTCACTTATGAGAAAAGGATTCTGTTAGACTTGGCAAGTCAATTGTCAAAAGCAGCAGCGAGGAGACATTATCATAATTAATATGAGCATAAAATAATTAGACAAAATTCTACGGAGGTTACCTTATGGTTGTGCTGATTAAAGTAATTATGACTGCTAGACTGATTCAATCTGTAGTCAAAGTGTATGTGAGATTCATGTTCATTATTTTTCATATTTAAAGCCCCTCACAGTACAGCAACAGCTGTAACATTACAGCCACAAAAACAATTACAGACCAGCTTAAAGCAAGACTATGTCACTTGTCCTGAGCAATGACCATGGTAAGGGTAAACTATACGACTTAGTATAAGAGAAGAAGAAAAAAGACTCATTAAGCAATATCTACCTGAATCATTAACTACCCTAAGCTACTGGTGATACCAGACTCTAGAGGTAAAACCTCTAAGTGCATTGCTTGTGTTGCTTGTACTGCTGATAAATTCCACTTTTCATTTGTAAGAGGAAAATTGTGTAATTTCTTCTTTCAAAAGTTACATATAGTCTCATTTTAAAGGGGCACTCTAGTGAGTCTTGTATTGCATAAAGTTAGGGGAACCATAAGAGACAGATTAAAAAAAAGAATTGTTAAAATTGAAGAAGCATGCAAGATATTCTGACTTTTCGTCAATAATATGCCTTGAGCCCCCAAAACAGTGGATCTTACACTTCCTATAATTCAAATTGATAGCATCTTTCATTTGACCATGGTGGGTGCCCATGTCTTTCAAACTCCACAGCCCCAGTTTTTAATGCAAATTTCCCCCTAAAATAATCCTGAAGACATCACCTGGGTAATTTTTCTGAGTCCCCTTCCAAAGCCACAAAGACAATATAGAGAGCCAAAGACTTCCTTGGTGCTCTGGTTCCAATCAACGATCAAATTGTTAGCATAAAAACTACGATTTCCATGGAAACTTGCCAGCGTGTATTCTATATATTCTATTTGCATCATTGTAAGTTTTTTTTTCATATGCCAGATATCAACTAATGCTTTCTTATAATGTAATTATTCCACCTCTGTAGTTTCTGCACTTTCTATCCTGTTAAGCTGAAGACGTTAAACCGAGGTGGTCCAGGGCTAATGGGAAATGGGGTTCATTAAAGGGTGTAACAATTTAAAAATAAAATAAACAACAATATTTTATTTAGCTATTTTAGGAAAAGTACCATCCGTGTCTACACAATGAATGGGGTACATAACTTAAAGGTGCCCTGTCACACGTATTTAATTCCTTTGTGGTAAAGTCTGAAGTTCTACCATGGAACTTTTTTAAACATTTTTTATGGGAAAAATGCCCTGTTTACCTTGTTTTAAGCCACTCTAGTGTGGTATAGGAAGCCTGCAGGAAGACTCAGCTCGATTTGTGCCAGTTCTCATTAACAAGCTAAGCTGCTTGACGCTGATTGACTAACAGCTAGACAATGAGAGCCTGGCTATAAGAATCCTTTACCCAGCACAACTGGGTGAGCTCATGAATAGTAATGAGCTCAGGCAACATGACATGAAGACTGACCAGTTTTTTTAATTCAGTGACAAGCGCTGACAAAGGAGGTAGCAATTCATTTTCACATTCACGACGTAACACTAACATATTTCAAAAAATGCAAGTTAAAGCGGTTTGGTGTATCAGGGCACCTTTAAGGTTTGGGCTGGATTTTTTTTTTGTTTGTGTACAGTGTCAATTATTTTTTACTTCATGATGAGTAAACTGATCTTGATGTGTAAAGTTCTTTCCACTTTAATATGTAGCTTTATACAAAGTATTTTTTTAACCCTGAGTTTAGAAACAGTTGAGATGGGCAGCAGCTGTATTTTGAACAGGACAATCTGTGTACCCTGAAGAGGAAATTAAAACTTGACCATTAACAAAAGCATTTAGAGATAGGAAAGCAGGTGATTTACAGTCTGCTGGTCTAATCCTCTCTGGATATAAAGCAATGGATTCATCTGGAGCAAGACCTGAGAAAATACCACTGGCGTTGGTGACTTGATCAAACAAAACAAATGATCTTTACTCAGTACTTATGTCATTTAGATATTGCTATGGTCATGTTGTTGAGACAAAGTGATTAAAACTAGATATCAGAACTCTTAATGTGATTTATTGATAAAGCTCTCTGTAGTTCAAGTTTAAGGTTCAGCAAACAGGAACTCTCACAACATCCTGCTGGAGAGGTGAATGAGGAAACGTTGTCACAGTAGAGGAAGGGACTTGGCAAACACTGCTACGCCCACAAGCACTCGAGCGCTTACATGTTAGGTAAACTCCGGGACAAAGCATAAAGTCAGAGTGAGTAATTAAATAGATGCAGTTTGCCTCAGCTAAGCACAGAAACAGTTGGACGAGTTAGCTCGATCTATGATGCAGGACGTTTTATAACGGAGGAAGAAAATCAATCAAATGTACGGCTTTACGTCTCATTATGCATACATCATTATTACAGTCGTTTTACATTCAGTATTATTCATTTGCAATACTGTCTACACAAATGCATTTATTTTGTAATTATATTACATGGAACATTGTGAGATGGAAGGAGGAGAGTATGCGGCCTACTCACAGTTGACTGGCAATTGTCTGTCTCCCCAACTTCATACAGAATCACGTCCTTCATTAAAACAGCAACAGCTTTCAGTATGAAAGACACAAACAGGTGCATGTGTATGTAGTTTCTTGTGCAGTGCAGCTTCCTGCAAAAAAAGACAAAATCAACAGTTAAGATGATTTAAATCGAGAAGGAAAGGCAACATGCAAAATTATCTTAATGAATTCCCACTGATTAAAGATCTCAAATAAACTGTTCATCCCAAAAATGATATTATAAAATGGTGTGTTTATGGCACAAAGCATACAACCATAATAAATATCAAGAAAATATCCACCAGAAACTTCATGGATATAATTTACGGTGGCAAACTTTCACAGAGAGAATGTGTATTTTAGCTGAGGAGAATAGTCGTTATAAGCACTTACTGAACATGGCTATTGCCTTGCAATGTTATCATACTGTTCTGTGCTGTTATTTACATGTCAAGCTACTTGTAATTGTCAGTTAAAGCAATCTGTATTTGTCATACTTGGATGTAGAATGTATTCTTCTATATATATATTTACTATGCAGAAAAAATGTGAAACACCCTTGACATTCAGCACAGAGGTAAACAAGAACAAATCAGTTTTGTTTTGTCTTTGCAGAGGAAATGTCACTAATGTAAATCTCTCCTGGGTGTTTTAAAACAAATGCCTTCCTGGTGAGCTTGTGATTGGGGGTGAATTGTGTAAACCCATCAGGCGAGTCATCCCAGCAGGACGGGTGTGATAGCATCAACCAGCTGCCTGAACACGGCGTCTGCTGCTGAACATAAACAGCAAAAGCTGTTCATATCCTGTGTCACTGCTAGAAGCCAAATCATTGGCATTTTATAACCCCGAGGAGTAAACACATCCCTTTTTGTTTAGCCCTTAACACACAAATGCAAACACCACCCAAACTAACAGACCAGCCACTTCAACTTATTCTTATGATAAGTTCTGTTCCATGCCAACATGTGCACACGCCTTTTCTCTGCAACCCTGGGACTGATGGTCAAAAGTGAACATGCTGTGAACAACAGCAGCCTGACTAAGTGGTTTGACTTTATGGCTGCTTGTAGTTGACTGCTTTGTTTGAGAAATGTTGCAAAAGCAGATAATGTAAAATGTGGACATCTTGTCCCACAAAATCTGGCAGAGTCACATTACTGTGTAAAAACACTGAAACCTCTATAAAATACAGGAAGTATGGTTCGAAATGAGCGATCAACAGGGTTTTATTGCTCTAAATGACGGAAAAGGTGTTTGATTGCCTTCACGCAGGGACGTTAAGTAGCCTTTTGACAAATCTCCTTACCGAAAGAGAAACAGTATGATGATGGCGATCGTCAGAGAGATGAGGGACAGGCTGTGACCAATGGTGTAACCCACTTTGATGGCGTCGAAGAATTTTCCCTGCAAAACACATACTTACGCTTACTAAAAACAGTTCATCTGGACTGAGTTTGACATTTAAAGGGGATTTATTATATAGCATTTTCAGGTGCATACTTGTATTTTGTTTTTCTACTATTTACATACGTTAATGTTCAAAAAACACACTATGTTTCTCTTACAGCCCATGGCTGCTGCACCTGTATTCACCCTTTGTATAAGACGCTTTGTTGGAGCACTTGTCTCTTTAAGCCCCCATCCCAAAAAGGCCCAGTTTGCTTTGATTGGTAACCTTTCATATCGGTGATCCTGTTGTTGCTGTATTCGTGAAGTCGGTGGCTTTAACATAAGGTGACCAGACGTCCCAGGTTTCCGGGGACAGTCCTCGGTTTTGGTGACCTGTCCCCGGCTGGATCTGTCCCCGGAAATGTCCCTGGATTTCACTGTGACTGACAGACCCGATATTGGAATAAAGAAAGAAAACATTGACCAAACGTAGCTGATAGTTGCACACCCTACACCCGCAGGCTCCAGACAGCCAGAGCCAGCGCTGCTCAGAGCTCAGAGAGGTTTTAGAAAGTCGTATTTTACGATGCTAAAATGACTGATTATTTACATGGAGTCTGGTGGGTTTAGCAAACGCAATTTCACAGGCTTTTATGTGTTAAAAAACGGATCTTAATCTTTAACAGGAAGGTCGACTTCCTTAGAAATCCTTTTCATAATGTTGTCAGACACTTAGAATATTAATCTGAGTCTGTCAGTAGCAAAACGAGCACTTTTATGAACTTAAATACAAACTGGACAATTATCCAATTAACTTACATTGTAGCTTGTTTCTCTGCTGCCGACTGCAGCGATCTCGTTGAATGCTGCGTCAATGTCAAGGGAAAATATTTCCTCAATAGTTTTTATTGTATCCGATACTCAATGAGTTGTTGCAGAAACAAGCCTAAAGCAATAAAGCAAAAGCTGTCAGATAAATGTAGTTCAGGAAACAACATTATGAAATATTAGGACTTTCTATCTTGAAATATTAGGACTTTTTATCTTGAAATATTCCCCTCTGAGGTGTAGTGGAGTGGAGTAAGAAGTAGCAGCGGGGGTGAGTCAAGGATCAGACCTTTGGGGGCTCAGCCCCTAATGAGAACAGCTCTAGGTCTAGTGTCCCCGTTTTAAGTTTTACAAAAATATAAACATGACGTGTTTTGGAGGTATATACGCTTCTGAGCTGAAAATGTCCTCTGATTTTGTCTGAGAAATCTGGTCACCTTACTTTAACAGAGCATACAGCGGGACTTTGTGGCGTGAAATAAAGGCTTTTAAACCAAATACTACCCAAGTGGATATGTTTCAGCAGTAATGTGATCCGAAATTGGGGAGAATTGAACAACACTGGTAGCCAAGATTACAGCCTCTCTGGTTTTGAGTTTTGAACTCTGGTTGCCATACCGACATATTATCATCCATGGTGTTGTTGGGATTGTATCCACAGTCCATTATGTAGGAGTCCAAGCTGATTGGGGTCCAGCCATCCTCTGTGCAGGTCTTTGACAGGTTACCTAATGAGAAGAGGGACAGAGGACATATTTAACATTGCTATTGCAAGAATACAACTCATTGCTCTGGTAGATTAAATGCGTTTCAGTTAGAATGCAATATTTATATAATATTGTGTGTGTGTTGGGGGAGGGGAGGGCTGTATAAGCCACAAGGCAAAACGTCTCCTACATTTACTCATACTTATTTATGTCACACTGAGATGTATGTGTCTCACTGGAATACTCCCAAATACTAAAAGGAAATGGAAAGAATGACTGAAGGGGATCAGTCGTCCCACTGGCTCAGTCAAGCCAGGACGGTTCCCATGTGTATTTGCATCCATCTGTTCCCTAATTACTCTCAGGCTGCACACACACGCACACACACACACACACACACACACACACACACAGTAGGAGGCCAAAAGTCGAGCAGAGAGATATATTTTTACTCTTGCCTGCCCATGGGGCAGAAGGGAAAAGTCCAAGTGCATTAGAGTGACCATAAAGAGAGGAGTGGGCATCATCTGAGAGGAGATTAGAGTAGAGCTCTGTACAGTAGGAGAGTTGAGCTCAGACTAGGCTAATATAAGATGAGTAGAGCACTGTGGAGTACAGTGCAGTAGAATAGAGCAGTGAAGAGCTCTACAGAAACCAATTCTACAGTACAGTAGAACTAGTTTAGTCTAGTCTACGCTGCAGACTATAGACCACCATTGTACAGTAGGCTAGAGCTCAGTATATTACGCTAGCGTAGAGCTCTGTGGAGTAGAGTGCAGTAGATAAGAGAACAGTATAATAGACAAGAGCTCAGAGTAGAGTTCTGTAGAGTACAGCAGGCAAGAGTTCAATAGTAAATCTCTGAAGAAGAGTAGAGCTCTGAGACTAGAGGTTGCTAGAGTTCTGCATAGTAGGCTTGATATCAGTAGAATAGAGAATAACAAATAGTATAAAAATGTAAAATAAAATGTGAAACAGAGAATAAATAAGTGCATGGATTTGTATATTAATCTCTTGTCTCATCACGTCTTGCATTACATATACATTACAGAAAGCTGCACATTTTACAAAAATAAAAATGATCTTAGTATTATTTGTTGCTTAAGCAACAATAAAATCAGATTAATGCTCTTTTTGATACGATGTCCCTTGCATTTTTATGAAATTTACCAGAGTATACATTCAAAGAGCTATTTCAATAAACATGCATCACTTAACCAATCATAAGCTCTCATCCCATGTTCCCTGTCCGTCTCATATATCTGAGACTAAAATGCTAAAAAACAAAATCCTAAGAAATTATTATGCATATCAAAATCCTTTGGAAAAGCATTTGATCATTGGATCACATGACATCCTTTAAAAGTGCTACATGTGCAGATATAGCTATAGATTAGGAGTTTAAGTTAATAGTCTTTCCTAAATAACAAGAAGAAAATTCTGATAAGACACTAGTCATTCCTTGGATTGTAAACCCTTCTTACAATGTTCATGAGGCATATCTAATCCTCTAACCAGCAGTAAGAAGCACAGGTTGACATCTCAGTCTCCTATTGTGTACAATTTATTTGTAGCATTTCTCCAATCTCCTTTCCTGTCAATACAGAATGGAAGGTGCATGTGTTGGCGACAAATTAATCCTTGGACTGTAAGCTGCTGTAGAAATCTAAATGTAGGACATTCCTTACATTCCTCAAATCAAGACCAAGTTGGGAAATGACCAACAATCCAAAGTCTTGAATGTATGCCGAATATATTTGGCATTAAAATATGGTCAGCTCACAAAATACCTGAGTGGCGTATTGCAGAGAAGATGGAGGCTTAGCTTCCTCAAACAACATGACAAGACACAAAGGCGATGATAAGCCTCTGCTGTTTCAGCCCATGCCACCACTGGATTTGGCTTGTTTGAGGGATTGCCATAAGAATGCTTTCATCATCCCCCCCAAAACATAACTGCAAGGATTTTCAGTGGCACGCACAACAACGTGGAGAGCTCAAATGAGTTAATCACCCTGTCATTGTTTTAATTCCAAGGCTTTTTTTATCTTGGCTTTTTTATGTTGTATAGTCAAATGCTTTATCCTTCCTAATTATATCTTGGAGGAAGATTCATTAGCATGCAACTATTATCTTCAACCCAGCTGAATATTATGGCATGTAAGTAAAACCATTGACAGCGAGGCACTCTGTCACTCTGAGGTTGCAGAGAGGGTAAGTTGTCCGTGTTATTGAGGTTAAGGGATGAATGACTGTGTGTTTGTGTTAGACCTTCTAGGTAAAGAGTTCATGAGAATGGCAAACTCTATCTCAACTAAATTTATGACTCTCTGCGGCGCCATGTTTCGTAATGCTTGTTTTTGTGCATTCAAGGCTCATAAAATGAATAGCTCAAGATGTGTCAATAACTTGGGTGTTTTGCAATTGACTGACAGTGGATACATTTGATAAAAAGCTAAATTGACTCTTTGTTGATACTGCACTACATTCACAAAAGGGCACCTTCTTAAAAAGTATACTTCTCTACCCTCTCAGGATTCAGAAACCTTTTCAAAATAAGAGGAATAAACTGTAAAATACAATAATCGAAATTGAGCTAAATACATAAGGTTGTTTTCCCAGTTCCTCACATTTGGAGATAAAAGTTTCTCACTCGACTGCAACATTAATTTACAAAGCACTGAATCCCAGACCGTTCATCATCATCATCCCTTAATTAAGTCCTTGTTACATAACCTGAGGGCAGAGCATTTACTGCATAATTCATACCATGCACATCAGTGCACCAATGGCCACTTATAATCCCATCTCTTTCTTTTAAAGCCACTTTGCTTCATCCCGGTTCCTGCACGGTGGGGCGTGTTGACTCTGTGAACCTTTGACATGTCAGTGAAATATGCCTCTTCTGCCTTAACCCCACAGATCTGGTGATTTGTCATGAAGCTCTTTTCCCTGGAGTGCTCTCAGGTCACACTTTCTCCCATGTGGGTCACATCAGAACCTCCAAGAAAACCCCTCTCCTCCGCACCAGGCCTTTACATGCCCATGATAAATTCTTGGTTTAAATCCATCCCATGTCCTGAATATGATCTGGAAAATACTGACTAGATTACAGGGGCAGGATCCCCCTCACTGTGTGTGCAGATGTGTAAAAGCACCACAGTTACTTACTGCTGAAATGTGTAACTTTGTAGGAGCTAAGGAGCACAGCACAGGTGATGGAACACCTGCAGGTTAAGTTTGTGAAGTTGTTCAATCAGATTTTTAGCCACTTGAACAACATATTATTTACAGTATATATTTTCCCAGATTGTATGTTCCTTCTATAGACTAACATTGTAGTAGGTTGGTAAGGACTATCTCTGCAGCAAATGAAGAGCGATGGGCATCTTAATTTGAATGGTAAAAATACGTTCAGCCAATGTGGAGATGGAATTTCTACAAAAAAACAGAAAACTGTCCGCAAATTTGAGAATGTTTATTTCAAAGAGTATAACATCAACATACTCTTTATATACTGAAGGTGGGTGAATTCAACACAATGAGCCCTGAAAGGTCTTGCTAATGTGTTATATTACATGTATATTAAGCTGGGGAACATAGGACCCTGAGAACAGATTACAATGTTAGCAAACAATTGTATATGCATTCAGCTAAAACAAAGCCACACCAGCATTCATAAAATCGTGTTTCTGGCCACCTGGTGAATGGAAGTCCAAAATTCTTTGGACAAATTGACAAAAAAATCTGGCTCTTATCTGCTAAACATTACACTATGCTGAAGGCTACTGTCCTACAGTAGCTAATTACTACCTTTGTTTGCCATTTGTTGCTGGGCAGGAAGAATACACTTGGTTGATCAGAGCTTTTTCTGGAGAAGCTACCAGCCGTGTCTTGACAAAGTTTGAAAGTTTGTGGGTGGAAAAACTAAAACAATATGTTAAAACGGCTAAAAGGGCTAAAAAAAAAAACCTCTGTAGAACTGAATGACTGCCAAGTTTGCATAAGTCCCTGTGGGTTTATTACTACAACTGACACATGATACCTATAGCCATCTGATTCATTTAAAAGTAAGGCTCATCAAAGAACTATATCAGTGTTTTTCAAGCTAATTGCAAGCAGCTTCAACTAAAAAATAAGAACATTTCTCAAGGCACCGAGTTGAAATTGAGGCCTCTCTGCCAGCTGAATACAAATAAACAACTCCATCAACTTTTACAACGTAATTCCACTGAGGAGACTCAGTGTGGCAATTAATGACAAATGGAGATATACGGGAAACTCTGTAACAACACTGCAATTCAGCCAATAAATCCTGAAGAGAGTGGTTTACCTTACACATAATTACTGCTACAACTTCCCTGCAAGGCATCTCATAGATTAAAGGAGGTCAAATAAACAGAATGTGTCTTTGATGCTTGGATAGTACCGGGATGGGAAGTTGTTTGTCTTTTTGTGACCAAGCTGTGCCGTGTGTTTTCAGTTTCACTGTGTTCTTTGTGATATCCGAGCTGGGGTGTCAGGAAAGATAGAAACAACAGGTAATCATGCGTCACAATGACATCATGAGTATGAGCCCCTAGGATGCTCAGTGTACTTTGTAGTTCCTATTTCTGGTCTCAAATATGGGGCGTGATGATACGGACAAGGACTCAAGAGCATTGCATGTTTAGAGCATCTCTGTCATTCTTTTAATATATCCTATCCATAATTTCTTCATCTATAATTAGGCATCCTTTCCATCACATTTCAAGTTAATTTTAGACTCAGTGATATGGATCTACAGGACTGGCATAATGAGGTATTTAGTAATCCTTGCAGTATTATTAATAACTCTTTAAAAACTAACTAATCTCTTGTATTTGGCCAATTTCAAAGAACATATATTTACATGATAATATTTCAGGACTTTGCACTTCACCTGATCAGGAAGATATCATTACCTTCGCCAAGGAGGTCCTATTTGTGAGGTCTTCTAGTTACATATCGGTTTGATGTGGGCAGTGCCTGAAATGAACACTTGACCACCAGCAAATGTGGGTAAATTTTGCAATTTTCAGGAGAAACTGTCAATCTACCTGCCATGTTGGCGGGTAGTCAATGACAATTTAGTGATTCATTAGTCGTTTTTTGCCACTGTTGTTCTGACCATTTTCTCATCACTTCAACTGAGTCTTCCACTTCCTTGGATTTGAGCACAAAAATGTGGCAGCACATTTCTGGGGTAAAGAGACTAGCTGACAAGCAACCAACAACAAGATGAGGACAATTTAAAGAAAAGTAAAAGAAGACCATCATCATGACCGAAAGAACGCGTTGAAAGGAGCCAGTTTGGGCATCTAAGGATGCCTCCTGGACACCTCCCTAGGGAAAACAATAAGCTAAAAGACGCTAACTTTCAACAGAGTTGTGAGGGAACTGCAGAACTGGGGGATAATTCTCTGTGGGTTTGTTGCTATGAGTTAACATTTTTCATGTTACAGATCGTTAATTGATCTTTGATAATATAAAAATATTGATTACAGCAGCTTTAACTAATCTTGCTAATAATGGATACGTTTAAGTAGTTACTAAGCATTTGTCTGAGTTTTATTCTTTCTTTTTTTGCAATGTATTCTTCAATTCTTTTAATTTTAACTACTGTTTTTTTCTTTCTTGTATATGTCCAAATGCTATCTTGAAGGGACATGAGACCACTGACTGATGCATGACTGAACCTACCTTCTACCCATCTACCTTCTGCCAAAATAAATTGTGCAACCATCGCACAAACAAGACAACATATACAAGACATCTATATAGTCTATATAGTATAGTCGCTCCCTTTCTTTCCCACACACACACACACACACACACACACACACACGCACAGAAACACAGCAAATTTTAGAATCCTGATTCTTACGTCTGGTAACATTCCTGGAGAAGTAGAAGAGATATTTGGGGCAAGGGATGGTGACCAGCTCTCCAACATCAGCACTGGGCCAGCAGGTGATCTTGTCCCATGTCCCACTGCAACCTGACCAAGACAGTGAGAGAGAGAGGCCAAAAAAGGCATGTTCGTAATTGTTAAACATAGCAACCCCACATGCACCAAGATAACAACATAACTATTTTTGGACAGTATATATCTAACACTGTTGACAGAGGACTCCATTCAAGTGACGAACAGCAGCCTGCTTCAGAAAAAGGTGGACCGCTAGAGTTCCCATGGCAGCCAATATGTCTTGGCTCAAATCAGCTGTCGTTCCAGTCCCTGGGTCCATAACAGATGATGACCTGAGTAAACACGATGCCTCCATGACTAATAAAACAGATCCCCATCCTTTGTTACACACTGTTCATTGAATTCAGCAGACCACTGTAACTATCTACAGTGTGTTTGCTCTCAGGATGCAGAGTCAAGTCATGGCAGGCAGGTGTCAAATCCACACCTGCCTGCCATTTCATCACTGTGAAAAATCTGTTTAGCAGGTGCTATTTGCATTATCACCCTGAGGACTTGGTAGCATTTATATTTGAGGGAATCCATAGGGAGAAAAATTATCTAAATGGAAAAGAAAATAATGAGTGTATAATCACTTTTTCATTGTGTGAAAGTAAACAGAGTCTCTTGATACATGCATTAGAATCAATGAGGTTTTGGTTACACACAGAGGTAATAGATGCTCAAAGAAGCGTGATTATCTCTCTGTAAAACATAATTACGTGCTGCGTGCAGTGAAGATGCAACACCCCACTTGGCAACCTGTAATTCCAGCTTCATCAACAATAAATTGAAACAGATCAGCTAAGTGAGTTTTGCTATTTCCCACTCAATGTGAGGTGAAATATAATCAATTAGAAAGTTTTCTTTATAACTGAACCAAGGTAAATGTGACAGATGGCTGACATTAGGTGGAAAACAGTGTTCAGCCATGCAAGCTGTAATGTAAAGCCAGAGGGGAGGTTTGAAAAGCCTTTGTTGTCTTTAGAGCTTGTTGTGTCACTTCGATCAGAACCTACTTGTGGATTAATCAAATTAGGATAAAACAGAATAAGTGCAGGAAGGACAATAAAGACATGTCGAACACACAAAAAATCCACATACCTGTCGTTTTGTTCTCAATCTCAGCCTCACACAGGTCCTTCTCCTTCTCTATTTCCTTCATTATGTCACACATCTGACTCTGCTCTGAAAACACCTGCATAGAGAAAATTTTACACGTTTTCTGTATGTCTGTTTTTTTAAGATTATTTTTTTGGAATTTAGGCCTTTATTTGACAGGACAGCTGAAGACATGAGAGAGGGAATGACATGCAGCAAAGGGCCACAGGTCTGAGTCGAACCCGGGCCCACTGCCTCGAGGAGTAAACCTCTATATATATATATATATATATATATATATATATATATATATATATATATATATATATATATATATATATATATATATATATATATATATAAGGTACCAACTGAGCTATCAGAGCGCCTGTTTTCTGTATATCTCTTTAGGCCATAGTGACATTCGAAAGTGTCACTTGCAGATCATTTTTCCATTAGTGAAGCCTGCACGAGTTCCGATGCATGTCTTCTTTCAACATTGCTTCACATATCAAGGCAAACACATCTATTGTCTCCACTGGGGTCTGCCTGAGATGAGCTGACATGCGAGCTACCATTAATCTCTCCACCCGACACACATGGTTGACACAAAATCAATCTTGTGACTGTGATTCAACCATCGTATTCCTCAGATTTGCATGTGCGTGTTTGGAAGATGATGAGTGTATATCCAGCCAGCTTCAACATGAAGCTGAATCCATAAGGATTCACCACCATATATACAGACCCTCTACAGGACTACAAGATTTACTGCTGCCACTTAGGGGAATGAGTCTCCTCTCTGTGGGTATTAATCAGACTGGTACTATGTGGCTATTGTTAGCCATATGACCCCC
The DNA here is from genome assembly GCA_013375575.1 of Percina caprodes. NCBI lineage: Eukaryota > Metazoa > Chordata > Actinopteri > Perciformes > Percidae > Percina > Percina caprodes. The sequence continues at coordinate 1,101,883 of JABXJD010000030.1, read as the reverse complement.
ACCCTCACCCCACCCCACGCACACAAGGTGACCCCCCCCCCCCATTTAAGTTATGATTTATCTTACTCCATAGGCTACGAAGCACGTCCTGCGGTACTTTATCCACGTGCACCTCTGGACTATGATTAGAGAAGATGTTGTCAGTGATGTATCAGCGCTGCCTTAAGCAGTGCACGATGGAGTATCAGGAGAAAACTTCCTGCATTCCATCACCATGATCATGATCATCATTTTTACTTTCCCCACCAGCAGTAACAACCCATCTTTTTCTTTACTTCATTTTCAACACTGAGGCACTGAAACAGTCTGCGAGTGTGTACAAAGACATGAGAAGACATGAAAACCAGCACGCTATTCTAAGGGTTTTGACCTCCAACTGAGTTCCATCATGAATCATATGTTCTTTTCTGCAGGAGACAGTGGTGGTTAAGGAGACCAGAGAGTACAAAGGCAGACAAAGGAGACCATTGCAATGGCAACTCATCTTAATCTAAATCATCTAAAAATGAAAAGAGATCAGCTAGGACATGGAACACATGCATGCCACTGAAAAACAATCAATGTCTTGCTTTGGTGACAAATGTCATTTGATTGACACACAAAGCAATGGCTGAAGCTGGAGGAAGGTTGTGATGATGGGAGAGGGAGTTATTTTTGATTTTGAGAAAACTTTTGTAGCTCTAGGTGAAATATTATTTGTTCTAAAATGTCTCTATTAATAACAAGCAATGATGATGAAAACCTGACTAGACTAAATCCCAACATCCCATTACTAACTAAATCATTCTCTCCACAGCTCCCCTCCACACATGCTGACCGGTCAAAGCTTCTCAGAGGGGCACATTGGTGCGCGTTGCATCCAAAACTGTGTGCACCAGTGTGCGCATCGACGTATAGGCTAGCTACTTGAAGGCAGCGCTGACATGAACTGCCAAATTAGATGAGCATATGACGCATAGTTAAAAACAAGCCCAAGTTCAAGTCATGAGAAAAGTCAAAAGTGTTCAAAATACTCACGGGTTCCAGCAACATGCAGGAGAGCAGAATGCACACGCTCTTTGAAACTGTCACCAACATATCTTTTAAAGTAGTCGATGCTGACTGTTGTAAAAACAAAATAGGTAAAGGAATTAAAAAAAAAAGTAATCCGCTTTGTATCTGGTTGGTACGTGTCTCCTTCGGACTCTGTGCGTGCTTGCACTATGACTCTGAGTGAATAGCTCCGCTCCTGAAATCCTCTTCCTCTTCCTCCTCCTCCTCCTCCCACTTGAGCTTTCACATTGAACACTCTGCATTGAACAACCAAAAAGTAGCCAATGACATCACTTTTGAACGTCAGTAGATGAGGGTGTAAACACTCGGTACAAAGAAAGAAGGATATACTGTATCGGTAGAGTCAATAAAGATATGACTGACCCTTTGTTACATTTTCTATGTCCTATTTGGGAAGAGCAAACATGAAAGCCTATCATGAAATGTCATACAAGTCTGTTGTAATACCATTTATTTATTTTATAGGCTACTGTGATGTAACACAAGTTTTACCTGTAGAAAAAAAGGCAGCGATGGAAAGTAACTGAGTACATTTATTTAAGTAACTTTTCGTTTTATACTTTACACGACAATTCAGAGGTAATATATTGTACGCACTAGGTTTATTTAACAGCTATAGTGATGAGTTAACGTACAGATTAGGAATTTACATAAAAACATGATCGTCTTATTAACAGTTCATAGTTGAAGAATAAACCTTTTTTTTTTTTTTTTACTTTTTGGCTTGTTACTTACAAAAGAAAGTGTTCTTTGGGGCCCCTTGTTATGTTTCAAATGTCCATGAGAGACCTCTAAACCTCTTCACCTCTAAACGTTTCAAATTGTTTAATTTAAAAAACCGTTTGAGGCCCAAACATAAAAAAAGGTTAAAATACTAGTAATGATTAAAAATTTGTTTAGCACGTTAAAGGGGTCCGACCCTTGGTTTGGGATCTTATACTTGATGATCAGTATTAACAATCAACAGTGTCATATATAATCATATCAATGGCCATTTTTGTGTGCAGAATCAGTACTTCTACTTTGATACTTTAAGTACATTTTGCTGATAACAATTTTGAAGGCAGGACTTTTACTTGGAATGGAGTATTTCTACACCGTTGTATAGGTACTTCTGCTCAGGTAATGGATCTTAGTATGGATCTAACTACGTCCTCTACCACAGCTATAAATCAAAGAAAATGCAATTATTAAGCACAGAAATATGAGTCCTTTAAGGGCTTACAGACATAATAAAGGTCAAATCTGAATAAATGTGTAGAGGAGCATAAATGGAATGGATGTTATTGATGAATCAAAACCTTCCTAAGACAATTTATGTTTTGTTTTTTTTCATCTGTATAGTGCATATACAGTGGTTTGAGAAAGTTTACACACCCATGCTAAAGTTGATTAGAAAGAGGAATAAAAAAACATCTTTTGGAAATTGATCTTGATGCCTTTATTAAAAAAAAGAAGGAAAATCCAACCTTTTAAGGACACCAATTTTCTTTGTGAATAATTAAATGTTCTTCCTTAAAAGACAGGGGGCATGAGTATACAGACCCCTATGTTAAATTCCCATAGAGGCAGGCAGATCTTTATTTTCAAAGGTCAGTTATTTCATGGATCCAGGATACTGTGCATCCTGATAAAGTTCCAATTCAATCCAATGAAACATTACAACAAACTAAATCCACTAAAACTGCCATGAAGTTGAGACAACGCAAACATGATTAAGTTTATAGATTAGGTCATCAGTATTTACATTTACAGTCCAACAAAATACACACAAGAACCGTTAAGTATATTTTAACTACATTCAGACCATATATGCTCTAAGTATAGAAGGCCATACTGTAAAATTCACATGAACTGTACATGCAATAAAAAAAATTCTCTCAGTTGGCCCTCAGATATGGAGCCAGTCATAGCTGACACACTGCTCTCAGATAAGATAATGCTACTGCTCAGAGCATGATGCATGGTGCACATGTGTGATGAGTTATAAAGCAATAATTCATTAAAAAAACAGTGTGGGAAGACTGAAAAAAAATGTCTGCTTTCTCAAGAATGTCCAGCAATGTGGAAAAACATGCAGCATTTGTTTGTGGTCAGATGGTTGCTCTGTCACTATCAGTGTGCATAGTGTGAAGAGATGAGAATTGTGTCATTTACTTCCAACCATGTTGAAAACCCGTAACTGAAAACAATACACAGAACCAATCCTTGTTTCCCCGTGCACTGGCTCCTTTAGTGGCAGCATGTGCTTTACCTTATGTTTTACTAGTCTGGTTTTACTATGAGCGAGTGACTCACCGAGGCCTATGAAAGCATTGATGGATGTCAGAATAACCTTCATATGAAATTAAAGTAAATGTTTGAGCTTTTAAGTTCTGATGGATGAATATTGCAGAATTTCAGGACATAACTCTTTGTTCCATCCTTAGTTTCTTGTGCTTCTATCTGTGTGCACACTTCCTTACTTCTGATACGAAGCATTTTAACATTGTCTATTTAATGAAAGAAATAAGTAGTCCAAATCAAAAATGATTGTGTTACTTAGGTGTCATTAGAGCTAACATTTATCACCACCAATGTTTGTCACTCTGCCAGTTGGCAGCGGCGTTTTAAAAGTCCCATATCATGCTCATGTCTAGGTTCATACTGGTATTTTGGGTTTCTACCAGAACATGTTTACATGCTTTAATGTAAAAACACATTATTTTTCTCATGCTGTCTGTCTGAATACACCTGTATTCACCCTCTGTCTAAAACGCTACACTTGCACCTGTGTCTTTGAGCCCCCCTTCCAAAAAAGCCCAGTCTGCTTTGATAGGTCAGCATTTCCAGGTCTTTTGCATCTGCGCTCACTGCGTTCGTTGCACCATCATTGCAGTCGGGGAGTGAGTGTAACAGCACTGTCGCAGCAATTTTAACACATATGTATAGTGTAGTTTGGAATCACAACTGTACAGAAGTCCTGACGGGTTGTTTAAATGCACAGTTTATGAATACGGGCTTTGTGCAGTTCTTTGTGGATTGAACATTTTTGAACATTTTTGAAACAATATTCATTTAGCACTTCAGAAAAGACATGGAAATCTTAGGAACACATTTTTCACAACCCTCTGTAATAAAGATATTTTCTTCCAAAGAGGATAAACAATTTCTCTCTCATCTTTTTTAGATTGTAACTATGAAAGCTTTCATACATTATCAGAATCTTCTTGTTACGTACATCACTTGACAAATGAGATGTGGTGCCAATCAGAGGCTGCAAGGGGTCTCATTTACAAATATTAAAGACTCAATTGCTCAAAATGAATGTAGGAATTATTTATTGTTGGTAAAAACAGAGAGGTGACGTTCCACCCATGTGGTACCGCACCCGACCCCAGCAGTTCCTCCCACAGGTGGTGGGCCCATGGGACGGAGAGAAAGGGTGCCACGTAGCTTCTTTGGGCTGTGCCCGGCCGGGCTCCGTGGCAAATCCGGCCACCAGGTGCTCGCTGATGAGCCCTCCGTCTGGGCCTGGCTCCAGACGGGGGCCCCAGGCTTCCTCCGGGCAGGGTCACTCCCTCTCTGCCTCGCTCACTCATAGGGTTTTTGAACCATTCTTTGTCTGGCCCCTCACCTGAGACCACTTTGTCATGGGAGACCCTACCAGAAGCACACTACATCGGAGTTGCCCAGGGTGTGAGGCGCTGGGCGTGTGTGGGGATACTCACAAGCCCTCATAAGCGGATGAAGATGGATGGATGGTAATTGCACAAGCTCCCTGTGGAGTACGTTGAGATGCTGATATAAATGTCTGAATTGACCTACGAGCTGTCATTCAATAGACTAGATATTTCAATAGAGGCAATGATGGTTGTTGTGGAGGTGCAGCAAGCTCATCAAACTGAAAAAAGACCAGAGAGTTTGTGTGTGTATATATGTGTGTGTGTATATGTGTGTGTGTGTGTGTGTGTGTGTGTGTGTGTGTGTGTGTGTGTGTGTGTGTGTGTGTGTGTGTGTGTGTAATTGTGTGTGTGTGTGTGTGTGTGTAATTGTGTGTGTATGTTTGCTTTAATGCCTGATAAAGTCCATAATTCCTGATAGAACAATGAGATGAGGAATGCTATTTTACTTTGTCAAGCTTGCGATCACAAAAATGTCATCTCTTCAGGAACTAAGAAAAACAGCTCTGTTTTCCTTTGTTAAAAACACGTTTTTTCCATTATCTCTTGTGGGAATTTAAAGCACACAACAAACCATTTGAATGGAAATTCTCAAGCATGTCATCCATCATTTAAAATGGAACCATAAAAGTCACCAAAATTGCACGTATAGGAAGCATAAACCAACAGTGATGATATGTTTTAGTATCAGTTCCCTGTGGAATTTGCCAACCTGCACTCAGAGGACTTTTGAGAGGTTTTGTTATCCAAGTCATTTTTAGTCATGCTATGGGTACAGCTCTTGGGATGGCTGTCTGTCAGCTGGCCAGTCCACCACTTTGATCTACAAGTTAACATTTTAATAACTGTTGGATGACATTTTGTAGAGACATTTACGGTCCCCAGAGGATAATGTCCAATGACTTTGTTGATCTCCTGACTTTTCCTCTACTGCCACCATGAGGTTCACATTTATGGTTTTTAGTGAAATATCTCAACAACTCACAACGCGCGTTAGGTTCCCTCAGGATAAATTGTGATAACTTAGGTAATTCCATTTAGCACCACAAACAGGTCATGTTAAAATGTGTCCAATAGTTTGGATAATGTCATATGCTGTCCCCACCACTACTACTAATTTACAAAGGACCTTCACCTGGGAGACCTGTGTAACTGTCCTGTGTGGGACCAAAAGATGATGTTGTGTAATGTTGTTTGTTTTGGTTTCATAGGCTTAAGTAACTTTCTCAAGTAACGTTCGCAATTAACGCCACAAACGTGAGTTGTGTAGCTATGTAGTTATTTTACCCCAAACAATGATCTTTTCCTCAACCTAACAAAGTGGTTTTGTTTGAATTCACAACAGGACTAGCCTGCATGTTGAAAAATGACACCAAAGGGATACCCAGAGAGTTAAAAAGTGCAAACAACGGGTCCTGACCAAGCTGTCCTATTTGACAAATGGGGAGTGAGAATGTGTTAATTCGCCTTTATGTCATATCAGATTTCCGGAATGGTAAATAGCGTTCACATCAACATTCAAGTCGGAATTATAACATATCTGACTTGGCACCTAAAGTAATATTACAGAAGCGCCTGATGGACAAACAAAACAAATATGGATGTCTCAGTTAAAGTCAATGGTTCAAAGTAATTAAACCCATGTGTCATGGATGTGGTGTTATGTTGTCAATGCACAGTATTTTAATGCTCATATGAGCAACTCTGTACACCTGTCTTGATGATGTTGTCTTTCCCATTTCCACCAACCCTCCAATGTCACATAAATGCAGCATTAATACATGCAAAACAAATGACATTCACATCAACCTCAGCTGTACTTTGAGTTCAGTGCTATTAGCAAATGTTAGCAAGGGGAACACACCAAACTAAGAAAGTGACTGTGATAAACATTGAGCCTGGTAAACATCACCACATTAGTAATTGTGTTAGCATGTAATAGCATTTAGCTCAACCTTCCATTTGTCTAGCCACAGAGTTTTCTGTCAATGGGCTTCTGATGCGCAAAACGTAAATGCAGTGATTTGTATTAAGTATGCACTATTAGTGGATAACTACAGCTCCTGTGCTACTCATTCTCCACCATCTTAAATTAATTCATACAGTAGGGAAATAGTGCAGAGAAATAGTTTGGCATAAACATCCAGGCTGCTCTGAAGCAGTGTGTCTTTTGTCCGCTTTCACTCATCAGTGAGAGGAAAGGCCAAAGGGTTTGTCAGAAAGGAGGATGAAATAAAAATAACAACTATTCATTAACCAAAGATTATTCATCATTTTGTCATGATGTATTTCGCATTGTTTTGCATTAATCCATTCATAAAGCAATTGCATATCTCCACAGAGACGTGAGGCTGTTGGTGTTGTCAGTGTCAATAGAGGGGTTTGTTCCATGCATGGTTGGAGAGGCTACACCAAGGTTGCACATGTTTGAGGGTTTGAGTGAAAGGTGTTTCAACAGTAAGAAAACTGACGTCATTATTTTGAACTGAATGCCATTTTGCTTTCAGTGAGCAGTCAAGGACAGACAAGGAATGAATGCCTGAATCAAGTAACAAGTAACTAAGGGACAAGAGCAGCTCTAGTGGTATGTACTGAATATTATTCAACAATTCTTTCACATTTTATTGCACAGCCTGGGGAAAATAGGATGGAAACAACAGGGGAACAAAGCATCCAAATGACAGGAGAATTTATGACCATACATGTAAAACAGGTGTGTACACAGTCAAACACTGTTTGCCAAGAATCAGCTATTCAGTACACATAGAGAGGCAGAGAAAAAGGAAGCTAGCAAAGTCTGTGTTTACATGTTTACTTTATGATGCATGGGTGTAGGTATTATGGTGTCCAATGCTGGCAACTTTGAGTAAAGACAAAATCAGAGGATTAGATTCTTCAGTGTTGAGTGCACTTAGGAGATCTTGACTTCTGCAGGGTCAAATCTGAGAGGTCATGAGATGAACATGAAAAGAAAAGAAATATCACTCTGCTATAATCTTTTTTACCTTTCTCCTATCTTGTGAAACACTCGATGTAGTGATATCTTCAGGGAATATCCTCCTTGCTCCTGCTCACATCTCATAGACCCATGAAACCTGTTACAGTCTACATACTGTAAATGCAGCATGACTCAGCCTGTAAATCATCGCTTTCATAACTATATCCTTCAGATTGACAAGACTAATCAGGATAACACCATGACAACAAGTTACATATTAAACTGGAAATGAAAGTAAGAGTTGTCTTCTCAAAGAGACAGGGCTGACCCAGACATACTGTACATAGTGCTTTTTGCAGTGATGGAAGAAGTACTCAGAGGGCAAAATACCACAGTATTACCACAAAAAAATACAAGTAAAAGTCCTGCATTCAAAATATTAGTGAATTTAAAGTACTTAAAGTACCAAAAGTAGAAATACTCAATATGCAGAGTTATGCCATATATTATTGATTTGTTACTGTTGATGCATTAAACAAGCTGCATTTTGGAGTCCAAGTGAAGCAATTTTTAACTTATACTGTTTGGTAGTTCAATCAATAATAAACTATTATATTCCATAAGTTGATCATACAGTCTACTTTCTATGTAAAATCTTGGGGCCATGCACAACCATAGTCCACCCACACAGGTGTTGTCACTTGTTGGCTATTCTCAGGATTGTGCGGGTACACATTGTGCTTGATTGACATCTTTCTTAACCTTGTGTTGATTTGTAGTTGTACCTGAGAGGAGGACAGCTGTTGACACATGTGTTAGAGTTTGGTGACATCACATACCTTCCAGCATAGCTCCACCCAACTAACACCTGACTAGAGGTCTAATTAGCACAAATGAAAACACCTGTTTGCAGAGCCTTTAATTAGCAAAACAACTAGTAACTAATGTGTCAAATAAATGTAGTGAAGTAAAAATTACAATATTTTCCTCTCAAATGTGGTGTAGTACAGCAGCATAACATGGAAATACTTGTATTTCCAATTCCTACTGCAGTAATCATATTGTGGCAACCAGGAGTTCTTGTTCTACAAATTGCAGTTATCCAAGTGATATTCTTAAATACATTTTTGAGGTATTTTAGATAATTTATATTGACTCCACTACATTTTAAACAGCTACTAGTTCCTTTTTAGATTAAGATTTTTACATACAAACGTGTGCAGTTTTGTAAAATATGTTGCATGGTTAAAAAAAAACTACCCCAAAATAATGTAGTGCCACATCAGTGACACTGATTTGTAAATACATCAAAGACATTAGTACTCATTCTGAATAATTTCACTTCTGCAACTTTAAGTGCATTTGCTGCCAATACTGTTGTACTTTTACTGTGTGTATATGTGTGTTTTTAAAAACTAAAATCTGAATTATGAGCTTTAACTTGTAATGTAGTATTTTTATAGTGTGGCATTGCTACTTTTGCTTAAGAACATGATTACAAAGTATCTTCCATCACTGGTTTTAAGTGAATGCGGACTTAATAACAAATAGAGCTCAGGTAGCCTACTGAAATCCAAAGGACTACATGCTTTAACACATAGCTAGCTAATTACAGTGAATGTTAAACTGAACAGTGTCAATTAAGGTGTGCAAGAAAGCAGGAGATGTTTCACTCTAACCATGGACTGTTAATAACGAACAGTCAATGGTTTCAACCAGGACACTGCGGCCACCTGGTGGGCAAAAATCTCATAAGCCAAACCTTGCTCATTTCCTATTGGCTGATAAAACATGACGCAACGTTGACAATGAAGGAAATGAAACTCAACTAGAACCAACAGCTTTTGTTTTCAATTTCGTGACCAAACTGCAGGTGTGTCTGAGTTTAACCTGCTAGTTTAACAGGTACGTTTTATTCCACTTATCTGGTCCTTATCTGTAACTTGTCTTCCCAGCAACCGACGTACATCTGCACTGATTACTGTGTGTAACGTTAAGCCTACAGTAACTTGACTTATGTTGACCTTACACCTTCCTTATAAGCTACAGAAATGGGTGATTTTCCTGTAAACCCGCTGGTTTTGATTGGTGTTGGGTCCAGCTTTGCCTTCTCTGGCCTTTTCTATCATCTATACCAAGAAAAGAAAAAAGAGTTGGAAAAGCTGAAGGCAAGTACATCATTGTCTGAGTCCTGTTTAAGTATTTAAGACATCTCTGGTCTCGGAATGATTTTAAAATGCTAATCTTAAAGCTTTTTTTTTTCTTCTTCATTTTAGGAAATCCCCATTTTCAAGCCAGATCAACATTTGGTCAGAGTACTAAGAGCATCTCCTCACAAGCGACTTCAGTATGTTGCTGTAGAAGGTACAAACTACAGTGAACATTTGAGTAAATGCAGTTTTGTATGAGATCAATCACAGGTATTTGATGGTTTCCTTCATATCTGTTCAGGTCTGGTCCAGGCGGATGGGGAGCCTCTGGCCAGCCAGTTTGTCCCACAATGCTTCGGTGTGATTCAGAAGATAGCAGTTGAGGAGCACTGGAAATATTGGAACTCCTTCACTAAAACATGGTACGTTTATTCTACTAAAACTAAAGTGTCATTTTATCAAGCAACTAGTCTCATAACAACCTTTTGAATTCTTTTGCAGGAATTCTCGGACAGTGAACAGAAAAGAAACCAACAACTCTGTGCCTTTCAGTCTAGTCAGCCGTGAAGCTTTCTTCACTGACTTGTATGTGAAGATTCAAAACCCTCTGGAGGCCTCTGGGTGCTACCTGGACAGGGTTTATTTCAAAGTAAGACATGCTGAGGAGGGCTTGGGGGATTTAGTGATGCAAGGCCTCAGCGGTGAGAAACCAGTTGCGATGGAGGGAGTGAGGAGCTGCTGTGTGTGGGGAGCACCCTGACTGGTTTTGGTGAGGTGGTGCTGGAAGGGGGCCAGGTGATGAGGCTGCAGGCCCCGCAGGACGGCCGCAAGTTCATCCTGGTGCCCACTGACTACAGGAGCTTCATGGACAGGCACGAGAGATCAGCCAGCATGTGGAAGACGCTGACTGCTGTGTCTGGCATCACAGGGGCTTCGCTTCTAGCCAAGGTCATTTACTGCTTGGTGGGAAAACAGGATGATAGGTCAAAGTAGGCTTGAAGATGTGTGGATACTGCAGGGTTAAGGGCCTTGAAAAGCTGTATCACAGCTTTTTGGATGCCCCATTACTGCCTCAGGTGTTTTTATTTTAGATTTCATGGCACTACCTTGACGCTAACATAATTTGTCACTTGCCATATTGCAAGGTTATAAAGCTGTGAGGCAAAACACAACAATATTGGATGCAACATTAGACATATAGAAAGCACAACATTTTAGAATGTTACAAATTAGAAAATACGACACAAACTTACTTTACAAAAAAGTTAGCAACCACAATTTTAGTTTGTAATTAGACAAAACCCATGTTTATGTATTTTCTAAACTGTTTCTGTATTAAATATTTAGTTGAATTGTTTTATCCAATGTCCTTACAGAATGGACCACTCAAACAAAAGATGTTTAATCACTTGCCAAAAGTGATGCGAGCACTGGCTGAGTAGGGCACTTTAGTCTGATGAAGACAATAATTAGGTCTGTAGGCCTAAAAGAGTTTGTGCTGTAGATGAATGGAGCCTTGGTACAAGATAAATTCCTGGTAGGTAGCATTTCAAGCTATGACAAGTACAAATTAGCTTGAAACCTGATGTTGCCTCTAAGCTACAGTATCTGATTTATTTAGCGGTCATTGGGTCATAATTATAAGCATTGCAATTGATGTAACACCTGAGGCACTCAATGCAAGATTTTGGAAATTTAAAGCTACTTGGGAAAGGGAACATTTTATTTTGTAATGAAATTTTATTTTAGCTCAAATCGGTCAGTTTAAATGAGTTATGTTGTGTAATCCTCTTTTCACAATCTTTTACCTTCACTTTTGATTGCATGATTTTAACCTGTGTACCTGATCAAAGAAATTCATATCTTGTCACGGTCCAACTTTCCAGTCATGTCCAACAAGATGGAATTAAAATCCAATCTTAAAGGGATTTGTACTGAATCTGTTTTAGCAGAATAATCTACCTCCTAGATCATTGTTTTATGACCTGCAGTCTCTGTTAAGTACATAGACAAAAGAACACTGTACACAATTTTTTTTAAAGTGATGTGGTCTCTGTATTTGATAAAACACTTTAAAAACCTTAAAGCAACTGTTAATATTGAGACATTTTCTGTTAACAGAAAGGTGAGATACATTTTCAAGCAGTCTGAGGGTCTTTCTTCTTTATTTGGATATTGATGTTCATAAGACACAGCCCTTACACGACGTGGCACTATGTGATGAAAAGAATGAGTTTCAACTGTACAGAAGATATTTTGATGGATATAAGTGGCAGAAATCCACTGTGGAGGATAAAACCAATAGCCGGAATCTCTTTATTCACACAAAAATGTTCAAGTTTTTCATCTTTGTCCTTTTTAAGTTCTCATTATTTCCCTTCCTCCTCTGAAAACTCCTCAGCCTCCTCCAACCATTGGATGAACTTTTGAAGCTGTTGAAAAAAAATATGAGAGAGAGGGGGTTGTGTTAAACAACTCACAATTGCTACCAAAAAACAATACAAATACATTGAAGTCATTTGAAAAATGTCTTAATTGCAAATTGGGTTGTGATGTAATTTATATGTAAATAATGAGGGCGTCGTGAATTTTGTTAAATACACAGCAGGCCCGCAGCTGATGGACAGGTTAGAAGAGTGAACCTACTCCTCTTTTCAAAACAAGATCATAGGTCATACCAATCACTGCTTTATTACAGTTTTATGTTATTTCCTTTAATGTTTAGATTTGATATATTAACTTGTAGAAAAAAGGAAATTATTTGAAAAACCCACCTATGTGATTGATGTCTTTATATCTTTTTTAATTTATTTAACTGTTTTCTTTTTCTCTTCAGTCTGGTTTGGTCCTCCATACAAAGTTTATATTAATATCAAGGCATAGTGGTTAAACAGTAGTGTCTAATATTTTTGCCCATTTCTATTAATTTGATTCAGCTAAATTCTATCTTCATCTACATTTTATTACCTATGTAAAAAACATTGAAAGAATGAATTGCCTTGGTGAAGGGTGCTACAAAATAAACATGCCAGGTTATAAGCAATGCTTCAAAGAAAAGAACAATAAGCTAGGGCTGGGTAATATATCTATGTATCGATAACGCGATATGAGACTACAGGTAAAAGCCAGTAAATTAGAATATTTTGAAAAACTTGATTTATTTCAGTAATTGCATTCAAAAGGTGTAACTTGTACATTATATTTATTCATTGCACACAGACTGATGCATTCAAATGTTTATTTCATTTAATTTTGATGATTTGAAGTGGCAACAAATGAAAATCCAAAATTCCGTGTGTCACAAAATTAGAATATTACTTAAGGCTAATACAAAAAAGGGAGTTTTTAGAAATGTTGGCCAACTGAAAAGTATGAAAATGAAAAATATGAGCATGTACAATACTCAATACTTGGTTGGAGCTCCTTTTGCCTCAATTACTGCATTAATGCGGCGTGGCATGGAGTCGATGAGTTTCTGGCACTGCTCAGGTGTTATGAGAGCCCAGGTTGCTCTGATAGTGGCCTTCAACTCTTCTGCGTTTTTGGGTCTGGCATTCTGCATCTTCCTTTTCACAATACCCCACAGATTTTCTATGGGGCTAAGGTCAGGGAGTTGGCTGGCCAATTTAGAACAGAAATACCATGGTCCGTAAACCAGGCACGGGTAGATTTTGCGCTGTGTGCAGGCGCCAAGTCCTGTTGGAACCTGAAATCTCCATCTCCATAGAGCAGGTCAGCAGCAGGAAGCATGAAGTGCTCTAAAACTTGCTGGTAGACGGCTGCGTTGACCCTGGATCTCAGGAAACAGAGTGGACCGACACCAGCAGATGACATGGCACCCCAAACCATCACTGATGGTGGAAACTTTACACTAGACTTCAGGCAACGTGGATCCTGTGCCTCTCCTGTCTTCCTCCAGACTCTGGGACCTCGATTTCCAAAGGAAATGCAAAATTTGCTTTCGTCAGAAAACATGACTTTGGACCACTCAGCAGCAGTCCAGCTCTTTTTCCTTAGCCCAGGTGAGACGCTTTTCGCGCTGTTTCTTGGTCAACAGTGGCTTGACACGAGGTATGCGGCAGTTGAAACCCATGTCTTTCAAGCGTCTCTTGGTGGTGGATCTTGAAGCACTGACTCCAGCAGCTGTCCACTCCTTGTGAATCTTTTTTTTCACAATCTTGACTAGGCGCGGTGATCCCTATCGCTTGTACACTTTTTCTGACCACAGTTTTTCCTTCCCTTTGCCTCTCTATTATTGTGTTTGGACACAGAGCTCTGAGAACAGCCAGCCTCTTCAGCAATAACCTTTTGTGTCTTTCCCTCCTTGTGCAATGTGTCGATGGTCGCCTTTTGGACAGCTGTCAAATCTGAAGTCTTCCCCATGTTTGTGTAGGCTTCAGAACTGGACTGAGAGACCATTTAAAGCCCTTTGCAGGTGTTTTGAGTTAATCAGCTGATTACTTTGTGGCACCAGGTGTCTTCAAAATTTAACCCTTACACAATATTCTAATTTTGTGACACACGGAATTTTGGATTTCATTTGTTGCCACTTCAAATCATCAAAATTAAATGAAATAAACATTTGAATGCATCAGTCTGTGTGCAATGAATAAATATAATGTACAAGTTACACCTTTTGAATGCAATTACTGAAATAAATCAAGTTTTTCAAAATATTCTAATTTACTGGCTTTTACCTGTAGATATCGTTTCAGATTCTGGATATATTGTAATATGGTGAGTGTTGTTTTTACCTGGTTTTACAGGCTGCATTACAGTAAAGTGATGTCATTTTCTGAACTTACCAGACTGTTCTAGCTGTTTTATTATTTACTTTTACCCACAAAGTCATTAAATCATTTCTGGAGAATATTTATCAAAAATCTCATTGTGTAAATAACATTTTGTTAAAGCACCAATAGTCAACGATACAATATCGTCAGGAATTTTGTCAGGAATATCGGGATATTTGATTTTCTCTTTATCGCCCAGCCCTACAATAAGCCCAACTGTGTTTATTGAACTCTTTACACTCTAGTATTGTACACCAACTTAATGCTCTCCATTCTCTGTACTGTTTTACATCTATTATGCTGGCACCAGCTGGTAACACATCATCTGATCACATCATCCAAACTTTCTTTACATGATAATTGTGAAATTATATTATAACTAGTGTCCTATGTGACCCAGCTCAGACTGTACCTACCCCCTGGTTCTTGCGTAGCTGCTTGCTCATGTCGGTGGTGGCTCCCTGGGAGAACCAACGCAGTATCATCTCCTCCTCCAGGATCTCCAGCTGGTACATGCTCATCAGGACCTGGATGGAAGAAAAAAAACACACACACAGCATCTTTTCTTGTTAACCCGTGGTTCGACCTGTATTGGAGTCAGCAGATTACGGAGTGTACATGGCAATGTTGATTGGCCCTGACCTTGAACATAGCAGCCCAGTGACTCTTCTGCTCCAGGAAGTGTTCCTCAAAGGCAGAAAGACAGTCTAGATGGTCCTGTGCTCTCTTCACATAGTTCTTAAATACCGGTGCCCATTTCTTTAATAACTGAGAAGAGAACAAAGACAAAAGTAAAATCTTTAATTCTATTGTGTCTACACATCAATGTGTTGTTAAAAAAACACCACCACATACTTACCGGTTCGAGCAGAGTAACGTACTGTGATGGGGTAAGCTGTGGTCCCTGCTGCTGTAAAGGATACTCCAGCACCACTCTGGTTAAAATCTGCATCACCTCCTTCAGAGTGATGTTGTAAGCGTACCTGAAGGGAAAGTGTGTGTCACAACATATTGTGCAAAAACAAATCACTTTGAAAGAGAGCAATAGAACTGCGGGCAATTTTAAGTTCCTACTCACTTCAGAGAGTTGATCTCAAGTACAAGATTGTCAAAGCTGATGTTTTCCTCCAAACCTCTCTGCAGAGTCCCCAGCACCTCCATCTGGAAGACTACACATGAACAGACCAAACTCATGCATTAAAAATAAATAAAATGAAGAGGCCATTAGAGCGTAAAGAAGATATTAAACAGATATATGGTCTTGTTATTAGTTCTGTATCTCTTTGGCCAGTAGGGGGCAGATAGGTGAAACTCACCTTTGACATCGTCCATCTCGGGGGAGGGGATCACTGGGTCATCAGGATCATCAGGCTCACTGTCCTCACTTTCACTCTCAGGGTCAGGGTTCAACACCAAACCTGTTGCACAAGAGACAAAAGCCAGGCTGCTGGAACATGGACTATATCATTATGGGAAATTACAGTTTCACTATGATGAACGCAACAAGCCAGCCATACTACTATCCTACCCCAGAGACAGTGCAACAACTCTTCATCCTCTGTGTCATCCAGACTGCTATTCTTCCAGATGTAGCCTTTTCCCCCTGCTCCAACCTCTGCTGGGTTAAACACTGGAGGACAGATGGCTCTTTACAACAAATGTGCAAGCATTTTGTTTACTCATGTATGCGTCAGTACACACAATACACACCTTTCAGTTTGGTTTTGTCTTTGCTGTGACCAACCTGGGCATCGTCACTCAGGAATTCATCATCATCCTCCTCCTCCTCCTCCTCTGGAAGGTGCATGGACACCACGGTGCCTTCAGGTAAAGACATGTTTTGTCCAATCACCACCTAAGAAACAGTTCCAAGCAAATTAAGTGAGGAGGTCAAAATGATATGGGCTTTAACATGAAAAGCAGCTCTCCAAACTCACTAATTTGATCTATCAGCTTTTAGCTAATTACAATAAAGAATACGTGATGATAATGCATGCATTGCTTACGTTATACGCCAGAACACACTGTTTGTTTAGCTTCACGCCTTCTTTGACCTCAACCTTGTCGCAGACCAAAGACTGGCTGATCACCACATTGCTGGCAATGTGAACATTATTCCAGATGTAGGCATGGTCTAGGGTTACATTGTCACCTGTTGTGATAGACACAGCAACTGTTAACACCACTTTTATAAAATACTTAAGATATTCTTACTTTTAAAACACAAACAAATGCTGTCAGAGAGCTCACCTATGGTGCAATTGTTACCGATGACACTGTTATAAATGTAACAGTTAGCACCGATGCTAGTGTCACAGCCAATGAGAACGTTCTCCACCATCTGGCTGCCATGGCCCAAGCTGACTCCAGACCCTCGGTAGACGTTGTGGCGAGAATACGTGCAGCTTCGTCCCTTCTGGTCAATGAAGTTTGCCTCTGGAGTCAGCGGGTACACCCATCGCCGCACGAGGTCCGACGACACCGAATCGTACATGAGAAGGTTGGACACCCGGACACCGTAACCATCCTTGGTGGCATGCATGTGTATCTGGTTTCCCATAATCTAAACAGAAATACAATGAATGATGCACTGAATTAGTAGCATAACATGATGAAAACTTCTATAAAATTAAACTATGGCTGCACAATACCTCTTCATTGACCAACATCCCTCTGACAAAGTCATTCCTAGTCTGGTAGTCAAAATTGTCAGTGAAGAGCTCAGCAACCTGAAAAATGAATGATGACAAAACTTGTGTTACCACAATCACTAAAAGTGAGAATAGTGAGAATAGCTCCTGTCTATACTACTAACTAACCTGTGGGGAGCAGATACTGATGTGACAGTCCAGGAGGTCATGTCTGATTTCAAACTCATCACTTGCACTGTGAAAAATGTTCTGCAAAACATACAGGAACAACGGTTAATAATCACTCCAAAGCCCAAGTACATTAAAGATGTGATAAAAATGTGAAACTCCTACCATGGGGAACTGCAGCTTCTTCAGCCCCCGTGTCTTCTGATAGTGTAAAATCCGCTGGCTCTTGCTGTCCATAGCGACGATGACATCATCTTCCTCACAGCGGGACCTGTGTCCTGGCGATGATTCCTTGAAGATCATGGTCATCACTGAGATGTTCTTCTCCACCTTGCGACGATGCCTGTGCATGAACAAAATGACACATATAGTACCATATTAGAGCAACACAGTCTAAGGATACCTTATAATGTCATTTTTTCTCACTATATTTCTCTTACCTGTGCTCCTGCAATGCCTGACTGATGTCAATATTCGATACCACATCTCCGTAGACCAACACAAAGTCGGAGCGCAAAAGGGACTTTGCATCAACATCCCTGAGCACATCCCCTAGGGAGCGGTACATCTCTGAGGTGATGATGTGGACTGTGTTTGGAGAGGTGGGTCGACACCACTTTGACTTACTGTCAGACACAGGGACAGGTCAAAATCTTTCATTGAGACCAATGTGTACAATACACACACAGAATGAGTGAAACTTACAGCAAGTGTTCCTTGATTTTACTGGCCATCCAGCAGCAGAAGACAAATGTTTCCTGCACCCCAGTGGAAGTGAGGAACTCCAGGGTGTAGTCGATCATGGCAACATTACCCAGCGGCAGCAAAGCCTGTCATCATTGAAAATGTGACAGATGTCATGAGTGAAGTAGCTAGCAAACGTTAACTGTTCAGCGTCACGGTGGAAATTGAAAACAAGTAACGTTACCCAAGCATTATTACACAGTAACAACACAACAGCTCAAAAAATAGATTTAAAGTTACGTGTTTAGCTTTGTTAAAATGGTTTCACGAGTGTCAGAGCAGCCCTGTCACTGTTTACAGCATGGGCATTGGTTAGCTAGCTACCATTAGCGCTCCTGTTAGCTTAGCTCGCTGCCTACCCTTGGCTGGTCTTTGGTCACCGGGAAAAACCTCCGGTTGAAGCTGTCAGCGACTAAAACTGCCTGCAGCGGATGCTCCTCTTCTTCCTGTTCATCAGCACATTTTCTACCTGATAGGCCGGAGCCCGAACGACTCTGTTTTCCTCCTCTACCGGCCATGTTTGACTCCCAAGTGCTAACCAGCTCTGTCGTCAGACACATGTACGGTGGCTGCAGTGGGACAATCTTTTTTGGTGGTTGTAGTGAACCAAACGGGTGTTACAGGATTTGCATTTGTTTACCTGGTTTGATTCAATTGGACCACAGACTTGAATAAAACTGGGGAATAACAGGATTGTGAAACAATACTAGATTTATTTTTTTGTTGGCCCAAACAAATATTCACAACAGATTTTAAATTTCAGTCAGCTCACACAAGAGTTATATCTAATGGAAACATTTGAGATCCCCAATTGAAAAAGACAAAATATTTAAAAACAAAACTACTGGCGACCTCTCTGCAGAAGTATAAAGATACTTTAGTTTTAGATAAGATAATTAGTTGTACTTAATTATATCCAAACTAACACAGGAGTTAATATAAAATGTCAGTACATCTATGGCAATAAAGGTAAGTAAAACAGTACATTCCTCACCTGTCAAACTGACTCAGGGACTGACCATATTAATATTTGAATAAAAACATGTCTGTGCTTTATTATTAGTTTACCATGTTCATAATGAGCTTTACCGTCAGTGACAGGTTGAACAAAAGATTCTCAAGATTAAATTTTTTTCTTCCTCTAAATTACTTTATTGCAGAAAAACTCAGTTACGAACATCTGAACCAACATGTTTAACTTTACTAGAGACAAAAACATCTGGTTCCTGCCGTTTAACAGTTTCGACAAGAACCTTCATTCAATGTTCTGTGAAAGCTCAACAGTTTTTCATTTTGTTCTCTGCCACTTGAGATTGTAAACACTTCCAGAAAAAGAATACTACTGGTGGTGTTTGGTTATCTTCTTGGCATGCTTCAACACTGAGTTATAATTCAGGGTTTGGGATATCCATGAAGCTGGAATTCCCTCAAGTCCAATCTGTGAGAATTCAAACAGCACATTTTTATAAATCACGGCGGGCATACAATACTGGCATTATATTAAATATAAATGGGAGGTTAGATTAGCACACAGTCATACCTGAGCCCCAAGACAGGCTCCAATGAAGGACCCTCTGCTACAGGTGCAACCCCCACAGCTAATGGTATCTCTGACAGCCTGCTCATAGTGCTTGGCTGTCAGGACTCCATGCAGCGCTGCTTGGAATGCACCTGGCAAACCTGAAAGAACATCAGCACCAGATGTGAATGACACAAAGGCATCACAACTGGTTGTCTCAATATTTGTCTAGTACAAGTATCACGCAATCCAGACCACCAGCAGATTCACAACCATTTCATTCATAGGACATATCTCATGCCCATGTATACACATGAATGTAGTGTATATGGAACTCTCCATGGAGTGCCTGAAAAGACTCTGGACACTTGGCAGAGCATCATTGACTCTAACTTGCACAGGTATTTGGTCCCTTGTCTTGTGTCTGTCTGTGTCTGTGTGTGTGTCTGTGTGTGTGTGTGTGTGTGTGTGTGTTTCTGCATGTATTGTTGTCTTCCTCGCTCCCGTTTTCCCTCTCTGTTTTTTGTTCCTGGGATGCATTCCTATGTCCCAGTGTATTGTTTGTGACTGTTTGTGGTTTCTGAGTTTATATATTTAAAAAAAAATAAAAAGGTCTAGTACAGTAAATGACAGTTTTGTGAGTTACAGGTAGTACTTTGCTTTGTGAGGATACCTCATGTGTTTGGAAACACAGTGGGGATTAGCTCCTGAGGAGTCTTTGATAGAGTCTCCTTCACTTGATGAATGTGCCCTGGAATCAATCAGAGAAGAAGTTCAACTCATAGTCATTCAAATACAATAACAATTGCCATATGTAAAACATGTAAAGATACATTAAACATACATTTTTGCATGTTATTGTATCTTTAGATTGAGGAATGTAGTAACAGACCATGGTAGTTAAAGTCAAATTATTACCAACATCGTTACTACTTAGTATATTAAACTGCACAAAATGAGAAAGTTTAATCCCATGACCTAGTCCCATGACTTTGGTTTAGTAAAGTAACAATGTTGCAGGCCTCACATACCAATGACTGCTTTGTCCAGATCCTGGGGCTGCTTTCGGTTTGGGTCACTGAGCTGATCGAGCACTGAGTCCAAGGCTTTTGGATCAGGACCATTCAGGATGAAATGCTCAAGAAACCTGGGAAATAAATCAATATATAATTAAATATATCTAAAATGTGCAGTTTTACTGTATTGGTGGGGGGAGGGGTCCATCACACAATATTAACTATAGAAATGACAAGAACATTTTAATACTGTTTCCCTCCTTGAACAGTGTTTATTCCACCATCATAGGTGAGGACTTGTGTTTGTCTGCATTTGTTCTGCTGTAATAAAGTAATCAACCTCTTTTCATGGCATTGATCATTGATGTATTGTGTCAGTACAGATTACCAGGTAAAATGTCTTTGCACTTGTGTCATAAATCTTAATGTTTTGTCATGCATTATTTGTTTCAGATTCCAGATTCAGAAAATGAACAGTATTTTTATCAGCACCAAACAGTATTGCTAAAGCAAACTGATGCCTATGGAAAACATACTGACCTTGCAGCTGCTAGAGTGTCTGCCACACATGCATCATTGTTCTGGGTGACACGGACTGCCTGCTCAACCTTTTCCAGCATGTCAGGCTTTCCTGCATAAAAAGCCACTATAGGAGCCAGTTTGGCTATTCCATCAATCTGACAGTCGCTCTCACAGCCTGTGGAACATTACGCAATAGTTAGAGCAGTTTCTATTAGTTATGTCTTAGTTATTGTAATGCCATTACTGCCGATTTACCAGTCTCCTTTTTGCCTGCATCCACATTCTTCAGGAAGCTCTTTAAACTTGCATGTCTCCATGGTCCCTCGATGGGCAGCTGAGGTTTTGGCCCAGGTATATACAACAAACACAACATCATCAGTATTCTCACCTTACTAAGTGAAAACAGTTGAATTCATTCTTCTGCAACTACATACTGTTTCTGGATATTTTTCCTACCTCCTCTCGCTCTGTAAGGATCATTGACAGGCGTGTCATACTCTGATCCAGGCCCAAAGAATTTTAATGTGCGCTGCTTCAGATCGTCAACATTTAGACCTGGCCATATAGGTTACACAACTTAGACAAGCGCAAACACAACACTTACACAGACGTAATATTGCAAAACCAGAATCGGAACCTTTACATTGGTGAAGAATGGGGTCAATTAGATATAAACCATCATGGTATACTGTATAGTATATTTTTACTATTTTCTACAGTGAGGATCTAATGTTGGCATAATTCAGCTGTGGTGATAATTAGTATGCTACATGTCCAGAACTGATGTGGAGTGTTAACAAGTATAGTATAGTGTCAACAATGATGGGAAGTACACATTTAATAACAGAACCTACTGTCAGCAACCACTTTTTTGAGGCTTTATTTTGGTTTCTTAAATTACATTGTTTCAACATATGTAAAAGTCTGAAGTGACTGTAAGGCAGTCTGTTGGGTTGATAAGATGAAGAACCAAGCCTACCTCCACATTCGGACAAGGACTCCAGCAGGACAAAGGCCTGGTCTCCGTAGCAGCTCTGCTGGCCTGTCTTCCTCCTGTAGAAAGGGTTCGCCGACTCAGCGCGGAACTCAGGGTTCAGATCCTGAGCCAAAATCCCCTGCAGCTTCTGGAGATCGTACACCCAGTGGAGGGGCTGCGCTGTAGAGGACGATGAGTTGGCAGGTCAATTTCATTCAGAACCAGACATTCCTTGAAATCAAATGGCTGTCTGAGAATAGGAAAGGTGCTACGACATGCAAAACTACTGGTATTATCTTTAATAATATATATAATTTATAATATAATCTTTAAGGGATCACGATAGCAACAACAAGGTATAAACTCAGCAGAAAAGTGCCTACTGATGTTAAGTTGGTGATACTTTGATGAAAAAAAGAAACTTAGAGTATTAAAACAAGGGGAAGGATGAGTATTTAATTTTACATGACTCTACAGACTTATACCATCAATACCTGCAGCATCTGCAACTGTTGATCCTACAATGGCTCCTATCGCTCTGTTAGCCACAGCTGCTGCCATCTGTAAAACATTCAAAGGAATATTGGAATTTAGGAGAATGGTTATTATGTGTTGATAACTGAACGATTGTTATTGCAATTAGAGCTGAAACTGTCCTGACTGGCAGTTTTGAGTTTATCTGCATTCTACTACTTTTCCTATTTTATCTGACAGGCTGTGTACAGCTTGAAGTTGAATAACTGATATTAGCTCGGTGTGAGGTCTATTTCAACAGTTACTAACGTTACCGCTTGTACCGCATGACTTGAATGCAGCATTGTTTTATCTCTTTAATATTTTTAACGACAACAATGGTAGCTATAGCAAAGGAAATGAAACATGGGCTGATTGACTCGTCTGGTTTCCAGACTAATGACCTGCACTAAGTAACGGTAGAGGAGATAGCAGTAACGTAGCTACTTCTAAACAATGTAGCTAACGTTAGCGTCACTTAACGATAGCTACGCTAATGTCAACTAATGTCAATCATTAACGTTAGACATAATCTTAACCTACCTTAAACTCCGTTTAATGTAGCTAACGTTAACGTTAGCTATGTACAAACTGACACCCAGGTCACACTGCAGTTTGTTTCAACCCTCGGCAACTCCTGAAGGTAACGTTAACAATTTACACGTTACCGTAATCATCCGTAAAATGAATACAATCTGGGAAGTCTGTTGTTCTGTTATGAAAGGTTGTTGCTTTTAGCACCGCCCACAGGGAAGCAAGAATATAACCCCGCCCCCCTCTGTTCACCCTTTGACCAACATCGACTGAAGTAAAGATTTATGGACATTGTTCAAACTGACAGATATGCTTACAACTGCATATATGTCACTTCAATGATACATTGAGAGCGTAATTTTTTTTTTTTTGGGGGGGTGGGGGAGATCTCCACTTTTGTACAAAATTTAAATTTTGAGCATCATACACGTCGTTTCCTCCATTCTGTTAAATTTTTCTGCAACAATTTGTGCCTTTTCTGCATCAATGGTGCAAATGTCTTTACTTACCGGTATGTAAAGGAAATTATTATTAGATATCTGTGGCGGTTGCACAGGCCAGTATCCCCCCTGTAAATTACGCCTATGCAACCTATTATAAAACAATGAAGTTGTATTACTATGGTGATTTTCATAAGTTACACATAGGTCTATAAAATACCCCAAACATTGACAAATTGTCATGAAACAAATAATAACGTGAAGTCTGTGTAGTAAGCCTATAATTAACTCCAGTATTCAATTTTTAAGAATCCATTCAATTTTCTTAAAATGTCCAGCATCTAAGATGATAACATCACACACGACTCAGAGACCTTTCTGGATTTTAGTGAGATAAAAGTTTAGATCATAGACTGTTAATATTAATTATTAATATTTATGGTTTAGATTTAAGTAGCGTCCCCTACTGACCAGTAGAGGTAATGAAAGCACCCTTTTCTGGACAAACCATCACAGACTCTCCACCTGCTGTATGTACAGCTGTATCTACACGTGTAGATTCATGATAAAACACATTGTTTTTTATAGGAGGACAAACATGACCTCTAAAGAACCATTTTGATTTGTGTGTGGCTTGTGAAAATATACTGATTTGTAAGTCAACTCACTAAATCTCACAGGAGTTTATCCTCCAATTCACTGCTTTTTTATGTCAATGTTTGTGAACTGAGAAGACAAGAATGAGATCTGACAAAAAGATTAATGTCATGGGTTGTTGTGTAGTTATGTGGTTTATAAAATATAAAATAATAACAAGAATGTAATCTTATTGGAGCATCTATGCTCTGTCTAAGGGTAAATTCACAGCAAAAGGCAAAATAAATGGTTGCATTGAACTTAATTTGACCTCATTAGTGATGCCACAGCAGGTGTTTTCAATTGTCATCAAAGTTAAAACTCCTGCTGTGACACCACTGATTTGAATGTGATGGCACACATAGAGTCAGTACATAGTACAACAACAACTCCCTTCAAATGAAATCTTTCCACTTTAATATAGGCTGCATGTGTGTTTGGGGGGTTTGAAGGAGTATAACGATACCATGGCTGTCATTTTTTATAGCTTACCTCCTCCCTTCCCCTCTGTGAGGTAATATCACATCACCCCAAGGATACATGCACACATTGCACAGAACACGTGCACGTGTGATGTACGCAGGCCTACAGATGGATCAGGAATTACTGGAATTGTTGGGTGTTTGTAAATTATAGATGGTGGTCTAGACCTACTCTACCTGTAAAGGGTCTTGAGATAACTTTTGTTATGATTTGATACTATGAATAAAGTTGAATTGAATCAGGCTCAAAAAGAACCCACAGAAATGGTCACATGCATTCCCCCCCTCCCAAAAAAAAAAAAAAAACTCTGTTTCACTTTCTTCTTGAGTCAGTGCTAAGTGACACCTATATGCACTGAATCCTCAGCAGGTGCACCACCCTCTCCTCTCTCCATGTCCCTGAGTGACCCGGCACCACATTCTAGTGCCGCGCTGGTGCCAGCGACTGCAAATTAGACACCAGCACCCGCTCCTGATATGTACTTCCCTGTCCTGCATCCATTATTTTTAGCTGGGATACAAGCCTCCATCTACACTTAATATGGGAAAAGAGTTCATCATATTCATAGCCACCTCTCAATCCATCATATCACTGTTTCTTTAGTTAATGCAAAGCAGACAGGCTCAACAACACACACACACACACACACACACACACACAAACAAACAAATATCCAATCCTTCTTCATCTCTTTACTGCATTCCTTGCTTTTGCACCAACTCTCTTTACTTTGATCACTGTCTTCTCTTGTTCTCAGTGGCTAAGGAGAGAAATAGAGCAGGTTGGCCCTCATCTCCTCACTCCACCCACTTTTACAGGCCTGCGCATACACTCAAGCTCACACACACACACACACACACACACACACACACACACACACACACACACACACACACACATACACACACACACAAAGCTGTCACCCCAACAACCACAGTGGCCCCCACCTCATCTTTCCCAGTTACACCCCACGTAGACATACATTTGCACCTATGTCAAACTTAGCCCAACCCCTTTTGCAACCTGTGCCCCACTGCCAGTTGCAGGAGTTGGTCTTGCTCTCTTCTGGGTGACGCGGATTGGAAAGGGTTCTCCATACTTTTACCAATTTTTTTTTTTTTTGCCAGCCCTTTTTTTACTTACTGTAAATACATCTATATTATCTTAGAGAGGAGCCATGAAGTGGACCTGGGTGCTTGTGGCAGTCTTGCTGTCCTGTGGGGGGCTATCACTGGGTAAGGAGAGCTTAGACTTCCCAGAGTATGATGGCAAGGACCGTGTCCACGACCTCAACGCCAAGAACTATAAGTCTGTGATGAAGAAGTACGATGTTATGGTGGTGTACTACCATGACCATCCTGGATCCAGCCGCGTCGCCCAGAAACAGTTTGAGATTGAGGAGCTGACCCTTGAGGTGGGTTGAGATGGGAACTATGGGTTTAATAAGGAGGTCAGCTTGCTGATGAGAAAGCTGGATTCATATTGCAAAGCCCACAGAAACATTACACAACTTTAACTCCAAGTTGCTATTTGGTTGAAGGCTGCTCTAGTTTAATTTGCATGCACAGAATATGAATAATGCAGATGTGTGTGTCAATATACTTCTAGTAGAGGACTTAGGTATGTATGAAAACAGATTATTATTCATTTGAAATAGGTAAGGAAGGAGTATAATTGTTAACAAAGACATATTTTTGAGATTTGAAATGTGTTAAATGTGGAATTGAACACAGGGGGAGTTATCATGGGAAAGTGATGCTACAAGGTGGAAATAGCTTTGCTGGATTCAGAAATGCTGTGCGTGCGTGCGTGCGTGCGTGCGTGCGTGCGTGCGTGCGTGCGTGTGTGCGTGTGTGCGTGCGTGTGTGTGTGTGTGTGTGCGTGCGTTTGTGTGTTGTGTGTGGGATGTAGGCTACTTAACACACCTCTATCAGTATGTCTCAGGTCTCACGTCAACCTGGATACTCCTGGGTGCAGTTTCATCACATTTCTCACAGAGACATTACATCACCATTGAGCAAGCTTTCAGTATCAACTCACAGACACATCAAACCACAACTGACCTGGGTCATTCTCGGGTTACTTAAAAACAAACCACTGAATATCAAATGTCACATATTCATACATTGCATTTTCTAGGAAAGATTGTACTTGCATTTGTTGAAAGTTACAGTTCTATAAAAAGTAATAGGGGTTTTGTCTGATTTATTGAATATATACACTGGGTCATGAGGCAACCATGTTTTACAACATTTGTCATGACCACTACACAGTGTACAGTAAAGGCTGCTTTCTTATAAACTTGATGCTTTTTTATGTTTCAGGAGCGCTGTAAGTATTTTAGAACTCAAATGCAAAACAGGCACACAAAAAACTCTAAATTCAAAAACAGATTTGGACATCTTGTGAGTGGGATGGCACTAATGAATAAAGTATTCACACTCAACAGTCCCTACCACAGTTGTGAGTGTACCTAATTACACAAATTAACATGGAACTAATTTTAAGAAAAAACAAACTAAATTAATCAAATAACAAATTACTGATATATCTTGTCATGTAAGTTCAACACAATTAATGAAATAGGAAGGAAAATAATAGTGATAGATAATTATAGACAGGAAAACATGAATACACATTGCTCCCCTGAGCATATCACATCATCACCACAGCTTTTGGTGTCTCTGTATGGGAGTGTTAGGGCTCAGTCTTTGGGCTGGAGGCCAGCACTGGAGGTTCTGGCTCCAGTAGTGTCAGCTCAGCTCTGTGCTGTGATTGACACTTGCAGTACTGTACTTGTCAGCGGATCCCAGATTGCTGAGCATCACTGCCACCTCGCCAAAATAGTCCCTGAGCTGGCGTAGCTTCTGGCGCTATATTTATCCCTAGCTGCTTTTGTGGTGGGTTGATCTCCCTGAAGGCTTGTGTTTCTCCTTATGAATGTATTATGATTTACATTTGATGAGAATTTATTATTAGTAACAGACAGCAGTGTGTGTGTGTGTGTGTGTGTGTGTGTGTGTGTGTGTGTGTGTGTGTGTGTGTGTGTGTGTGTGTGTGTGCGTGTGTGCGCCCTTTACCCTCCCTAACACACTGAGACAACCCTCAAACCAGGCTGTAAACGTGGCACAGCCATGGGTGGAACCAACTGTCAGTCATGAGGTTCAAATTTCATACAGATTTAGAAAGTGCACAAGCAGAGCTATGAAAAGCAGGCTTTTATGGTAATGAAACTAATAAGTGAGACAACTTTATCAAAAAGGTATACATGTGCATGATATGGACAGCAAATTTACTTCACACTTATGCGGGCCATGTTTTATGGACTAAAATGACCAATCATGTCCTCAGTTATATGACAATGTCTTTGTTTTACAGCTTGTAGCCCAGGTCCTGGATGACTTTGATGATGAGGATATTGGAGTCGGCCTCATTGATGCCAAGCACGACAAAGTCGTTGCAAAGAAATTAGGTAAAGACTCAACAAAATTAACACACTTTTAACTAAGGTTATTATGCAAAATGAGACCAGCCAGTATCAGTATATCAGCCATTTGTCACAATCAAACTATTGATCTAATGGCTAAATAATTTGTACTAACCAGTAGTGATAATGTAGCTCTCAGTTGAATGTGGGCTACTTTACTTTAATGTTTCCTGTTCTTACGAAAGATACATGTAACTATTGTGGGTATGATAAGGCCAAATTGTTTTATTAGCATATGTGACATTTGCTCTTGTCGGGGCTTCTTCTCTTTTCCCCCAGACCTTGATGAGTCCGACAGCGTCTACGTCTTCACAGACGATGAAGTCATAGAATATGATGGCGAGTTTGCAGCAGACACTATCGTGGAATTCATCTATGATGTTCGTGAGGATATAATCTCCCAGTTAATAGCTTGTTTTATTTCACCAAAAAATGTCTCTAAATCCCAGTTTGCTTTCTTTGAAGATGTCACAGAATCTGACTCTGGGTTCTTCTTTTCTCTGTCCTTCTCCTCCATGACCCTCCTTTTTCCTTCATAGGTTCTTGAGGACCCAGTGGAAATTATTGACAATAGTAGGGAACTGAAAGGCTTTAAAAACATCGAAGAGGACATCAAACTGGTGGGCTACTTTAAGAGTCACAAGTCAGAACGTAAGAATCTGTACTGTGATGGCATGATAACCTGTTTCAATTTGTGTTTTACAGTTGCTTTTCAACATAATTGCTCATGATTGCATTTCATGCAAGGGCAACAGAGACCAGGCTCAGATTGCTTGATTTAACTTTGAGCTGCAGACTGATTTAAGTTTTAAGGTGATTTTCAAGTGAGCACACTAGGAACAAGTCTACATTCTTAGATATTTCATACAGGAGCCAATCTACTGAAACAAGTTCATGAATACCTATAACATTTCAGATTTTGAGGCTTTTGCTGATGCTGCTGAAGAGTTCCATCCTCACATCAAGTTCTTTGCCACATTCAGTCCCAAGGTGAGTAATAAAGATTATTATCTTTGACCTGACACACTTAAAACACAACAAAAACTTAACAAAAAGTATATAATTAGGTGCTTACAGTGCGTTTATTATTTTAAACAA